>JAJKFL010000002.1:1447500-1987500 GCA_021186555.1 Reticulitermes speratus
ACATTATTATACATCAATGCATACTTATATATCTTTTCTACATATATACACATCATATACAATAATATATATTACATCTTATATACCATAATATATACACATATATATCTATCATACAATTACATACAATACATATAACATATATACATACAAACAACTACATATATCATACATATATTACATACATATATCACAACTACTATACACCAATATACACATACAAATACATACATATATCATACATTTACATACATATACAAAACATACATAATATACTACATATATACACATAATATAACTCATATAATACATTACATTAATATAATATCAACACATACATAAATACATACATACATATACACATAATCAACATTACATACGTATCATAAATACATACATAACATAATTATTCAACTACATATATACAACATATATAACAACATATTAATTCATACAAACATCATAACTTTATAATCATTCATACATAATATACACATATATAAATACTTAACACAAATATATTCATAATATAATACATACACAATATATACATTATCATTACATATTATAATACCATTATATAACCATAAAGATATAACAATATTTAATATCATTGCATCTATACATTACCTACTCATAGTATATACACATACAAGTAATACATACAAGTCATTCATTAGTTTTAATACATCATACGTACCTGTAAATCGATTTGACTGTCAATGTCATACATAAACATTTCATATCACTGATAATCATCCCATACCATATTCTACATAAATCAAATAATTGCATATATGCAATAACAATAACCCAATGACGTAATATCATTCACGCACATCTACACACAATAATACAAATGTAATACATTATCCATTTTTTCAGTTCACAAGTGCAGTAAATATTCGACCGAGACTGCAGTTGGTCGTTTACAAAACTAGCATACTCATGCTTTTGCACGATTACAAATTGTAAACGCACTCTTTGAGGTCAATGACGTATTATATTCAGAACCCCACCACAATAATAATTGAATAAAAACTTTCAATTATTTTGATCCAAGTTAGACAACACATTGCTCAAAATTGAAGCATGAATCCCTGTAATTCTGCAAACCTAAAATATATAAATCACAGTTTGTACGTAGTCTTCCTCTGATGTTAATTCGTTGTGCAGAGAACAGCCACTTTGTTCAATCACTGTCATGCAAAATCAATTAAAATACTTCAAACCAAATATTTCAGAATTATAATAACATTACAGCACATGCAGAAAACATAGACTATTTCATTCAATAGACTTTATAAGCCTTCGCTTAGCTATGTAACCAAAAGGATGGACGTAAAGCAAAATTTAATAATTTTGCATCTCAGTTCTATTAGCCGCCTGACTCTCAAGTTGATATAAAGTACTGTAACGTAAGAACAATTATATGTGCTACTTAACGACGCTGTATGTTTCTAAGTTTATATAGCGTCCGTGCTAGATGGATGAATCGATTTGGACCTCTGGTCAAATTATGATAGGGGAAAACTTACGTAGTCGAAGGAAATCCAGTCCCAACCAGCTTTGTCTACCTTAAATCCCAAATAGACTGTCCTGGGATTGGACCCTGTTCCGCAATAAAAACCCTGAAAGTGACCGCCTGAGACACGGCACATCCTAACGACAAGTCAAACAGAACTGACCAACAAACTCTGTCCACATTTATTCCATTTTACACTCGCATTTTTGTTTGGTCTTCCACAAAGTCTCCTATTACAACATTCCGCCCGCAAGTAACATGCACGTAGTCACGACCAGCTGCGATATTACAATCAAGCCTTTACGCCTATTCCTAGTGCTTGTTGCGTACAAATTGTAACTGCCTGTTTTTGACGGTCTAATTATTTATAAACCGACAATTAATGAATTGGATATGAAAAGCTTTCAACTGTACATTTGTGCAGTTCTGACAACAATGTATTTAGAAGCATGAAATTCCTGGAATCTCTCAAACTCAACAATTATATAAAATCAAAGTGTACGTTCTCTTCCTCTATGTTCTTGTCAGAAAGGAGCTGACAAAGACAACTCAAATGGCACATTTATTATTATTATTATTATTATTATTATTATTATTACAGAGGAAAAACCATACTGCTATGAACGTTCCCACGCATTGCCTGCTCGTCCTTCTCACAAAGGTAGGTTACAAAGTATCTACAGTATGTACACGACCTCTGCGTAAATATTCAAAGATTCAGCTCATACCGCGCAGTAAACACACTCCGTCTCAGTTATACAAACCAGTCAGTTAATGTTGTACAGTGAAATAATCGCTGTTTGTTCTGAGATCCACACAAAACACATAAATACAGTCCGTACCGCGCAGTAAACACACTCCGTCTCAGTTATACAAACCAGTCAGTTAATGTTGTACAGTGAAATAATCGCTGTTTGTTCTGCGATCCACACAAAACACATAAATACAGTCCGTACCGCGCAGTAAACACACTCCGTCTCAGTTATACAAACCAGTCAGTTAATGTTGTACAGTGAAATAATCGCTGTTTGTTCTGAGATCCACACAAAACACATAAATACAGTCCGTACCGCGCAGTAAACACACTCCGTCTCAGTTATACAAACCAGTCAGTTAATGTTGTACAGTGAAATAATCGCTGTTTGTTCTGAGATCCACACAAAACACATAAATACAGTCCGTACCGCGCAGTAAACACACTCCGTCTCAGTTATACAAACCAGTCAGTTAATGTTGTACAGTGAAATAATCGCTGTTTGTTCTGAGATCCACACAAAACACATAAATACAGTCCGTACCGCGCAGTAAACACACTCCGTCTCAGTTATACAAACCAGTCAGTTAATGTTGTACAGTGAAATAATCGCTGTTTGTTCTGAGATCCACACAAAACACATAAATACAGTCCGTACCGCGCAGTAAACACACTCCGTCTCAGTTATACAAACCAGTCAGTTAATGTTGTACAGTGAAATAATCGCTGTTTGTTCTGAGATCCACACAAAACACATAAATACAGTCCGTACCGCGCAGTAAACACACTCCGTCTCAGTTATACAAACCAGTCAGTTAATGCTGTACAGTGAAATAATCGCCGTTTGTTCTGAGATCCACACAAAACACATAAATACAGTCCGTACCGCGCAGTAAACACACTCCGTCTCAGTTATACAAACCAGTCAGTTAATGCTGTACAGGGAAATAATCGCTGTTTGCTCTGAGATCCACACAAAACACATAAATACAGCCCGTACCGCGCAGTAAACACACTCCGTCTCAGTTATACAAACCAGTCAGTTAATGTTGTACAGTGAAATAATCGCTGTTTGTTCTGAGATCCACACAAAACACATAAATACAGTCCGTACCGCGCAGTAAACACACTCCGTCTCAGTTATACAAACCAGTCAGTTAATGCTGTACAGTGAAATAATCGCTGTTTGCTCTGAGATCCACACAAAACACATAAATACAGTCCGTACCGCGCAGTAAACACACTCCGTCTCAGTTATACAAACCAGTCAGTTAATGCTGTACAGTGAAATAATCGCTGTTTGCTCTGAGATCCACACAAAACACATAAATACAGTCCGTACCGCGCAGTAAACACACTCCGTCTCAGTTATACAAACCAGTCAGTTAATGCTGTACAGTGAAATAATCGCTGTTTGCTCTGAGATCCACACAAAACACATAAATACAGTCCGTACCGCGCAGTAAACACACTCCGTCTCAGTTATACAAACCAGTCAGTTAATGCTGTACAGTGAAATAATCGCTGTTTGCTCTGAGATCCACACAAACACATAAATACAGTCCGTACCGCGCAGTAAACACACTCCGTCTCAGTTATACAAACCAGTCAGTTAATGTTGTACAGTGAAATAATCGCTGTTTGTTCTGAGATCCACACAAAACACATAAATACAGTCCGTACCGCGCAGTAAACACACTCCGTCTCAGTTATACAAACCAGTCAGTTAATGTTGTACAGTGAAATAATCGCTGTTTGTTCTGAGATCCACACAAAACACATAAATACAGTCCGTACCGCGCAGTAAACACACTCCGTCTCAGTTATACAAACCAGTCAGTTAATGTTGTACAGTGAAATAATCGCTGTTTGTTTTGAGATCCACACAAAACACATAAATACAGTCCGTACCGCGCAGTAAACACACTCCGTCTCAGTTATACAAACCAGTCAGTTAATGTTGTACAGTGAAATAATCGCTGTTTGTTCTGAGATCCACACAAAACACATAAATACAGTCCGGACCGCGCAGTAAACACACTCCGTCTCAGTTATACAAACCAGTCAGTTAATGTTGTACAGTGAAATAATCGCTGTTTGTTCGAGATCCACACAAAACACATAAATACAGTCCGTACCGCGCAGTAAACAACTCCGTCTCAGTTATACAAACCAGTCAGTTAATGTTTACGTGAAATAATCGCTGTTTCTAGAATCCAACAAAACACATAAATACAGTCCGTCCGCCAGTAAACACATCCGCTCAGTTATACAAACCCGTCAGTTAATGTGTACAGTGAAATAATCGCTGTTTGTTCTGAGATCCACACAAAAACATAAATAAGTCCGTACCGCGCAGTAAACACACCGTCTCAGTTATACAAACCAGTCAGTTAATGCTGACAGTGAAATAATCGCTTTGTCTGGATCCACAAAAACATAAATCAGTCCGTACCGCGCAGTAAACATACTCCGTCTCAGTTATACAACCATCGTTAATGCTGTAAGAAAAACGCTGTTTGCTTGGATCACACAAAACCTAATAGTCCGTACCGCCAGAAAACAACTCCGTCCAGTTATACAAACCAGTCAGTTAATGTTGTACAGTGAAATAATCGCTGTTTGTTCTGAGATCCACACAAAACACATAAATACAGTCCGTACCGCGCAGTAAACAACTCCGTCTCAGTTATACAAACCAGTCAGTTAATGATGTGTGAAATAACCTTTGCTCTGACCACCAAAACATAATCAGTCCTAGCGCAGTAAACAATCCGTCTGTTATACAAACACATAATGTGTACAGTGAAATAATCGTGTTTGTCTAATAACAAACACATAAATAGTCCTACGCGGTAACACACCTCCATTATACAAACCAGTCAGTAAGTGTACATGAAATACGCGTTTGTCAACCACCAAAAACATAAATAAGTCCGTCGCGAGTAAAACACACTCCGTCCAGTTATACAAACCATCGTTAAGTTATGAAAAATCGCGTTTGTCTAGTCCAAAAACCTAATACAGTCCTACCCGCATAAACACACTCCGCCAGTTAACAACATCGTTAAGTTTACATGAATAATGTGTTGTTCTGAACAACAAACTAAATACAGTCCTACGCGCAGTAAAACACTCCTCCAGTTATACAAACAGTCAGTTAATGTGTACAGTGAAATAATCGCTGTTTGTTCTGAGATCCCACAAAACACATAATCGTCCGTACCGCGCAGTAAACACACTCCGTCTCAGTTATACAACCAGTCAGTTAATGTTGTACAGTGAAATAATCGCTGTTTGTTCTGAGTCCACACAAAACACTAATACGTCCGTACCGCAGTAAACACACTCCGTCTCAGTTATACAAACCATCAGTAATGTTGTACAGTGAAAACGCTGTTTGTCTGGATCCACACAAAACACATAAATACAGTCCGTACGCGAGTAAACACACTCCGTCTCAGTTATACAAACCAGTCAGTTAATGTTGTACAGTGAAATAATCGCTGTTTGTTCTGGATCACACAAACACTATCAGTCCGTACCGCGCAGTAAACACACTCCGTCTCAGTTATACAAACCAGTCGTTAATGTGTACAGTAATAATCGTGTTTGTCGAGATCCACACAAAACAATAAATACAGTCGACCGCGCAGTAAACACACTCCGTCTCGTTTAAACAGTCGTTATGTGTACAGTGAAATAATCGCTGTTTGTTGGATCCACACAAAACACATAAATACAGTCCGTACCGCGCAGTAAACACACTCCGTCTCAGTTATACAAACCAGTCAGTTAATGTTGTACAGTGAAATAATCGCTGTTTGTTCTGAGATCCACACAAAACACATAAATACAGTCCGTACCGCGCAGTAAACACACTCCGTCTCAGTTATACAAACCAGTCAGTTAATGTTGTACAGTGAAATAATCGCTGTTTGTTCTGAGATCCACACAAAACACATAAATACAGTCCGTACCGCGCAGTAAACACACTCCGTCTCAGTTATACAAACCAGTCAGTTAATGTTGTACAGTGAAATAATCGCTGTTTGTTCTGAGATCCACACAAAACACATAAATACAGTCCGTACCGCGCAGTAAACACACTCCGTCTCAGTTATACAAACCAGTCAGTTAATGTTGTACAGTGAAATAATCGCTGTTTGTTCTGAGATCCACACAAAACACATAAATACAGTCCGTACCGCGCAGTAAACACACTCCGTCTCAGTTATACAAACCAGTCAGTTAATGTTGTACAGTGAAATAATCGCTGTTTGTTCTGAGATCCACACAAAACACATAAATACAGTCCGTACCGCGCAGTAAACACACTCCGTCTCAGTTATACAAACCAGTCAGTTAATGTTGTACAGTGAAATAATCGCTGTTTGTTCTGAGATCCACACAAAACACATAAATACAGTCCGTACCGCGCAGTAAACACACACCGTCTCAGTTATACAAACCAGTCAGTTAATGTTGTACAGTGAAATAATCGCTGTTTGTTCTGAGATCCACACAAAACACATAAATACAGTCCGTACCGCGCAGTAAACACACTCCGTCTCAGTTATACAAACCAGTCAGTTAATGCTGTACAGTGAAATAATCGCTGTTTGTTCTGAGATCCACACAAAACACATAAATACAGTCCTTACCGCGCAGTAAACACACTCCGTCTCAGTTATACAAACCAGTCAGTTAATGTTGTACAGTGAAATAATCGCTGTTTGTTCTGAGATCCACACAAAACACATAAATACAGTCCGTACCGCGCAGTAAACACACTCCGTCTCAGTTATACAAACCAGTCAGTTAATGTTGTACAGTGAAATAATCGCTGTTTGTTCTGAGATCCACACAAAACACATAAATACAGTCCGTACCGCGCAGTAAACACACTCCGCCTCAGTTATACAAACCAGTCAGTTAATGTTGTACAGTGAAATAATCGCTGTTTGTTCTGAGATCCACACAAAACACATAAATACAGTCCGTACCGCGCAGTAAACACACTCCGTCTCAGTTATACAAACCAGTCAGTTAATGTTGTACAGTGAAATAATCGCTGTTTGTTCTGAGATCCACACAAAACACATAAATACAGTCCGTACCGCGCAGTAAACACACTCCGTCTCAGTTATACAAACCGGTCAGTTAATGTTGTACAGTGAAATAATCGCTGTTTGTTCTGAGATCCACACAAAACACAAAGGCCTAAACGTATTCTGGACAGAATCTAGAAATATGCGAATATTAAACCTGGTGATACAGAAATGGCCACTGAACTTTAGAGCGTTAATGACAAAAATGATGATGTGACGTGAGAGAGAGCGAGACGATAATGCACTGTACGGTTCGCTTTTGTTACGCACTTCGTTGTGATGGAAGATATAAAGACTATTTTAGAACAGTGACATGCATCACGCCCAACGACTGTCCAATTAACAGGTCAATCACGAAATTGACTGTCATCGCACTAATACAAGGCGCAGATAGCGACTTTTCCCTCATCACCACCAACAACAATCAGACCATTAGTTTATTCTGAACTGCAATTTCATATATATTTTTAATTTATTCTCCAGTTAACTATGTAATACTTATTAAGCACACAAAAGCTACAGTGAAGCACTGTAGCCACAGACTACAATGTCAGCACTATATTGTCAATACTAATGTGTTTAGAATATTTCACAAAAATTACCAAAAAGCTCCAGCTGTAACAAACCTCACAGCAAGAAGATAGAAGTATAATATAATGAGATACAAACATAGTAAAAAGGAGACAGTTAAAGCTTATTTATGAGGTCGTAAAATTGAAAGGTAATTCGGTTAAGATGGATGGAGGTACGTGCTTTCGACAACAAACAATTTCAATATTCTAGGCACGTTTCTGCGCCGTTCACCCGGTAACCACTTGAACACACTCGCCTTTCGCTGTCTACACCGTACATCGCACAACCCTGTCGCTACGTGTTAAAATTTCGGTTGACAGCAAAATTCCCCTCAGTCGCTTTCACAAACAACTTGGTAATTTACTCGGTGCAGCTCGCTCCGTACTCAAATATGTGTGCGCTGTACCACAGACGTAAAGCGAAGGTGTTTAAACAGGGCGCTGTTAGGATATAAGACGGAGATATTATGTGGACTGTACAACATGACACTACACAGATAGGAAGGCAATAAATCATAAGAATCATAAGAATGCTTGAGCATTTGAAAATTTCATTTGTTATATTATTTTCTCGATAATTTTTGGGTTCTGTCAGTATACTTCAAGCCCAAAGATTTTCTTGCGAATTGCAGTCACTAAGTTTAACGTCTGACATTACTGTATCGCGATACATTTGATGGAACAGCCAGCACAAGTTAACTTTACGAAATGCTACAAACTGCTAACCATTGGTAACAGAATTGCTGCCCTTTATACATTTATCTGTTTATGAAGGCACTTTACATAGCGACAGAAATCATTTCCTAAACGTAATTATTTTTATGTCAAATCGCTTTCAATTCTGAGCAGTTCGTTTCGTTTAGTGAGGAACCAAACTAGTCATAAACCTACGTCATGTCTTTCAATTACCTGAATTGCAAACTGCGTAGCACTTTGCAATATTACGAGACAATTTCGTGTGGGTTTAAAAGCATGTCCTCATTATGCGTCTACAAGTCAAACGATCGGATATGCGTGTTGATGCGTGACTAAAGTGTGCGTGGCTTTACTGCTGATGTTTGAGATACAGTTTGCCATAAAACAGGAAATTCCATACCAAAAGGCGGGTAAAATTACAGAACGCGCAAAAGTAAGCGCGTAGTCCTGCACGTAGGCCCAGGCGTCATAAGGTAAGCAGGAAGTGTTTACAAAGCAGAACTGATGTTGGCAAATATTAGAATAAAATACAGAAATTTGGTGCTTTGAAACCTACGGGAGTGCTCAATGAGGACAATTAATGCGGAGCTTACATTAAATAAACTGGTTTCAGACAATTGGTGTTTGTAAAGTAAAATTACAGTTGCATGAAACTAATTGCTTGAAACCAGTTTATTCGGTGTGTGCGCTGCGATGGAACTTACACCTAAGAAACTGGTTTCAGACAATTAGTCTGCAAAGTAAAATTACAGTTGCATGAAACTAATTGCTTGAAACCAGTTTATTCGGTGTGTGCGCTGCGATGGAACTTACACCAAAGAAGCTGGTTTCAGACAATTAGTCTTTGCAAAGTAAAATTACAGTTGCATGAAACTAATTGCTTGAAACCAGTTTATTCGGTGTGTGCGCTGCGATGGAACTTACACCTAAGAAACTGGTTTCAGACAATTAGTCTTGGCAAAGTAAAATTACAGTTGCATGAAACAAATTGCTTGAAACCAGTTTATTCGGTGTGTGCGCTGCGATGGAGCTTACACCAAAGAAACTCGTTTCAGACAATTAGTCTTTGCAAAGTAAAATTACAGTTGCATGAAACTAATTGCTTGAAACAAGTTTATTCGGTGTGTGCGCTGCGATGGAGCTTACACCAAAGAAACTGGTTTCAGAAAATTAGTCTGCAAAGTAAAATTACAGTTGCATGAAACTAATTGCTTGAAACCAGTTTATTCGGTGTATGCGCTGCAATGGAGCTTACACCAAAGAAACTGGTTTCAGGCAATTAGTCTTTGCAAAGTAAAATTACAGTTGCATGAAACTAATTGCTGAAACCAGTTTATTCGGTATGTGCGCTGCGATGGAGCTTACACCAAAGAAACTGGTTTCAGACAATTAGTCTTTGCAAAGTAAAATTACAGTTGCATGAAACTAATTGCTTGAAACCAGTTTATTCGGTGTGTGCGCTGCGATGGAGCTTACACCAAAGAAACTCGTTTCAGACAATTAGTCTTTGCAAAGTAAAATTACAGTTGCATGAAACTAATTGCTTGAAACCAGTTTCTTCGGTTTGTGCGCTGCGATGGAGCTTACACCAAAGAAACTCGTTTCAGACAATTAGTCTTTGCCAAGTAAAATTACAGTTGCATGAAACAAATTGCTTGAAACCAGTTTTTTCGGTGTGTGCGCTGCGATGGAGCTTACACCAAAGAAACTCGTTTCAGACAATTAGTCTTTGCAAAGTAAAATTACAGTTGCATGAAACAAATTGCTTGAAACCAGTTTCTTCGGTGTGTGCGCTGCGATGGAGCTTACACCAAAGAAACTGGTTTCAGACAATTAGTCTTTGCAAAGTAAAATTACAGTTGCATGAAACAAATTGCTTGAAACCAGTTTCTTCGGTTTGTGCGCTGCGATGGAGGAACTGAGTGTTGTGTGACGTCACAACTGGAGTCTTAACTCTTAGGAAAGAAAAGTGCAGCAGTAGTCATAATGACTAACCGTACCACAGAGATATCAAGCAATACATGACTAAATATATGTAAGTATAAAAGTCATAATTATTTTCTTCGCCTGTCACTGTCAGAGATTAAGAATATTGAGGTCGGTCTGAAAATTTAAAGGGAAAATTTATTTTAAGGGTCTTTGCCGCACATTGCTAACAAATGTTTAAATTTGTCTTTAAGAAGTAAGATCTGGGCATAGGACGGGCTCTGACCTGGATCAGTCAGGGTCTAGTGCCAAGTTTCAGAAAGAGGGTGATGAACAGCGCCCCCACCACTTCGTAATTGCCCTGCCACCTGCTGACGAAGCACTCTGTACCATGTAGCCAGTTAGCAGTTTCATTACCAGGTAATACAATGTAGTTGCGCCATCTTACAGCCAGCAGTAAAACGGCTCTGTGCCTGCCTGTTTGTACAACAGCTTTATGTTACGAAACTCAGTTAACTGCCAGATCGTCAACACACAGCACAACTACGTTTGACACAGGATGTCAAATTTGGTGTTATTGTTGTCTTGGGTATTAAAACGAAACATTTAAGTGTCAGTTCAATAGTTCATTACGCAGGTTCAACTGTCATCAAAAAATGTCAGAAGCTTAATCGAAAAAAAAAGGATCGTGTATGTGTGTATGTATCTTTTCAGAAACGTATTATGAAGGTCCATTTACATGTACAGGTTGGTTTAGTTAAAGAAAGATAAAACATATCTCCAAAGACAAAACGTGTTTGAAGGTAATAAATGATGTAAAGAATTCCTTTAGAGTTTGAGGCTTTCACAGTGTTTTAACTGAGATTATTCTTGGATATAGAACGGAATCCTCAAGTGAATTGTTTGTTAAATTATTGTTAATTTAAATGTAATAGGGTACAGAGGGCTATATCGAGGTCTGTACAGTGGCAGACAGTGTCTGAAAGCAAGGATTTGTACACGACGACTGAGGAGAGAATTTGACGAGGACTGTACCGCTTGTGTTTAGGAGTGCAGGACATAGGACACTATTGAATGGATAAAGACGGAAGAATGGAGACACTAATTCGCATGGTGTAAATGGCTGAATTAGAATGAGATAAATAGATCCAGTGATTGAGATTAGCTCAGTCTAAAAGGACCCATCTGAGTAGGTGTTTCCTCTCCCATCACCTGAAGACGGAAGAAGAACCAGCTTCCGAAACGTCGTGATTTTTATATTATATATTAATATTCATCCGGACGATGGACAAAGTCCAGAAGACAAATTGTTGTCAGAGATAAATATCGTAGTGTGTTAGTTTGTGCAGAAGTAATGGAGACAGAGAATGCTGGGAAATAGTTATGTAAAACTAGATATAAATGGTAAAATAAAGCGATACGGCACTAGACCTGAAAGAGGACAACAGGAGAATAGAACCGAGTACCTACAGTTTTGTGAAGAGTAGGTATGATATATTCTGTTAGAAGGGTAGCATTGTTAGGACAGTATATATGTGTGTGTGTAGTGGTGTGTGCGTGTGCGTGTGTGGATGAATGAGAGGTAGACCGATGTAAATGTGCGGGAAAATCTAAGCTCCATACAAACGCAGTGTTAATGCGGGCACAGAGCAATGAAATGTAATTTAGTATTGAAATAAATCAAAATCAAGCAAGAAATACACAATTGCTGCACGTCTGTTACAACTGCGACACTCTGGATAACGAACACGCAGGCCTGTTGCACCGCTACCCACCCTAACATATAACGAAAACGCAGGCCTGTTGCACGCTGCCCCCCGCTACCATATAACGAACACGCAGGCCTGTTGCACGCTGCCCCCCATAACCATATAACGAAAACGCAGGCCTGTTGCACGCTGCCCCCGCTACCATATAACGAAACAAAAAAGCAGGCCTGTTGCACGCTGCCCCCGCTACCATAAACAAACACGCAGGCCTGTTGCACGCTGCCCCCGCTACCATATAACAAACACGCAGGCCTGTTGCACGCTGCCCCCGCTACCATTAAAAACGAACACGCAGGCCTGTTGCACGCTGCCCCCGCTTACCAATATAACGAACACGCAGGCCTGTTGCACGCTGCCCCCGCTACCATATACACTTACCCACGCTACCATATAACGAACACGCAGGCCTGTTGCACGCTGCCCCCGCTACCATTCACCAATATAACGAACACGCAGGCCTGTTGCACGCTGCCCCCGCTTAAACCATATAACGAACACGCAGGCCTGTTGCACGCTGCCCCCGCTACCATATAACAAACACGCAGGCCTGTTGCACGCTGCCCCACGCTAACCAATATAACAAACACGCAGGCCTGTTGCACGCTGCCCCCGCTACCATATAACAAACAACGCAGGCCTGTTGCACGCTGCCCCCGCTACCATATAACACAACACACGCAGGCCTGTTGCACGCTGCCCCCGCTACCATATAACAAACACGCAGGCCTGTTGCACGCTGCCCCCGCTACCATATAACAAACACGCAGGCCTGTTGCACGCTGCCCCCGCTACCATATAACAAACACGCAGGCCTGTTGCACGCTGCCCCCGCTACCATATAACAAACACACGCAGGACTGTTGCACGCTGCCCCCGCTACCATATACACCAACAGGATAACGAACACGCAGTGCCCTCGTCATTCACCAACAGATAAGCACGACCTGTCCGCTCCCTACCCTATAACACCAACAGGATAACAAACACGCAGGCCTGTTGCACGCTCCCGATTGACACCGGCTGTCCGCTGCCCCCGCTACCATATAACAAACACGCAGGCCTGTTGCACGCTGCCACCGCCTACCATATAACAAACACGCAGGACTGTTGCACGCTGCCCCCGCTACCATATAACAACACGCAGGCCTGTTGCACGCTGCCCCCGCTACCATATAACAAACACGCAGGACTGTTGCACGCTGCCCCCGCTACCAATAATCACAACCAACAGATAACGAACACGCAGGCCTGTTGCACGCTACCCCCGCTACCATATAACACACACAGGATACACAAACACGCAGGCCTGTTGCACGCTGCCCCCGCTACCATAAAACACCAACAGGATAACAAACACGCAGGCCTGTTGCACGCTGCCCCCGCTACCATATAACAAACACGCAGGACTGTTGCACGCTGCCCCCGCTACCATATAACAAACACGCAGGCCTGTTGCACGCTGCCCCCGCTACCATATAACAACACGCAGGACTGTTGCACGCTGCCCCCGCTACCATATCACACCAACAGGGTAACGAACACGCAGGCCTGTTGCACGCTACCCCCGCTACCATATAACACACAGGATAACAAACACGCAGGCCTGTTGCACGCTGCCCCCGCTACCATATAACAAACACGCAGGCCTGTTGCACGCTACCCCCGCTACCATATAACAAACACGCAGGCCTGTTGCACGCTACCCCCGCTACCATATAACAAACACGCAGGACTGTTGCACGCTGCCCCCGCTACCATATAACAAACACGCAGGCCTGTTGCACGCTGCCCCCGCTACCATATAACAAACACGCAGGACTGTTGCACGCTGCCCCCGCTACCATATCACACCCAACAGATAACGAACACGCAGGCCTGTTGCACGCTACCCCGCTACCATATAACACCAACAGGATAACAAACACGCAGGCCTGTTGCACGCTGCCCCCGCTACCATATAACAAACACGCAGGCCTGTTGCACGCTACCCCCGCTACCATATAACAAACACGCAGGCCTGTTGCACGCTGCCCCCGCTACCATATCACACCAACAGGATAACAAACACGCAGGCCTGTTGCACGCTACCCCCGCTACCATATAACACCAACAGGATAACAAACACGCAGGCCTGTTGCACGCTGCCCCCGCTACCATATAACAAACACGCAGGCCTGTTGCACGCTGCCCCCGCTACCATATAACACCAACAGGATAACAAACACGCAGGCCTGTTGCACGCTGCCCCCGCTACCATATAACAAACACGCAGGCCTGTTGCACGCTAACCCCGCTACCATATAACAAACACGCAGGCCTGTTGCACGCTGCCCCCGCTACCATATCACACCAACAGGATAACAAACACGCAGGCCTGTTGCACGCTACCCCCGCTACCATATAACACCAACAGGATAACAAACACGCAGGCCTGTTGCACGCTGCCCCCGCTACCATATAACAAACACGCAGGCCTGTTGCACGCTGCCCCCCGCTACCATATAACAAACACGCAGGCCTGTTGCACGCTGCCCCCGCTACCATATAACAAACACGCAGGCCTGTTGCACGCTGCCCCCGCTACCATATAACAAACACGCAGGCCTGTTGCACGCTACCCCCGCTACCATATAACAAACACGCAGGCCTGTTGCACGCTGCCCCCGCTACCATATAACAAACACGCAGGCCTGTTGCACGCTACCCCCGCTACCAAATAACAAACACGCAGGCCTGTTGCACGCTGCCCCCGCTACCATATCACACCAACAGGATAACAAACACGCAGGCCTGTTGCACGCTGCCCCAGCTACCATATAACAAACACGCAGGCCTGTTGCACGCTGCCCCCGCTACCATATAACAAACACGCAGGCCTGTTGCACGCTGCCCCCGCTACCATATAACAAACACGCAGGCCTGTTGCACGCTACCCCCGCTACCATATAACAAACACGCAGGCCTGTTGCACGCTGCCCCCGCTACCATATCACACCAACAGGATAACGAACACGCAGGCCTGTTGCACGCTGCCCCAGCTACCATATAACAAACACGCAGGCCTGTTGCACGCTGCCCCCGCTACCATATCACACCAACAGGATAACAAACACGCAGGCCTGTTGCACGCTGCCCCCGCTACCATATCACACCAACAGGATAACAAACACGCAGGCCTGTTGCACGCTGCCCCAGCTACCATATAACAAACACGCAGGCCTGTTGCACGCTGCCCCCGCTACCATATAACGAACACGCAGGCCTGTTGCACGCTGCCCCCGCTACCATATAACAAACACGCAGGCCTGTTGCACGCTACCCCCGCTACCATATAACAAACACGCAGGCCTGTTGCACGCTGCCCCCGCTACCATATAACAAACACGCAGGCCTGTTGCACGCTACCCCCGCTACCATATAACAAACACGCAGGCCTGTTGCACGCTGCCCCCGCTACCATATAACAAACACGCAGGCCTGTTGCACGCTACCCCCGCTACCATATAACAAACACGCAGGCCTGTTGCACGCTGCCCCCGCTACCATATAACAAAACACGCAGGCCTGTTGCACGCTACCCCCGCTACCATATAACACCAACAGGATAACAAACACGCAGGCCTGTTGCACGCTGCCCCCGCTACCATATAACACCAACAGGATAACAAACACGCAGGCCTGTTGCACGCTACCCCCGCTACCATATAACAAACACGCAGGCCTGTTGCACGCTGCCCCCGCTACCATTTAACAAACACGCAGGCCTGTTGCACGCTGCCCCGCTACCATATAACACCAACAGGATAACGAACACGCAGGCCTGTTGCACGCTGCCCCCGCTACCATATAACACCAACAGGATAACGAACACGCAGGCCTGTTGCACGCTGCCCCCGCTACCATAAAACACCAACAGGATAACGAACACGCAGGCCTGTTGCACGCTGCCCCCGCTACCATATAACGAACACGCAGGCCTGTTGAAACGCTGCCCCCGCTACCATATAACGAACACGCAGGCCTGTTGCACGCTGCCCCCGCTACCATAACACCAACAGGATAACGAATACGCAGGCCTGTTGCACGCTGCCCCCGCTACCATATAACGAACACGCAGGCCTGTTGCACACTGCCCCCGCTACCATATAACGAACACGCAGGCCTGTTGCACGCTGCCCCCGCTACCATATAACGAACACGCAGGTCTGTTGCACGCTGCCCCCGCTACCATATAACGAACACGCAGGTCTGTTGCACGCTGCCCCCGCTACCATATAACAAACACGCAGGTCTGTTGCACGCTGCCCCCGCTACCATATAACGAACACGCAGGTCTGTTGCACGCTGCCCCCGCTACCATATAACGAACACGCAGGTCTGTTGCACGCTGCCCCCGCTACCATATAACGAACACGCAGGTCTGTTGCACGCTGCCCCCGCTACCATATAACGAACACGCAGGTCTGTTGCACGCTGCCCCCGCTACCATATAACGAACACGCAGGTCTGTTGCACGCTGCCCCCGCTACCATATAACAAACACGCAGGTCTATTGCACGCTGCCCCGCTACCATATAACGAACACGCAGGTCTGTTGCACGCTGCCCCCGCTACCATATAACGAACACGCAGGTCTGTTGCACGCTGCCCCCGCTACCATATAACGAACACGCAGGTCTGTTGCACGCTGCCCCCGCTACCATATAACGAACACGCAGGTCTGTTGCACGCTGCCCCCGCTACCATATAACGAACACGCAGGTCTGTTGCACGCTGCCCCCGCTTACCCACATATAACGAACACGCAGGCCTGTTGCACGCTGCCCCCGCTACCACATAACGAACACCAGGCCTGTTACGCTGCCGCTACCATACACACTCAGGCCTGTTGAAAGTGCCCCGCTACCATATAACGAACACTCAGGCCTGTTGCACGCTGCCCCCGCTACCATATAACGAACACTCAGGCCTGTTGCACGCTGCCCCCCACTACAAGGCGTTACGACCTACAAACACCTTCACATAAACTGCTCTGTATCACAGGGCACAATAAAACTCTAGCTAAAAGTTCGCAACAATGTTACACTTCACTTCTGCGTGAAGATACAGACAGGCAGTCTTCAACATAAAGTGCGTCTGAGATCCTCGTCCTTCTGGATTTACGGAGCGTAGATGCGAGTTTTAGCCGACGTTTTGACACGCTGTTACCGTCATTCTTCTTGGAATTTTGACTCTTTAAAATGGGACCTATAGGTTATCCCGAAACGTCGGTAACTAAACATCTACCCTGCGTAAATCCCAGAAGGACGAGGATTTCATTTACACCGCGGCGGAAGTCTGAAATCACGTATAACATCAGTTTATTTGACAGGTAATGGATAAGGCCCACACAACCTACTCCATATTTAACAGTACAGTAGGCCCTTAATTTAACGGACTAATTGGGGGGAAGGTGTGTCCGCTATTGCTGAAAGTCCGTTAAATCGAATGTATTTTAAAAACATATATTAATAACGAACTTACTATTTACAGGGTGTATCAAAATGTTATTATAATATATAAGTATCAATAAAATATTATTATAATGTACATTCAGTAATTTATACACGTCACTAAAACATCTGTTACAAATACAAAAATAAATTTACGACAGGAACCGAACTTTATGTTAATTAAACAAGTCAAATGTTTTGTCCGTTAAATCCAAAGTCCGTTAAATCGAGGGCATACTGTATTTAAAACTCTAGAAAAACTTGCTTCAAAATAGAGCGACTTATAGGATACAGAGCTATCTATAATTGCTGTTGAAGGGACAGATGCAAAAACACTGATTCAAAATATAAAGTTTTGTGATTATTTGTCTTTCAAGTTTGGTAAACACAGACACGTTGTGTTGTTGTCCTCAAAGTCTAGATCGCAAGAACATAGTTCCTGTTACGAGTATGTGTCTAGGAAATGAGTAGGTGTCTAGGAAATGAGTAGATGTCTAGGAAATGAGTAGTGTCTAGGAAATGAGTATGTGTCTAGGAAATGAGTAGATGTCTAGGAAATGAGTAGTGTCTAGGAAATGAGTAGGTATCTTGGAAATGAGTAGGTGTCTAGGAAATGAGTAGGTGTCTAGGAAATGAATAGTGTCTAGGAAATGAGTAGGTGTCTAGGAAATGAGTAGTGTCTAGGAAATGAGTAGGTGTCTAGGAAATGAGTAGTGTCTAGGAAATGAGTATGTGTCTAGGAAATGAGTAGATGTCTAGGAAATGAGTAGATGTCTAGGAAATGAGTAGTGTCTAGGAAATGAGTATGTCTAGGAAATGAGTAGATGTCTAGGAAATGAGTAGTGTCTAGGATATGAGTAGGTGTCTAGGAAATGAGTAGTGTCTAGGAAATGAGTAGGTGTCTAGGAAATGAGTAGTGTCTAGGAAATGAGTATGTGTCTAGAAATAAGTAGATGTCTAGGAAATGAGTAGTGTCTAGAAATGAGTAGGTATTAGGAAATGACAGGTGTCTAGGAAATGAGCAGGTGTCTAGAAAATGAGTACGTGTCTAGGAAATGAGTAGTGTCTAGGAAATGAGTAGGTGTCTAGGAAATGAGTAGTGTCTAGGAAATGAGTGTGTCTAGTAAACGAGTAGGTGTCTAGGAAATGAGTAGGTGTCTAGGAAATGAGTAGGTGTCTAGGAAATGAGTACTGTCTAGGAAATGAGTAGGTGTCTAGGAAATGAGTAGTGTCTAGGAAATGAGTATGTGTCTAGGAAATGAGTAGTGTCTAGGAAATGAGTATGTGTCTAGGAAATGAGTAGATGTCTAGGAAATGAGTAGGTATCTAGGAAATGAGTAGGTGTCTAGGAAATGAGTAGGTGTCTAGGAAATGAGTAGGTGTCTAGGAAATGAGTAGGTGTCTAGGAAATGAGTATGTGTCTAGGAAATGAGTAGTGTCTAGGAAATGAGTAGGTGTCTAGGAAATGAGTAGTGTCTAGAAATGAGTAGGTGTCTAGGAAATGAGTAGTGTCTAGGAAATGATATGTGTCTAGGAAATGAGTAGATGTCTAGGAAATGAGTAGTGTCTAGGAAATGAGTAGGTATCTAGGAAATGAGTAGGTGTCTAGGAAATGAGTAGTGTCTAGGAAATGAGTAGGTGTCTAGGAAATGAGTAGTGTCTAGGAAATGAGTATGTGTCTAGGAAATGAGTAGATGTCTAGGAAATGAGTAGTGTCTAGGAAATGAGTAGTGTCTAGGAAATGAGTAGATGTCTAGGAAATGAGTAGTGTCTAGGAAATGAGTAGGTGTCTAGGAAATGAGTAGTGTCTAGGAAATGAGTAGGTGTCTAGGAAATGAGTAGATGTCTAGGAAATAAGTAGTGTCTAGAAAATGAGTAGGTATCTAGGAAATGAGTAGGTGTCTAGGAAATGAGTAGGTGTCTAGGAAATGAGTAGGTGTCTAGGAAATGAGTAGTCTAGGAAATGAGTAGGTGTCTAGGAAATGAGTAGTATCTAGGAAATGAGTATGTGTCTAGGAAATGAGTATGTGTCTAGGAAATGAGTATGTGTCTAGGAAATGAGTAGGAATCTAGGAAATGAGTAGGTGTCTAGGAAATGAGTAGGTGTCTAGGAAATGAGTAGTGTCTAGGAAATGAGTATGTGTCTAGGAAATGAGTAGATGTCTAGGAAATGAGTAGATGTCTAGGAAATGAGTAGTGTCTAGGAAATGAGTATGTCTAGGAAATGAGTAGTGTCTAGGAAATGAGTAGTGTCTAGGATATGAGTAGGTGTCTAGGAAATGAGTAGTGTCTAGGAAATGAGTAGTGTCTAGGAAATGAGTAGGTGTCTAGGAAATGAGTGTGTCTAGGAAATGAGTATGTGTCTAGGAAATAAGTAGATGTCTAGGAAATGAGTAGTGTCTAGGATATGAGTAGGTGTCTAGGAAATGAGTAGTGTCTAGGAAATGAGTAGTGTCTAGGAAATGAGTAGGTGTCTAGGAAATGAGTAGTGTCTAGGAAATGAGTATGTGTCTAGGAAATAAGTAGATGTCTAGGAAATGAGTAGTGTCTAGAAAATGAGTAGGTATCTAGGAAATGAGCAGGTGTCTAGGAAATGAGCAGGTGTCTGGGAAATGAGTACGTGTCTAGGAAATGAGTAGTGTCTAGGAAATGAGTAGGTGTCTAGGAAATGAGTAGGTGTCTAGGAAAAAAACAGGTCTGAAAGAAACACACAAGTAAGCATATTAAAAATAATAAAGCAAAAACCGAATAATGATGCAGTTAAGCTGCACGTTCTGATCATCGCAGTCGTCATCAATTATCATCGAGAGAAATAAGGAAAATACCGGTCACATTGTGACCTTACTGAATTCATTCATTTGTCCGAGTCGGGCTGATAAGAGACTAGGAAGGCATATATATATGTCACAGGCATAGAAGCGTCTTAATTACGAAACAACCAAACATCACACTTACAGATATTAACAGTGGCGTCGGCGCCCTGAGCAGCTGTTGCAGTCTCTGCCATCAGCATTCATTTTGTTCGCCTTACTTCGGTGCAACTCGTGGTACAGGCAGACAAACCTTTTACAGTCTGTGAACTCTGGAATGAGAGGAAAAGCGAATTATTGTATTACGTATCAACTTAATAGGCTGGCAATGATAAACAGAAGAGAATCAAAATTTCACGTTCTGTTCACTGTGCATCTTGATAACAAATTAGAAGTTTTAGACATCAACATACGCACTATATTCTCAAAAGTAAGTCAATTACTCCTACACGTTTCGGCTTTTAACAAGCCATCCTCAGTGTGTCAAATTTTTACATATGCTTTACATCTATTCAATTTTAAACACCTCGTACATCCACATACAATTAAATAAATCTTAATACCCAATACATTTTGGTATTATTACGTCCAGCTGTGGAATTGTGTAAAATCCAGGGGAATGTGTTATACTAATTTTCCATAAAATGTTAAAAGTTTCTTTAAAAAATTACATATCTATTTTTATTTATAAATTAATGGCAGTCCTGTTTTGTATACAGGTTATCTCAAGTAGGTTAAAGTTACCCTGTATTATGTTGCTACGTGTCCTGTGTTGTGATCTGCAACCGGCTGGTTGCGTTGTGACAGGACTGCCATTAATTTATAAACAACAATAGATATGTAATTTTTTAAACAAACTTTTAACCTTTTATGAAAGACCACTATAACACATCCCTTGGATTTTACACAATTCGACAGCTGGAAGTAATAATACCAAAATGTATTGGGAATTAAGATTTATTTAATTCTATGTGGATGTACGAGGTGTTTAAAATTGAACTATAGATGTAAAGCGTATGTAAAACTTTGACTCCCTGAGGATGGCTTGTTAAAAGCCGAAACATGTAAGCGTAATTGACTTATTTCGAGAATATAGTGCCTATCTTGGTGTCTAAAACTTTTAATTAGAAGAGGATCAAATGCGACCGCGGATTCTCGCCAGATTTTATAAGAGACATGTTGTCAAAATTCGTGCAAAGAATTGGGAAATGGAGATATAACGTTCTGACAGTGTTGTTACTGCAACAGGACAGTCTGTCGTGTGGTGAGAGGTTACTGCAACAGGACGGTCTGTCGTGTGGTGAGAGGTTACTGCAACAGGACGGTCTGTCGTGTGGTGAGAGGTTACTGCAACAGGACGGTCTGTCGTGTGGTGAGAGGTTACTGCAACAGGACGGTCTGTCGTGTGGTGAGAGGTTACTGCAACAGGACGGTCTGTCGTGTGGTGAGAGGTTACTGCAACAGGACGGTCTGTCGTGTGGTGAGAGGTTACTGCAACAGGACGGTCTGTCGTGTGGTGAGAGGTTACTGCAACAGGACGGTCTGTCGTGTGGTGAGAGGTTACTGCAACAGGACGGTCTGTCTTGTGGTGAGAGGTTACTGCAACAGGACGGTCTGTCTTGTGGTGAGAGGTTACTGCAACAGGACGGTCTGTCGTGTGGTGAGAGGTTACTGCAACAGGACGGTCTGTCGTGTGGTGAGAGGTTACTGCAACAGGACGGTCTGTCTTGTGGTGAGAGGTTACTGCAACAGGACGGTCTGTCGTGTGGTGAGAGGTTACTGCAACAGGACGGTCTGTCTTGTGGTGAGAGGTTACTGCAACAGGACGGTCTGTCGTGTGGTGAGAGGTTACTGCAACAGGACGGTCTGTCCTGTGGTGAGAGGTTACTGCAACAGGACGGTCTGTCGTTGTGGTGAGAGGTTACTGCAACAGGACAGTTCTGTCGTGTGGTGAGAGGTTACTGCAACAGGACGGTCTGTCCGTGTGGTGAGAGGTTACTGCAACAGGACGGTCTGTCGTGTGGTGAGAGGTTACTGCAACAGGACGGTCTGTCGTGTGGTGAGAGGTTACTGCAACAGGACGGTCTGTCGTGTGGTGAGAGGTTACTGCAACAGGACGGTCTGTCTGTGGTGAGAGGTTACTGCAACAGGACGGTCTGTCGTGTGGTGAGAGGTTACTGCAACAGGACATCTGTCGTGTGGTGAGAGGTTACTGCAACAGGACGGTCTGTCGTGTGGTGAGAGGTTACTGCAACAGGACGGTCTGTCGTGTGGTGAGAGGTTACTGCAACAGGACGGTTGTCGTGTGGTGAGAGGTTACTGCAACAGGACGGTCTGTCGTGTGGTGAGAGGTTACTGCAACAGGACATTCTGTCGTGTGGTGAGAGGTTACTGCAACAGGACGGTCTGTCGTGTGGTGAGAGGTTACTGCAACAGGACGGTCTGTCGTGTGGTGAGAGGTTACTGCAACAGGACGGTCTGTCGTGTGGTGAGAGGTTACTGCAACAGGACGGTCTGTCGTGTGGTGAGAGGTTACTGCAACAGACGGTCTGTCGTGTGGTGAGAGGTTACTGCAACAGGACGGTCTGTCGTGTGGTGAGAGGTTACTGCAACAGGACGGTCTGTCGTGTGGTGAGAGGTTACTGCAACAGGACAGTCTGTCGTGTGGTGAGAGGTTACTGCAACAGGACGGTCTGTCGTGTGGTGAGAGGTTACTGCAACAGGACGGTCTGTCGTGTGGTGAGAGGTTTCTGACGTTTCGAAAGCTGGTGCTACATTTATCTTCTAGAACCAAGCCTCAACTTTCCAGACGAAAACAGTCAATGAAGACATTCCACGTTATTACACAAAGTGACAAAGAACCATAAAATTTAAAATATATATAAAACACAAAATAATATTCCCAAAATATTTTATTATTTATATAAACATTTTACAAATTTGAAATTCTAATGTTGGTGGTTATATTTATGGTTCTGTTTTTATTCAGTACTAAATATTGTTACGTAACTAGCAGTGCAAAATGTACTGATTTGTATACAACTTTTTGGAGTCCCCGAGGAAGATTGTTTAAAGCCGAAACACGTAGTATAAACTGGAAATAAAAAGTCTTGTAACTCTACCGCGTGAATGTGTTTGTATGCACATTCAGTCATGTGTTTGTATGCACATTTAGTCATGTGTTTGTATGCACATTCAGTCATGTGTTTGTATGCACAATCAGTCATGTGTTTGTATGCACATTCAGTCATGTGTTTGTTATGCACATTCAGTCAGTGTTTGTATGCACATTCAGTCATGTGTTTGTATGCACAATCAGTCATGTGTTTGAATGCACATTCAGTCATGTGTTTGTATGCACATGTATGTATTATGCAACAATTCACCCATGTGTTTGAATGCACATTCAACATGTGTTTGTATCACATTCGTCATGTGTTTGTATGCACATTCAGTCATGTGTTTGTATGCACAATCAGTCATGTGTTTGTATGCACATCAGTCATGTGTTTGTATGCCAATAAGTCATGTGTTTGTATGCACAATCAGTCATGTGTTTGCTATGCACAATTCAATCATGTGATTGTATGCACATTCAGTCATGTGTTTGAATGCACAAATTCAGTCATGTGTTTGTATGCACATCAATCATGTGATTGTATGCACATTCAGTCATGTGTTTGTATGCAATCAGTCATGTGTTTGTATGCACATTCAGTCATGTGTTTGATATGCACAATCAGTCATGTGTTTGTATGCACAATCAGTCATGTGATTGTATGCACATTCAGTCATGTGTTTGTATGCACATTCAGTCATGTGTTTGTATGCACATTCAGTCATGTGTTTGTATGCACATTCAGTCATGTGTTTGTATGCACATTCAATCATGTGATTGTATGCACATTCAGTCATGTGTTTGAATGCACATTCAGTCATGTGTTTGTATGCACATTCAGTCATGTGTTTGTATGCACATATCAGTCATGTGTTTGTATGCACATCAGTCATGTGTTTGTATGCACAATAAGTCATGTGTTTGTATGCACATTCAGTCATGTGTTTGCATGCACATTCAAATCATGTGTTTGCATGCACATTCAGTCATGTGTTTGAATGCACATTCAGTCATGTGTTTGTATGCACATCAATCATGTGATTGTATGCACATTCAGTCATGTGTTTGTATGCACATTCAGTCATGTGTTTGTATGCACATTCAGTCATGTGTTTGAATGCACATTCAGTCATGTGTTTGTATGCACATCAGTCATGTGATTGTATGCACATTCAGTCATGTGTTTGTATGCACATTCAGTCATGTGTTTGTATGCACATTCAGTCATGTGTTTGTATGCACATTCAGTCATGTGTTTGTATGCACATTCAGTCATGTGTTTGTATGCACATTCAGTCATGTGTTTGTATGCACATTCATCATGTGATTTGTATGCACATTCAGTCATGTGTTTGTATGCACATTCAGTCATGTGTTTGTATGCACATTCAGTCATGTGTTTGTATGCACATTCAGTCATGTGTTTGTATGCACAATCAGTCATGTGTTTGTATGCACATTCAGTCATGTGTTTGTATGCACAATCAGTCATGTGTTTTATGCACAATCAGTCATGTGTTTGTATGCACATCAGTCATGTGTTTGTATGCACAATCAGTCATGTGTTTGTATGCACAATCAGTCATGTGTTTGTATGCACAATCAGTCATGTGTTTGTATGCACATTCAGTCATGTGTTGTTCCAACGTCATATCACATCATCATGTTTTTATGCACATCAGTCATGTGTTTGTATGCACATTCAGTCATGTTTGTACCAAAATCATCATGTTTGTACCACAATCAGTCACTCCACAACACGGTACCTCGGTCACAAGTGTACAAATGAGCTGTGCAAGTTTTGAGATTCTCAAATACGGCTGACAAAGAAATGCGAGGGCATACATAACGGCACAGGGCATATTCCAGAAGAGGGGCATCTGTAATTTTCCAACTTGTCTCCCAACACATACGTTATCTTTCCGTTGTAGCAGAATTAGTACCCACTAACTTTGAACACCAGAAAATAATTCTGAAACGTCCCGTAAAATCATCGAACATAAAACACTTTTCAGCCACAGAATTTTACTCAAATCAGCAGAACGGTGCTGAATTATGAGGAAGACAAAGCAACATACGTGACCTCGCTCCACCTTTCATGTGTAACCGAGTACTCTTTGTACATAACATTGTGATTTGTGTTTCGCCAAATTTTATTGTCAATCAGCTGTCTGGTACTTACAGATATACACTGTTCACTGACATGCTTTTGTCCTGGGGGCAATTAAATATGACTGACTTTGTAAAGCTCCACAACTTGCTGCATGTGAGTACCAGTTAACAATTATGCGAGACTTCACAACGAATCAAACGAAATTAGCAAATTAATTTCTATAGCGCTGCTGCGGGCAATATTTATTTTGGGGAACATCGGTCAAAATTACCAAAACATACAGCAAGAATATTTAGAAAGAATGTCTGGATATCGACCGCCACAGCTACTTTCACTTGGTAACAGTGTACAGGGTGTGCCGGGATAGCTCAGTCGGTATAGCAACTCGCTACTGGTTGGACGGTCCGGGGATCGAATTCCGGTGGGGGCTAGATTTTCTGCACCCGTCCAGACTGGTCCTGGGGCCCACTCAGCCTCTTGTATAATGGGTAAAGTGTCTCTTTCCCAGGGGTAAAGCGGCCGGGGCGTGGCGTTTACCACCTACCCTCATCTAGTGCCAGGGTTAAAGAAAGAGTAGAGCTATACCTCTACTCCCCCCTGGGCCTTCGTGGCCTGTTGTAGTGTGACCTTTACCTTTTAACAGTGGACAGGATACTGAATCTTGCACGATGGAAATGATGTCACGTGATGCTGGTGGAAGCGGTACAAATGTTGACAGGAGCTCAGAGCCACATTTGCTACGGCTCTCACACGTGCAGGATTTGTCAACAGGACATTTACACGTGTGTGCAGAATGCTGTGTACACAGAATTTTGGCTATAGGCCATTGTTTAATTTCTGGCCGGCGAAAACTTCACCGAGCTGGCGAACGGACGTACTTTGTATGCGAGGTGTCAAGGACAAGGTGTTTGCTTCGCTTCGTCAGCCAATCCGCTATCGCCATCGCTGTGTAAGACTCGCTCTTAGCCTTCTGTTTCAAAATTTCAATCACCGAAACATAAGACAGGATAAATTCGTCAGACGATAACAGGAAGTCTTCGAGCCAAATTCGCGCAGCTCTGCGAGGGAAAGCCAGGCTGTTGGCCGATATGATAGCTCTGTGTTTGTGACGTGGGGCTAGGGGGATTGTGACGTCACGGAATGTCATGAAAGGGAGAGAGAAGACGTTGTCTAAAGCACTGATGTAACATTCATTCTGAGAGAAAACAAAAAACTGAATTCCATTCTTAATGTGTTTATGTGTGAGGATGATTCATAATACTGCATATCAAATGTTTATAGCATTGTTTCACTGCAACAATTCTGTATACTTTGCGTACTTTGTACACTTTTATGTTGATGACGTATTGCATAGCTTGCTGTCATTTTCACAAATTTTGGATCTACGGAATGAATGAATGAATTAATTAATTAATGTATGTATGTATGTATATATGTATGTATGTATGTATGTATGTATGTATGTATACGTACATATATGTATGTTCCAACACTGTAACGGACCACTGTTAAGTACACCTCTATAAAAGTACACCGACAAAACTGCAATAACAAATTCACCCACTAAGTTCTCACGCACTATCACACACTACACAATAACAAATTCACCCAGTAAGTTCTCACGCACTATCACACACTACACAATAACAAATTCACCCACTAAGTTCTCACGCACTATCACACACTACACAATAACAAATTCACCCACTAAGTTCTCACGCACTATCACACACTACACAATAACAAATTCACCCAGTAAGTTCTCACGCACTATCACACACTACACAATAACAAATTCACCCACTAAGTTCTCACGCACTATCACACACTACACAATAACAAATTCACCCACTAAGTTCTCACGCACTATCACACACTACACAATAACAAATTCACCCAGTAAGTTCTCACGCACTATCACACACTACACAATAACAAATTCACCCACTAAGTTCTCACGCACTATCACACACTACACAATAACAAATTCACCAGTAAGTTCTCACGCACTATCACACACTACACAATAACAAATTCACCCACTAAGTTCTCACGCACTATCACACACTACACAATAACAAATTCACCCACTAAGTTCTCACGCACTATCACACACTACACAATAACAAATTCACCCACGTAAGTTCTCACGCACTATCACACACTACACAATAACAAATTCACCCACTAAGTCTCACGCACTATCACCACTACAAAACAATTCACCATAAGTTCTCACGCACTATCACACACTACACAATAACAAATTCACCACTAAGTTCTCACGCACTATCACACACTACACAATAACAAATTCACCACTAAGTTCTCACGCACTATCACACACTACACAATAACAAATTCACCCATAAGTTCTCACGCACTATCACCACACTACAAATAACAATTCACCCACTAAGTTCTCACGCACTATCACACACTACACAATAACAAATTCACCCATAAGTTCTCACGCACTATCACACACTACACAATAACAAATTCACCCAGTAAGTTCTCACGCACTATCACACACTACACAATAACAAATTCACCCATAAGTTCTCACGCACTATCAACACTACACAATAACAAATTCACCCACTAAGTTCTCACGCACTATCACACACTACACAATAACAAATTCACCCACTAAGTTCTCACGCACTATCACACACTACACAATAACAAATTCACCCACTAAGTTCTCACGCACTATCACACACTACACAATAACAAATTCACCACTAAGTTCTCACGCACTATCACACACTACACAATAACAAATTCACCCACTAAGTTCTCACGCACTATCACACACTACACAATAACAAATTCACCCACTAAGTTCTCACGCACTATCACACACTACACAATAACAAATTCACCCACTAAGTTCTCACGCACTATCACACACTACACAATAACAAATTCACCCACTAAGTTCTCACGCACTATCACACACTACACAATAACAAATTCACCCACTAAGTTCTCAGCATATCACCATACACAAACAATCACATAAGTCTCACGCACTATCACTACACACACAATAACAAATTCACCAGTAAGTTCTCACGCACTATCACACACTAACAAATTCACCCACTAAGTTCTCACGCACTATCACACACTACACAATAACAAATTCACCCACTAAGTTCTCACGCACTATCACACACTAACACAATAACAAATTCACCCACTAAGTTCTCACGCACTATCACACACTACACAATAACAAATTCACCCACTAAGTTCTCACGCACTATCACACACTACACATATAACAAATTCCCACCACTAATACTCACCACATTACACACAACTACACAATAACAAATTCACCCACTAAGTTCTCACGCACTATCACACACTACACAATAACAAATTCACCCACTAAGTTCTCACGCACTATCACAACACTACACAATAACAAATTCACCCACTAAGTTCTCACGCACTATCACACACTACACAATAACAAATTCACCCAGTAAGTTCTCACGCACTATCACACACTAACAAATCATCACCCACTAAGTTCTCACGCACTATCACACACTACACAATAACAAATTCACCCACTAAGTTCTCACGCACTATCACACACTACACAATAACAAATTCACCCACTAAGTTCTCACGCACTATCACACACTACACAATAACAAATTCACCCACTAAGTTCTCACGCACTATCATCACACATCACAATAACATAATTCACCCACTAAGTTCTCACGCACTATCACACACTACTACAATAACAAATTCACCCACTAAGTTCTCACGCACTATCACACACTACATCACATAACTAATATTCACCACACTAAGTTCTCACGCACTATCACACACTACACAATAACAAATTCACCCACTAAGTTCTCACGCACTATCACACACTACACAATAACAAATTCACCCAGTAAGTTCTCACGCACTATCAACACACACTAACAAATTCACCCACTAAGTTCTCACGCACTATCACACACTACACAATAACAAATTCACCCACTAAGTTCTCACGCACTATCACACACTACAAATAACAAATTCAATCCCAACTAAGTTCTCACGCACTATCACACACTACACAATAACAAATTCACCCACTAAGTTCTCACGCACTATCACACACTACAAATAACAAATTCACCCACTAAGTTCTCACGCACTATCACACACTACACAATAACAAATTCACCCACTAAGTTCTCACTCCACTATCACACACTACAAAATAACAAATTCACCCACTAAGTTCTCACGCACTATCACACACTACACAATAACAAATTCACCCACTAAGTTCTCACGCACTATCACACACTACACAAGGCACTATTTTCGCTGTGAACATTAAAATAGGCTTCTTTCTCCAACAACTCTATTTCCATGACCTTTGGCTTTTCTATCATCTGTGCTCCGTAAAGCAACGTAAAGTTCCTGCGTTTATATCAGCATATTATGAAGGCATTTAGGGAAACAGTGATATAAATCCACACATTCTTAACCTCAGCACTAAATAGATGTAAGTTTAGCTTCACGCTCCGATCGCCTTATCCTTTTGAAAAGAGTCCCGGTGCCCAGTGAACTGGAACCTTGGCGGACCTCAGTGCTGATATGGACTCTCTGGAGAAGACTTTTGGCCCTGAGAGGAATTGAACTCTGATCCCTCTGCGTTTCATCGGGTAGCTAGTTAGCATAGAGTCTGGGGTATAGCTGATGTTACTGTAGAGAATAATGGGACTAAGTTGAGATAACTGGAGTTCGAGAACTACAATGAGGGGCGGAGGGGGCGTGGATGTAAAGCTCCAGGCATTCTACGCCACTAGGAACTGAATGGTCAGTTTCACACCCCAGGTCTCGCTCTTCGCTGCGTGAAGCAACCTGTAACTGTCAACAGAAACTGTAGGTGAAACTGTAGGTGAAACTGTAGGTGAAACTGTAGGTGAAACTGTAGGTGAAACTGTAGGTGTTATGACGCCTAAATGAGAATTTACGTTCTTTGTACAGCGGTGGAATAACAGAGCGTATAAACATGTAGAATGTCAGCTGGAATATGTGTTGCGGGTCAGCAGTACGAGTTGTCGCGGGCCTGTGGGTGTCATGACGAGGTCTGTATTGACCCCATGTTTGGAGGGACTGGGTACAACACGGTAACGGAACGTTAACCTGCGGATTTGCTTTGTAGTTTGCGTCATCAAATAAAGATGAAATTACGTCTTGCGCCATACTGGTCACTTTAGCCTGAGATTTCTGTCCGCTAAGTGGCGTCTGCTGATCTGCTGACAGGAAATGGGTACAATTGGGAATTTGGAAACTGGGGGGGGGGGGGTTGAGGAGGGGGAGATGTCCACTGTGTAGACTGGAAGATAATGATGTGCATGTAATTTGAAATGCAGACAGATTCAAGAATGGAGATAAACATTTGAATTTTAAGTGGCTAAATATAGACGAGATTGCATAATAATCAAATTCCACAGAACTGTGAAGTCTGGGTAAGGTGAAAGGTTAAGTGCGGAAACCGATAAAAGTACGAAGTCCTGAGGAAGACAGGGAGGAGCCACTGTAACAAAATTTCATGGAGTAAATATCTTACTGTAAATGACAAATGGGTGGCCCAAAAGTCAGTTAACTTTCACTAAAACGCAAAAGAAAAAAACAGGCCTGTCAACTTCATCACGTAACGAATTCACAAAACTTGCTCCAAATTATACCCTTCCTGTTCAACGCACAGCTCCCAGCTCTGTGATACCCTCTTAAAATTAACTGGCGACAGTATGTAGAGGCTTTGCCATTAATACAGAGAACTTCAGTTAACTGACTTTTGGGCAATCCTGTGTTCATAATTTACAGCACACAATATTCCGGATAAGGCAAATTTCTCACATATGCAATTTTCCCCCCATTCTTTTAAATGCTAAAAATACGAGAAAATTACGAGAGTTGAGGTTCTGTGCGCACAGTTGTTGAAGAATTAGTCTTCTGGGATTTTACGCTTCGTCGATCGGTAAACAGCTACTGACGATCGGTAAACAGCTACTGACGATCGGTAAACAGCTACTGACGATCGGTAAACAGCTACTGACGATCGGTAAACAGCTACTGACGATCGGTAAACAGCTACTGACGATCGGTAAACAGCTACTGACGATCGGTAAACAGCTACTGACGATCGGTAAACAGCTACTGACGATCGGTAAACAGCTACTTACGATCGGTAAACAGCTACTGACGATCGGTAAACAGCTACTGACGATCGGTAAACAGCTACTGACGATCGGTTAAACAGCTACTGACGATCGGTAAACAGTTTACTGACGACCGGTAAAAGCTACTGACACGAATGGGTAAACAGCTACTGACGATCGTAAACAAGCTACTGGACGATCGTAAACAGCTACTGACGATCGGTAAACAGCTACTGACGATCGGTAAACAGCTACTGACGATCGGTAAACAGCTACTGACGATCGGTAAACAGCTACTGACGATCGGTAAACAGCTACTGACGATCGGTAAACAGCTACTGGCGATGGTAAACAGCTACTGACGATCGGTAAACAGCTACTGACGATCGGTAAACAGCTACTCACGATCGGTAAACAGCTACTCACGATCGGTAAACAGCTACTGACGATCGGTAAACAGCTACTGACGACTCGAAGCTTATCAACGAGGGCTCTGGTACTTAGTTAGCTACATAGCTAATTACTTACTTACTTACTTACTTAGTTTAATTAATGTTCTGCAAAATGCTAGCCATATCAAGAAATGTTAAAAACAAGTGTTTCATTGTATCATTATTTTTACTGACAACTATCATTGCCAAATACTGTCGGCTATTCTTTCCTCGTAATGTAGCCCAATGCGACCGCCCACACCCCGGAATATCAGCGATGACCAACCATATAGGTGAAATAAAATAAACCCCTGCAGAACAAACGTGTTTTGCCTCCTGAAGACCGATACAGTGGCGTGCACAGACAAGTGTCGACGTGAAGGAGGTTTTGTTACCGAATTCGCTGATCGTGCGTGTCTGCTTTCTGTTTTATCTGCGATCGGTTAAGCTACTTTGGTCAAGCCGTGGAAATCTGCGTCTCTATTTCAAGAAGACGTTTCCAATACATTATTTTCAAGGACAACATAAACATCCCCTACACTAAAGTGCAGAAAGCGCATCAAACCACTTCAGCAAGTATCATCAAGATTGACAAACAAATCAACAGTAATCAGTTAAACAATACAGTTCATTACAGGAACTACAGTTTCATATCGTTCGTATTTCCTAGTGAAGCGATCTGCAAATGCAATGTCAACAAAATTTAGTTTTTTACAAAAAATGTAAATTTACACAGTGCAAAGGAAAAACGTGTCAGCAAAATTAATTTTTTTACAAAATTGTAAATTTACACAGTGCAAATGAAAAACGTGTCAGCAGAAATTTAGTTTTTTACAAACTGTAAATTTACACAGTGCAAACGAAATACGTGTCAGCAAATTTAGTTTTTTACAGAATTGTAAATTTACAAGTGCAAAACGAAACACGTGTCAGCAGAATTTAGTTTTTACAAAACTGTAAATTTACACAGTGCAAACGAAATACGTGTCAGCAAATTTAGTTTTTTACAAAATTGTAAATTTACACAGTGCAAACGAAACACGTGTCAGCAGAAATTTAGTTTTTTTACAAAACTTTTAAATTTACACAGTGCAAACGAAACACGTGTCAGCAGAATTTAGTTTTTTAAAAAATTGTAAATTGACACAGTGCAAAGGAAACACTTGTCAGCAAAATTAAGTTTTTTACAAAATTGTAAATTTACACAGTGCAAAAGAAACATCAGTGAGCAAAATTAAGTTTTTTTACAAAACTTTAAATTTACACAGTGCAAAAGAAACACGTGTCACAAAACTAAGTTGTTTACAAAACTGTAAATTTACATAGTGCAAACGAAACACGTGTCAGCAAAATTTAGTTTTTACAAAACTGTAAATTTACACAGTGCAAACTAAACACGTGTGTCGCCAAACGCACTAAATTATAAATTGCATGTTGACATACAGGCTTAAGTATGCATTGCGAACATAAAACCATTTTAAGTATCTCAAAAATGCTGTACTTCATAAGCCAAATTGTATATTAATTAAATGCACCCATAAGTATGCACGGCAGTAAACAGTGGCAGCAACTTTTAGTGCTAAGCCTGGGGTTACATACAGCAGCCACTAAGCTTTAGGGGGTTAAAGGGTTCCCACAAATTTGCGAAGACAGGGCTCGCGGTCAGCCCGAACAGCGACTCGCAAAGACATACATAGCGTGTCAATGAACACAGTACTAACTAACTAACTAACTAACTCCATTCAGCAGAGTCCTTCAGAAGCTAACAGGTCGTCAGCTAGTCAAGAAATTCCCGGCGTTTTATGGAACCCGAAGGTTCATTACCGCACTCACAACAGCCCGCCACCTGTCCCTATCCTGAGCCAGATCAATCCAGTCCATGCCCCTCCATTCCATTTCTTGAAGATCCATTTTAATATTATCCTCCCATCTACGTCTCGGTCTTCCAAGTGGTCTTCATCCCTCAGGTGTCCCCACCAAAATCCTATACGCACCTCTCCCCTCACCCATACGCGCTACATGCCCCGCCCACCTCATTCTTCTTGATTTGATCACCCGAATAATATTTGGTGATGAGTACAGATCATTAAGTTCCTCGTTATGTAGTCTTCTCCACTCTCCTGTTACCCCGTCCCCCTTAGACCCAAATATCCCCCTCAGCACCCTATTCCCGAACACCCTCAGCTTATGTTCCTCCCTCAGTGTGACAGACCAAGTTTCACACCCATACAAAACAACAGTCAACACACACACAGCGAACAGTAAATCCAAACCTCGCTGTAGTTCTTACTGTCTAGTCAATGTATAATGCAGTAAATTCGGCATCAATTAACATATGACCGGTCATTCTAGAGGTCAAAAGATTGTCACTTATATCGTCTTAGTCTGTGACCTCCGGTCGTGCTTTTGGTTCGTCTGCAGTTACAAAGGAACGAATTATATTTCAGTTGTCACGACTGTAATGTGCAGTGTGTTACATTCACAAAGCATGTCTGGGCCTATCATGTAAGGCCATCTGTAGATAATTACACTTAAGGTCTATGGAGGATTGAGACATATTTATATTTGTACGTTAAATTACCCGAACTTCACAGCACACGGTACGTAGACATATCTTAAGACTAGACAGATTTTTATTGTGTAGGTTCAAAAATATGTAAGACGCTTAAAATAACTTTGTGGGAAAATTAATATTAAATGCTCCAGTAAATCACATTAAACGAAATCTACTGAACACAGAAGGTCTAGTTGCAAAATTTATTAAAATTATTTAGAATATTTTTAATAACAAGCGGACAATGTGGCATGCATAAAGGACAATAAAAATGCATGCAGGGTTTTGATGGGGAAACAGGAAGTAAAGAGATCATGTGGAAGACATGGGAGTAGATGGAAGGGTAATATTAAAATTGATCCTAAAAAATTACAATGGAACGCCGTGGGGTAGCTTAATCTGGCTTAGGATAGACAAGTGGCGGGTTGTTCTGAAAACGGTTATCAACCTTCGGGTTGCATAAAACGCGGGGAATTCCTTGACCAATTTCTCCACGGAGCAGAAGGACTCTGCTCCGTGGAGTGAGTTTTACACACATTATGTATCGTGTACACATGACAGTGATAACAATTAACTTGATAAATATGAACTAAGTACATCGCTATTATGCTTGCGTGTAGTTGCTGACAAGACTGGAAACTATTAAGGCCTTTAACAAAAACTGTGTTAACAATCAAAATATTTGCAAGCATTCGCACAAGGAACATCGCTTAGCCTTGTTGTAAGTGTCAAACTGGCGCCAACTGCAGTAGACACCTGTATGTACTGCAGTAGACACCTGTATATACTGCAGTAGACACCTGTATGTACTGCAGTAGACACCTGTATGTACTGCAGTAGACACCTGTATGTCCTTCAGTAGATACCTGTATGTGCTGCAGTAGACACCTATATGTACTGCAGTAGACACCTGTATGTCCTTCAGTAGATACCTGTATGTGCTGCAGTAGACACCTATATGTACTGCAGTAGACACCTGTATGTCCTTCAGTAGATACCTGTATGTGCTGCAGTAGACACCTATATGTACTGCAGTAGACACCTGTATGTCCTTCAGTAGATACCTGTATGTGCTGCAGTAGACACCTATATGTACTGCAGTAGACACCTGTATGTCCTTCAGTAGATACCTGTATGTGCTGCAGTAGACACCTATATGTACTGCAGTAGACACCTGTATGTCCTTCAGTAGATACCTGTATGTACTGCAGTAGACACCTGTATGTACTGCAGTAGACACCTGTATGTACTGCAGTAGACACCTGTATGTCCTTCAGTAGATACCTGTATGTGCTGCAGTAGACACCTATATGTACTGCAGTAGACACCTGTATGTCCTTCAGTAGATACCTGTATGTGCTGCAGTAGACACCTATATGTACTGCAGTAGACACCTGTATGTCCTTCAGTAGATACCTGTATGTGCTGCAGTAGACACCTATATGTACTGCAGTAGACACCTGTATGTCCTTCAGTAGATACCTGAATGTGCTGCAGTAGACACCTATATGTACTGCAGTAGACACCTGTATGTCCTTCAGTAGATACCTGTATGTGCTGCAGTAGACACCTATATGTACTGCAGTAGACACCTGTATGTCCTTCAGTAGATACCTGTATGTGCTGCAGTAGACACCTATATGTACTGCAGTAGACACCTGTATGTCCTTCAGTAGACACCTGTATGTACTACAGTAGACACCTGTATGTCCTTCAGTAGACACCTGTATGTACTGCAGTAGACACCTGTATGTGCTGCAGTAGACACCTATATGTACTGCAGTAGACACCTATATGTACTGCAGTAGACACCTGTATGTCCTTCAGTAGATACCTGTATGTACTGCAGTAGACACCTGTATGTACTGCAGTAAACACCTGTATATACTGCAGTAGACACCTGTATGTACTGCAGTAGACACCTGTATGTACTGCAGTAGACACCTATATGTACTGCAGTAGACACCTGTATGTACTGCAGTAGACACCTGTATGTCCTTCAGTAGACACCTGTATGTACTGCAGTAGACACCTGTATGTACTGCAGTAAACACCTGTATGTACTGCAGTAGACACCTGTATGTCCTTCAGTAGACACCTGTATGTACTGCAGTAGACACCTATATGTACTGCAGTAGACATCTGTATGTACTTCAGTAGACACCTTTATGTACTGCAGTAGACACCTGTATGTACTGCAGTATACCTGTATGTCCTTCAGTAGACACCTGTATATACTGTAGTAGACACCTGTATGTACTGCAGTAGACACCTGTATGTACTGCAGTAGACACCTGTATGTACTGCAGTAGATACCTGTATGTACTGCAGTAGATACCTGTATGTACTGCAGTAGACACCTGTATGTCCTTCAGTAGACACCTGTATGTACTGCAGTAGACACCTTTATGTACTGCAGTAGACACCTGTATGTACTGCAGTAGACACCTGTATATACTGCAGTAGACACCTTTATGTACTGCAGTAGACACCTGTATGTCCTTCAGTAGACACCTGTATGTACTGCAGTAGACACCTGTATGTACTGCAGTAGACACCTGTATGTACTACAGTAGACACCTGTATGTCCTTCAGTAGACACCTGTATGTACTGCAGTAGACACCTGTATGTACTGCACAAGACACCTGTATGTCCTTCAGTAGACACCTGTATGTACTGCAGTAGACACCTGTATGTACTGCAGTAGACACCTGTATGTACTGCAGTCTGTACCAGTGGAGCATGCAGCAAGCTCGGTATATGTTGTTAGAAGTTTAGCACCTCCATTCTGCCTCTGACCGATGTTTTCATGACGTCATTCTTTTTATGTTTTTGTTTTGTTTAATGACGCTGGCAGTACATCAGAATATAAGCCTAATCGTACCGAATAAGCGTATGAATTATGATTTTGATACACTACTGAAGTAGGCGGTGGTGGTCAAAAAGAGTTGGCACTAATTTTAATTATATTTTGGAGCTCACTGCGAAACATTAACGGAATAATCGGCAGTTCAGTTGCCTTCAGAGGACCTGTCTTTTGTAAGGCTATATTGCTGCCTGCTTTAATTATGTACAAGTGAGAGTTAAGGAGGAAGGTTAAGAGGACAAACACAGCCTGACAGTCTCTCTCGTCTCCGCATATTCACGTCTTCTCTCCCTCCTTATTCTCTCTGCTTTCGAGTTAAAAAAGAAGTTCACTGGAATTTGACGTCAACATTTCCACATTCGCGGAGGAAGCACTTCGGGGTTCTCTGAAGCGAGTGAAAACGCAAAACGCAGGATGCAAAAAAGTACGATGAATTAACCAAGTCATCGCTCTAGAAAGAACAGGGGTAAACAAAGTGCGTCACAACTGGAAAACATCATCGTTTGCCATAACTCTCAATGCAACTAACTGCATAGAACAGCGTCATTAAGAAAAAACAAAAATTCCCAAGGACGCCAATACGTTCGCCAGGGTCTCCTCATTGTAGAAGCTTCACGATCACACTTAGTCACAGCACATTCGGTAGGACTCCTCTGGAGGAGTGATCAGCCAGATTCAGAGACCTCTACCTGACAACACACAACACTCACAAAAGACAGACATCCATGCTCCGATGGAATTCGAACCCGCAATCCCAGTAAGCGAGCGGCCACAGACCCACGCCTTAGACCGCGCGGCAACTGGGATCGGCACAAATAACAAATTACTGTACCGTAAATATTAATTAAATTGCTGCATGGCAAAAATAAGGAACTGTTAATTAATTATTTTATTCCAACAAATGCACTACACTATTTTAGTGTTTTCTTGTCCCTTCATACGTTTCGGCACTTATAGTGCCATCCTCAGGGGTGTCGTCGAGAGTTCACAGTTTTCAAATGCAACCAGTTCACTTGTGAAAGTGAAATGGATGCATTTGAAAACTGTGAACTCTCGACGACACACCTGAGGATGGCACAAGGAGTGCCGAAACATATGTAGGGACAAGAAAACACTAAAATGGTGTAGTGCATTTGTTGGAATAAGATAATTAATTATTAAAATGCACGATATATATAATATAAAATAAGGCACTGTGTCTGTGTGTCGCGCTGCGACGACGCAAACAGCAATTTTCGAGCAGCACATTCGTGCGCTCTGTCTGAAGTGGTTACGATATAAATGGACTATTACTTCTGACAACATAATTAGGCCCATGTTGTGTACAGTAATAGACAAAACGAAACTGACACCAAGACGTCGGAGTATAAATTAGGCTTCTTACTTAACGTTGAGAATAAAGGATGAATAATATATTATAAAGACATAAAAAGTTTAAAGAATTTGTCACAGGAACTGCATTATACACTGTGCTAGAGCACTGAGGGTCCGACGTAGTAAAAACAGTTCACGTCTTAGCAATATTCTGATGTTTCACTAACGGTATAGCTTGGCATCTGTTTGTGAAAGAGTACATTTAAACATTCAGATCGTACCGCGCAGTAAACACACTCCGTCTCAGTTATACAAACCAGTCAGTTAATGCTGTACAGTGAAATAATCGCTGTTTGTTCTGAGATCCACACAAAACACATAAATACAGTCCGTACCGCGCAGTAAACACACTCCGTCTCAGTTATACAAACCAGTCAGTTAATGTTGTACAGTGAAATAATCGCTGTTTGTTCTGAGATCCACACAAAACACATAAATACAGTCCGTACCGCGCAGTAAACACACTCCGTCTCAGTTATACAAACCAGTCAGTTAATGCTGTACAGTGAAATAATCGCTGTTTGTTCTGAGATCCACACAAAACACATAAATACAGTCCGTACCGCGCAGTAAACACACTCCGTCTCAGTTATACAAACCAGTCAGTTAATGCTGTACAGTGAAATAATCGCTGTTTGTTCTGAGATCCACACAAAACACATAAATACAGTCCGTACCGCGCAGTAAACACACTCCGTCTCAGTTATACAAACCAGTCAGTTAATGCTGTACAGTGAAATAATCGCTGTTTGTTCTGAGATCCACACAAAACACATAAACACTGCACGTGTGCAAAACATTGTCAACATATTTTGACTGCAGATCGTAAAAGCGGTACTTCCTGTTTGCCGCGATGTCGTGCAGACAGCGCTGTGCTCAGTCAGCAAGTGTTTCCAGAACAGCGCTACATGCAAAGTAGGAGTCAGATTTGGCCGTCACGGAGGAAGATCATAACAACCGGGCAAAAATGGTACAAACACGGATTATAAAGTTTCATCGTGTCAGATCAAACTTGCTGGCGAGTCAACAGATGAAGGCAGCTGTCAGTTCTGCCTTCATTCGACAGGCTTTGTGTAACATCTGCACAGCAACGAATATAATAACGAACAAAAATACGTTTGTAACAACGGCTATGTTAAATCTTTTAAACATCTCAAAGATTATTAAACTCACTAACTGAACTAACTCACTAACTGAACTAACTCACTAACTGAACTCACTAACTGAACTAACTCGCTAACTGAACTAACTCGCTAACTGAACTAACTCGCTAACTGAACTAACTCGCTAACTGAACTAACTCGCTAACTGAACTAACTCGCTAACTGAACTAACTCGCTAACTGAACTAACTCGCTAACTGAACTAACTCGCTAACTGAACTAACTCGCTAACTGAACTAACTCGCTAACTGAACTAACTCGCTAACTGAACTAACTCGCTAACTGAACTAACTCGCTAACTGAACTAACTCGCTAACTGATCTAACTCGCTAACTGAACTAACTCGCTAACCGAACTAACTCGCTAACTGAACTAACTCACTAACTGAACTAACTCACTAACCGAACTAACTCACTAACTGAACTAACCCACTAACTGAACTAACTCACTAACTGAACTAACTCACTAAATGAACTAACTTAATAACTGAACTAACTCAATAACTGAACTAACTCACTAACTCAACTAACTCAATAACTGAACTAACTCACTAACTGAACTCACTAACTGAACTAACTCACTAACTGAACTAACTCACTAACTGAACTCACTAACTGAACTAACTCACTAACTGAACTAACTCGCTAACTGAACTAACTCACTAACTGAACTAACTCACTAACTGAACTAACTCACTAACTGAACTAACTCACTAACTGAACTAACTCACTAACTGAACTAACTCACTAACTGAACTAAATCACTGACTGAACTAACTAACTCACTAACTGAACTAACTCAATAAATGAACTAACTCAATAACTGAACTAACTCACTAACTGAACTAACTCACTAACTGAACTAACTCACTAACTTAACTAACTCACTAACTGAACTAACTCAATAACTGAACTAACTCACTAACTGAACTAACTCACTAACTCAACTAACTCACTAACTGAACTAACTCCAAGAAGCAGAATCCTTTTTCAGCCACCTTAAAATATCCCCGCACCTTAACGAACCCGGAATCTGAGGATTCACGTTTCCTGGGACGTGATACTGTGTCGCTGTGTTACTGATACCCGACGTTTCGGATAAACCTTTACAGATGAATGAAGTAAGAACCTTCGACATGTCGGGAAAACCTAACCCAGCAATACACCAGGTCCCAGAAATGAACCGTCCAGAGTCTGTCTTATTTGCGTGGAATGACTCAGGACATCCACAAGATAAACCTCGTAATAGTCGGTGTACCGTTTGAGATTCGAACAGGGGACCTTCCGAATAGAAGTGTGTAGAAAATTAACTTACCGCCGTAAAACGCGATATTTTCATAACATAATTAAGAATTTTAGAAGACTAAATTATACTGGCCGATCGCAGTGGCCGCGCGGTATAAAGCGTCGGTCTACGGCCGCTCGCTTACTGGGATTGTGGGTTCGAATCCCACAGGGGGCATGGATGTCTGTCTGTTGTGAGTGTTGTGTGTTGTCAGGTAGAGGTCTCTGCGACGGGCTGATCACTTGTACAGAGGAGTCCTACCGAGTGTGGTGTGTCTAAAGTGTGTGATCGCAAATTCACGAAAAATGAGGAGGCCTAGGCCCCCTAGGGCTGTCGAGCCATTAAAAAAACAAATTATAGTCTTGAAGAGTTAATTAAACTGTCGTTCGCCGTATAAAATACCTTCGTTTATAACAGAGAACTCATTCGCTTATACACAGTGTCGCAAAGGTCATTTGACACGACAGTCAGCATTTTAAACAGCGAGTGTCAAAGGACTTTTGCGACACTCTGTATACTAGAGGCAAGTTATTACTTTAGCTATGAGTCAAGAGGCCTATAACTCGTATTGCCAAGACACCATAAAGTGAATGATCACAGAATTTCAAAACCTGTTGTTATTATACCATAAAATTTACTGCAAGCATAAAACCGTAAACACTAACATAAGTGAATTGCAGTGAAGAGCAGTGAGTCTATTGAAACACAAAGACCTATTACTACAGCCGCTAGGTAATATTAAGGACACGGCAGGAATTACGATTAATGAAATTCTGGTACATTTTGGTGCATAATGCCCGTGAAGATAGCCTGGCTGTGTTGAAAGATGGCGTTAGGCGCGGTTATGACGAAGCACCTTACTGCAAGGTAATAAGGAGTAGGACACAGTGTCAGAGGTCAAACAAACTGGAGAAAAAGAAGTCTAATGTTTCCAACTTGGTCTGTCACACTGAGGGAGGAACATAGGCTGAGGGTGTTCGAGAATAGGGTGCTGAGGGGGATATTTGGGGCTAAGAGGGACGGGGTAACAGGGGAGTGGAGAAGACTACATAACGAGGAACTTAATGATCTGTACTGATCACCAAATATTATTCGGGTGATCAAATCAAGAAGAATAAGGTGGGCGGGGCATGTAGCACGTATGTGGGAGAGGAGAGGTGCATACAGATTTTGGTGGGGAGACCTGAGGGAAGGAGACCACTTGGAAGACCCAGGCGTAGATGGGAGGATAATATTAAAATAGATCTTCAAGAAGTGGGATGGGGGCATGGACTGGATTGATATGGCTCAGGATAGGGACAGGTGGCGGGCTGTTGTGAATGTGGTAATGAACCTTCAGGTTCCATAAAACGCGGGGAATTTCTTGACGAGCTGACGACCTGTTAGCGTCTCAGGAAGAACTCTGCTCCATGGAGTTAGTTAGTTAGTTAGTTAGTTAATGTTTCCAGCATGTAGCATATACTGTAGTTTGCAAGGAATCTGATTAGCTCAGTCAGCTTCGTGACGCTGTCTTTTCCCCGTACCTTGCAACAGCTGCACACACGTCAGCACAACAGGAACACGACGGCCATGTTCAGCACATCCGTATTGTCACAGCACGTCTCTGATAAAGCAAAACACAGCTGAAGCACACTGAATAAAACGGCGAAATTACTTGTATGGAAACACACACAGAGTCGTGTTGTTGCGGCACTGAACACAGGCGTCGATGGTAACAGCACAGGTAATGTACGTATAACATAACTTTGGGGCGCGTTCGCGTAACCACAGTTTGTCGTGGTAAAGCAATAAGTATTACACCGAGTTTTATTTTGCATCCTTAGTTATCCAGCATGCAAAGCGCATGCGCCGTATTATATTTTCACATGCGTCCTGTCTGGTTCTACCCAATTTTTCCACAGCATCTCATAAACGACATGATTTTCGGAAAAACGTTTTTGAAAATAAAATGTGTTTTTTGGTTTTCACTACAAGTTTCGTCCGAAACGTTTCTTATCTAAGAAGAACCGAGCGTGATACTGTCATAAATGTACGTAGGTCTTCATGTAAAGTACCGTTATTGTTGTCAGATTTTAGAGAAACTTGAATTTTCTGGACAGATTTTCGAAAAATTCTGAAATATCAAATTCATAAAAATCCGTCCAGGGGGAGCCGAGTTGTTCCACGCGGACGGAGAGACAGGCGGACAGACATGACGAAGCTAATAGTCGCTTTCCGCAATTTCGCGAAAGCGCCTAAAGTTGAAATTAAAGGTAATTAAAATCCAGTATATCGACTAGCGTGTAGCTGTATACACAGTGACTAAAAATTATCCTAATACTTGAAGAGCATATTACTTCCTTTTAAGAACACATACACAGAAACAAAATTTTTTACTACGGGGCAATCTTAAAATATTCACGTTTTCTACCCGACATATCTGTTAAGTTTATCGCTTTTCGGCAATTACAAAGAGGATCTAAAGGCTTAACCCATAATTCTGTGGTTACAATCAAGCAAGATATGCTAGGATTATAAAGATATGACTGCCGAAAGGAGTGACATATGTCATGTTATCAACGGAGTCCAAAGTGAGACTATGGAACAACTTGGGTATAAGGAGATTACTCTAAGTTTTTATATATATTATATTCCGTCAAATTTAACGTCGGTACTAAAAAATTATGAACTTACACACACGCGGCGGTGGCGGTGGTGGTGGTGGGGAGGACTTGAATAGGGGTAGACAGCTTTGTAGTAAAAAAATTTCTTTATATCACGGGTGCACAAATTTTCCTAAAATCCAGCAGCCCACTTAAAAATTCTAGGCTCGAGAAAGGTGACAAATACCAAGTCCCATCCTTAGGACCCAAAATATTAGACGCCACGTAAAAAAAATTATTCGCAATTGCAATCTAGCGCCCAGGATTTGTGCACCCCTGACGTATGTCTTCAAAATATGTTTCCATGTCTTTTAAATTGTCCAATAATTTTTAGCCGCTCTTTACAATGCTTATGTCATACTAACACTTTAATTTGCTGATGCGAGTGATAAGGAAATGATGTCAGTGTCAAGACTGCAGAGACGTATGCCGTTTTTACACACAGCTGTCCCTGCTCAACAAAGTAACTTAAGTTACAAAGTCCAGAAGGCCACACGCCATCTCTGTATAACAGAGATCGCTAAAACCCTGTGTATGTTTTACTGTACATATCGCTGTGCATGTGGGAAACTGTCACAATGACACGAGCATCCAGTCTGTAGATTCATTTAATTGGATCGACTGTGCTTCAATGCGTCATATAACACTCAATTGATCACTGATTTATGCGACTGCCTCAAGTTAGTTAAATTCTCTGATTAATGTAGTCATGAAACAATGATACCAAATTGCTTGAAACAAAATGTCAGCAGCAGAGCTTGTCACTGCTAGTGTTTCGGTCTTCACTGTTGTACACAAATGATGACCTTTGTGCCCCGAGGTAAAGTTGTAACTGAATACAAAGGATTATTAAGGGGTGGCTTCGAAAATCCTGCTTTAAATACGCATTACTAGATGATTTAGTTTCAATTCACAGTCAGGATTAAATAAAAGCAGCTGTATCAGATAGCTGTAGCATTATTGACAGTTTAGTGGCCTGTGGACACTTCACGTAACACAAGGCTAAACACTCAACAATTCTATGTTCTGCCCACACAGTGCATTTATGTATTTTGTGTGGATCTCAGAACAAACAGCGATTATTTCACTGTACAGCATTAACTGACTGGTTTGTATAACTGAGACGGAGTGTGTTTACTGCGCGGTACGGACTGTATTTATGTGTTTTGTGTGGATCTCAGAACAAACAGCGATTATTTCATACACAAAATTAACTGACTGGTTTGTATAACTGAGAGGGAGTGTGTTTACTGGCGGTACGGACTGTATTTATGTGTTTTGTGTGGATCTCAGAACAAACAGCGATTATTTCACTGTACAACATTAACTGACTGGTTTGTATAACTGAGACGGAGTGTGTTTACTGCGCGGTACGGACTGTATTTATGTGTTTTGTGTGGATCTCAGAACAAACAGCGATTATTTCACTGTACACAAATTAACTGACTGGTTTGTATAACTGAGACGGAGTGTGTTTACTGCGCGGTACGGACTGTATTTATGTGTTTTGTGTGGATCTCAGAACAAACAGCTATTATTTCACTGTACAACATTAACTGACTGGTTTGTATAACTGAGACGGAGTGTGTTTACTGCGCGGTACGGACTGTATTTATGTGTTTTGTGTGGATCTCAGAACAAACAGCGATTATTTCACTGTACAGCATTAACTGACTGGTTTGTATAACTGAGACGGAGTGTGTTTACTGAGCGGTACGGACTGTATTTATGTGTTTTGTGTGGATCTCAGAACAAACAGCGATTATTTCCATACAAAATTAACTGACTGGTTTGTATAACTGAGACGGAGTGTGTTTACTGCGCGGTACGGACTGTATTTATGTGTTTTGTGTGGATCTCAGAACAAACAGCGATTATTTCACTGTACAGCATTAACTGACTGGTTTGTATAACTGAGACGGAGTGTGTTTACTGCGCGGTACGGAACTGTATTTATGTGTTTTGTGTGGATCTCAGAACAAACAGCGATTATTTCACTGTACAACATTAACTGACTGGTTTGTATAACTGAGACGGAGTGTGTTTACTGCGCGGTACGGACTGTATTTATGTGTTTTGTGTGGATCTCAGACAAACAGCGATTATTTCACTGTACAACATTAACTGACTGGTTTGTATAACTGAGACGGAGTGTGTTTACTGCGCGGTACGGACTGTATTTATGTGTTTTGTGTGGATCTCAAACAAACAGCGATTATTTCCTACACAAAATTAACTGACTGGTTTTATAATGAGAAGAAAGTGTTTTACTGCGCGGCGGTTTGATCTCAAAGGTTTTATATACAAATTCAGGTTTAAATCATGGTTTACGCGGTACGGACTGATTTATGTTTTTGGATCTCAAACTAATCGGGTACCTACAATTTACTGACAGGTTTAAAAGCACGATGTGTGTTTACAGCGTACCAAAGGTACATACTGGGTTGTGTGTTCAACTAGGCCATAGTGTCCAAAACAAAATTAACTGACTGGTTTGTATAACTGAGACGGAGTGTGTTTACTGCGCGGTACGGACTGTATTTATGTGTTTTGTGTGGATCTCAGAACAAACAGCGATTATTTCACTGTACAACATTAACTGACTGGTTTGTATAACTGAGACGGAGTGTGTTTACTGCGCGGTACGGACTGTATTTATGTGTTTTGTGTGGATCTCAGAACAAACAGCGATTATTTCCCTACACAAAATTAACTGACTGGTTTTATAATTGAGAAGAAAAGTGTTTACTCCGCGGTTCGATCTCAAAGTTTTAATATAATTCAGGTTTATCATGGTTTTCGGTACAACTGAGTTCGTCTTTGACTCAGCTTATTCTGTACCTTCAATTTCGAAAGGTTTAAAAGCCACTATGTGTGTGGCACAGCAGTGACCCAAAGGTCACAACTGCGGTCCGTGTTCAGCTGAGGCACAAAGTGTCAAAATTCGCCGTCAAATTTCTTGGCACTTTGTCATTGGTCGTAGTGACAGTAGCTGTAAGACAGTCATTACACATAGTTGATGACCAAAATGCAAACAAATATATAGGACTCTCAATATTGGAGTCTTCACGAGGTTACGGACTTAGCTGTGAGTTTACTAATGCTATGAGGCTCTGAGCCTACAACGAGCAAACTATTGGCATTTGTGATTTGCCAGTATTATGTACATAAACAGAACGCCACTGGACGGGCAACGTGTCTGTCCGTCCAGTGGGTTTTTGAATTTGAAGAAAGCTTTGAGAGATATCCATAAATTTTTTGATTCTCTCTCTGAAGACTGTGATTGACTTGAATCATTTGCTTCCGTAATCATTCATACATACCAACATAAACACATAAGAGAAACTAAAAGTCATACATAAGCTTCCACCTACTACATGTTTCGGTGATTAAATCGCCATCTTCAGGGAGATCTAAGTACAAAGGAACAGCGGGTAGTACCGGACACTTAAGATATTCTGTCGATAATTTTTTTTCGGTAAGATGAAATAACAAATCTGAAAAATTATATGAAAATTTATCGAGTTTCTTTGCCTATTAACATAAGTCAAACACTACAAATTACATTATAAGGAAACAGTAAGGCAAAGACAGGTCTACTTTCGCAGCATGATGCAATATGTCGTGTAGTACCGGACACGATACTCTTTCAAAGGGCACAGCAGTTAAATGTCAACTGTAGTTTTGTAAATATCAATTTTATAAAAAAAAAAGTGTGGCCCCTTTCGTGTCTGCGCAGTTTTCATGAGCCCACTTATTACAAAAATTTCATTATATTCATTCCTCATCAAAAGATTCACCACAAATGACGCACTCAATTTCTATAGGTTTATCCACATTTGAATCTCAGCCTCTAATGGAAATGAGTACCAGGAATATCTCCTGGGAGTAAAGACGGCCGGTGGGTAGGGCTGACTAACTTTCCATCTTTATGTGCCGATTGTTTAGAAATACTGGAAGCCTCAACCTCCTGGAACCCTAAGGCCTGTCCAGGCCTGTAATGGGATGGGTAACCTTCGGCTATCCGAGGTAACAAAGGTTCACTTGGAGACTGAAGATGATGTGGCGAACGTCTGTAATGGAGATTGAGATGTTGATGCAGCTGGTAGATTTTTTGGTGATTTCAAGGACTATGATCCGACGTTAACAGGAGAGAGTTCTGGATCAAGGAAAAGGGTGCAGTGACCTTTGGCATCAGGAAATGCAGTTCCAGCGTCCTAAGAATCTGAGACATCTAGACCAGCTAGAGGCAGGGAAGTCTAAATCGAAGACAATCTCACGATTTAAAGGACAAATACCTGTACAAGCATAAGCCTGAAGTCCAGGTCTTTAATGTATGCCACAAACTATTATTTTTTCATCAGAAAACTTCCTTCTGAATGTACCAATGTCTGACGCAAGTATCGTAATTTACCCTTCGTTAAGTTTTATCAATCTAACCTGCAATAAACTTTTAGGAACCGAATAAGTTTCACTGCCGATCCCAGTGGCCGCGCGGTCTAAGGCGTGGGTCTACGGCCGCTCTCTTACTGGGATTGCGGGTTCGAATCCCACCTAGGGCATGTATGTATGTCTCTTTTGAGTGTTGTGTGTTGTCAGGTAGAGGTCTCTGCGAAGAGCTGATCACTCGTCCAGAGGAGTCCTACGGAGTGTGGTGTGTCTAAAGTGTGATCGTGAAGCCTCGAAAAATGAGGCGGCCTAGGCCCCCAAGGGGCTGTCAAGCCATTGGAAAAAAAAATAAGCTTCACTTCCTTGTCTTACTGACATCTTACTCCCAACATTATCAATAGCCTCCGTCCATTGGCTTCTTTTTCCTGCAGTGTTTCCTTTATTCTCCGTGTTGCTGTTACTGTCTACAATGAAACATGTATATTTATTACCACCAGTAACGTAATAACACATGCAGAAGCACTGCCTTAATAACGTTACTTTGTTGTCCGATACGACCCGAAAATTTTTGTCCGAAACTAGCCGAAAAACAACGTAACTAACACGTAACCTTCGTGTGTATTGTGTAAAGTTTCCAGCACTGTCATTTTAAGAGTTTTAATTTAAGTATCGAAAAATAATTGCCCTAACGTAAAGCCCGTAGACTAATCACTATACTGACAGAGCTATCCCGGCCCTAACATTCGTTGTTAATATCTAAATGAATATTTGCTGCTGCCTTAACACAGCGAGTCAATTTCTTGTGTGTCACAAGTTACGACAATCCCCACGAAAGTAACATACACTTATATAGTCAATTTCCTGTGTGTCACAAGTTACGACAACCCACACGCCAGTAACATACACTTATATAGTCAATTTCCTGTGTGTCACAAGTTACGACAACCCCCACGCCAGTAACATACACTTATATAGTCAATTTCCTGTGTGTCACAAGTTACGACAACCCCCACGCCAGTAACATACACTTATATAGTCAATTTCCTGTGTGTCACAAGTTACGACAACCCCCACGCCAGTAACATACACTTATATAGTCAATTTCCTGTGTGTCACAAGTTACGACAACCCCCACGCCAGTAACATACACTTATATAGTCAATTTCCTGTGTGTCACAAGTTACGACAACCCCCACGCCAGTAACATACACTTATATAGTCAATTTCCTGTGTGTCACAAGTTACGACAACCCCCACGCCAGTAACATACACTTTATATAGTCAATTTCTTGTGTGTCACAAGTTACGACAACCCTCACGCCAGTAACATACACTTATATAGTCAATTTCATGTGTGTCACAAGTTACGACAACCCCACGCCAGTAACATACACTTATATAGTCAATTTCATGTGTGTCACAAGTTACGACAACCCCCACGCCAGTAACATACACTTATATAGTCAATTTCCTGTGTGTCACAAGTTACGACAACCCCCACGCCAGTAAAATACACTTATATAGTCAATTTCCTGTGTGTCACAAGTTACGACAACCCCCACGCCAGTAACATACACTTATATAGTCAATTTCCTGTGTGTCACAAGTTACGACAACCCCCACGCCAGTAACATACACTTATATAGTCAATTTCCTGTGTGTCACAAGTTACGACAACCCCCACGCCAGTAAAATACACTTATATAGTCAATTTCCTGTGTGTCACAAGTTACGACAACCCCCACGAAAGTAACATACACTTATATAGTCAATTTCCTGTGTGTCACAAGTTACGACAATCCCCACGCCAGTAACATACACTTATATAGTCAATTTCCTGTGTGTCACAAGTTACGACAACCCCCACGCCAGTAACATACACTTATATAGTCAATTTCCTGTGTGTCACAAGTTACGACAACCCCCACGCCAGTAACATACACTTATATAGTCAATTTCCTGTGTGTCACAAGTTACGACAACCCCCACGCCAGTAACATACACTTATATAGTCAATTTCCTGTGTGTCACAAGTTACGACAACCCCACGCCAGTAACATACACTTATATAGTCAATTTCCTGTGTGTCACAAGTTACGACAACCCCCACGCCAGTAACATACACTTATATAGTCAATTTCCTGTGTGTCACAAGTTACGACAACCCCCACGCCAGTAACATACACTTATATAGTCAATTTCCTGTGTGTCACAAGTTACGACAATCCCCACGCCAGTAACATACACTTATATAGTCAATTTCCTGTGTGTCACAAGTTACGACAATCCCCACGCCAGTAACATACACTTATATAGTCAATTTCCTGTGTGTCACAAGTTACGACAACCCCCACGCCAGTAACATACACTTATATAGTCAATTTCCTGTGTGTCACAAGTTACGACAACCCCCACGCCAGTAACATACACTTATATAGTCAATTTCCTGTGTGTCACAAGTTACGCCAACCCCCACGCCAGTAACATACACTTATATAGTCAATTTCCTGTGTGTCACAAGTTACGACAATCCCCACGCCAGTAACATACACTTATATAGTCAATTTCCTGTGTGTCACAAGTTACGACAACCCCCACGCAAGTAACATACACTTATATAGTCAATTTCCTGTGTGTCACAAGTTACGACAACCCCCACGCCAGTAACATACACTTATATAGTCAATTTCCTGTGTGTCACAAGTTACGACAACCCCCACGCCAGTAAAATACACTTATATAGTCAATTTCCTGTGTGTCACAAGTTACGACAACCCCCACGCCAGTAACATACACTTATATAGTCAATTTCCTGTGTGTCAAAAGTTACGACAACCCCCACGCCAGTAACATACACTTATATAGTCAATTTCCTGTGTGTCACAAGTTACGACAATCCCCACGCCAGTAACATACACTTATATAGTCAATTTCCTGTGTGTCACAAGTTACGACAATCCCACGCCAGTAACATACACTTATATAGTCAATTTCCTGTGTGTCACAAGTTACGACAATCCCCACGCCAGTAACATACACTTATATAGTCAATTTCCTGTGTGTCACAAGTTACGACAATCCCCACGCCAGTAACATACACTTATATAGTCAATTTCCTGTGTGTCACAAGTTACGACAATCCCCACGCCAGTAACATACACTTATATAGTCAATTTCCTGTGTGTCACAAGTTACGACAATCCCCACGCCAGTAACATACACTTATATAGTCAATTTCCTGTGTGTCACAAGTTACGACAACCCCCACGCCAGTAACATACACTTATATAGTCAATTTCCTGTGTGTCACAAGTTACGACAACCCCCACGCCAGTAACATACACTTATATAGTCAATTTCCTGTGTGTCACAAGTTACGACAATCCCCACGCCAGTAACATACACTAATATATTGAAATTTCCTGTGTGTCACAAGTTACGACAACCCCACGCCAGTAACATACACTTATATAGTCAATTTCCTGTGTGTCACAAGTTACGACAACCCCCACGCCAGTAACATACACTTATATAGTCAATTTCCTGTGTGTCACAAGTTACGACAACCCCACGCCAGTAACATACACTTATATAGTCAATTTCCTGTGTGTCACAAGTTACGACAATCCCCACGCCAGTAACATACACTTATATAGTCAATTTCCTGTGTGTCACAAGTTACGACAATCCCCACGCCAGTAACATACACTTATATAGTCAATTTCCTGTGTGTCACAAGTTACGACAATCCCCACGCCAGTAACATACACTTATATAGTCAATTTCCTGTGTGTCACAAGTTACGACAACCCCCACGCCAGTAACATACACTTATATAGTCAATTTCCTGTGTGTCACAAGTTACGACAATCCCCACGCCAGTAACATACACTTATATAGTCAATTTCCTGTGTGTCACAAGTTACGACAATCCCCACGCCAGTAACATACACTTATATAGTCAATTTCCTGTGTGTCACAAGTTACGACAATCCCCACGCCAGTAACATACACTTATATAGTCAATTTCCTGTGTGTCACAAGTTACGACAATCCCCACGCCAGTAACATACACTTATATAGTCAATTTCCTGTGTGTCACAAGTTACGACAATCCCCACGCCAGTAACATACACTTATATAGTCAATTTCCTGTGTGTCACAAGTTACGACAATCCCCACGCCAGTAACATACACTTATATAGTCAATTTCCTGTGTGTCACAAGTTACGACAACCCCCACGCCAGTAACATACACTTATATAGTCAATTTCCTGTGTGTCACAAGTTACGACAATCCCCACGCCAGTAACATACACTTATATAGTCAATTTCCTGTGTGTCACAAGTTACGACAACCCCCACGCCAGTAACATACACTTATATAGTCAATTTCCTGTGTGTCACAAGTTACGACAACCCCCACGCCAGTAACATACACTTATATAGTCAATTTCCTGTGTGTCACAAGTTACGACAACCCCCACGCCAGTAACATACACTTATATAGTCAATTTCCTGTGTGTCACAAGTTACGACAACCCCCACGCCAGTAACATACACTTATATAGTCAATTTCCTGTGTGTCACAAGTTACGACAACCCCCACGCCAGTAACATACACTTATATAGTCAATTTCCTGTGTGTCACAAGTTACGACAATCCCCACGCCAGTAACATACACTTATATAGTCAATTTCCTGTGTGTCACAAGTTACGACAACCCCCACGCCAGTAACATACACTTATATTATCCCCATAAATTCAAGATTTCAAAATTCGATACGGAACAAAATACTCCGACAGTCGTACCGCAAATAAATTGATGATTTAAACTGCACAGTAATGAAATACGTCGGGAATGAATTGATCTTCCTGTTTCCAAAATGTATGCTTCTGAAATGAAGAGCAGATTTATTAAAACTCCAGAAGCCTACATATTATATATATATATTACATATATGTTTTTATAGACTCAAAGACATTAATTTTATTAATTCATTCATTCTGCAGTCTGTCTTACGACGGTCCGTAGCCTCTTCCAAAGCGAGTTCTCCACAGGGTGCGATCTAGTGCTTCCTCTTTCAATTTGCAGTATCTTCTCTTTTCCTTAAGGTCATTCAGTAGCTGCTTACGCCTTCTCCCTAGTCTTCCCGTCATTTCTATCCTTCCCTCTAACTTTCCTTCAATCACGTTTCAGAAGGCATTTTCTACGCAAGATGTGACCAATCCAGTTAGCCTTTCTTCTTTTTATTGTATGTACGATATTCCTCTCCTCCTTCACTCTATGTAATACTTCTTCATTTCTCACACGTCTGTCCAACTGATCTTCTCCATTCTTCTCCAGCACCACATATCAAAACTTTCCAGATACTTCTGATCCACTTTCCCAAGTGTCCACGTTTCAGCACCACACAAAGCTACGCTCCAAACGTAGCACTTTACTGGTTTCTTTTATTATTTTATTAATTAAGAATATTTTAAAATAAATGTCACATGCAGAACTTAACACTGTATTTACCGTGCATTTTCAATTAAGATATGTTCAATAAACACCAACTAAAGCACATATGTGCATTAGTTGGTGTTTATTGAACATGTCACATGCAGAATTTCTCGTCTCACGTAATGTTTTAAAGGGTTGCTGAGACGCTGTTAGATAAAGCAGTTCAGCACTTCAGCAGGTAGAATGAAGGGTCGATGAACCTTTCCAGTTCCAGAACAGTGGGTTCCTTGAATGCACACGGCTCAGTGTACATACAGTGTTTATGATCTGCGCACCGCACGTCATATTTTCTCGCCACACACTCGCACAGTCTGCAGCCAAATGACCTTCCTTCTCATTTCGCAATGCATTGCACACACAATTTTCCCTCAATGCAAAAACACGATCGTCAAAACCAAATCGTAAACAGAACTTTAAACTGCTAACACATGGCTTCGAATCCTTAATACACGAAAGTATTAACGAAATTAGCAGCGCAACTGGCGGGAATTTTGGGAAGTAAACGCAGCGAGTTCTTTCAAGCTTGACGAAGTGCATGCTTCAAGAATCACAACTTCCGGTCTGCTCATGCTGAAGCAACTGGATCGTGACTAATGCAACACAGCTTAAAATAATGAACACCGAGGAAGGCTTCTAATGGCTGAAATGCAACGACCTAGAGTTTGTAAGTTGTTTAATGACGCGACCCAAAATTGGGGGGGGGGGGAACTGGTATTCTGTATGAAATGAAGAGACAGTGAAGAATGTTGGCCCTGTGCATAAGTAGCCCATCAATAAAGTGTATAAGGGACGTAGAGGCAAGTCTCCATTCATTATTGATCTCGAAACAAGGTAAGATACGACAGGACTGATCCAGTTTGCGAAGGAACTTCCGGTATCGCTGGACAGGAGAATGGACTTGCCTGAGTTACTGGAAAAGCGATGGCTAAGAGAAAAGAAAAGCCCTCGTCTGGGATGTAATCCCGGTACTTGAGCCCAAAGCCACGCCTTTTAGTGACAGAGCTGTCCCGGATGATAACAAAATTAGCACAAGCAGAGTTCTAAATTCAAAAATGAGTTTTAAAAGAGAAGGAACTTTCAGTAATTCTGTCAGCTGTTCTGCCTGGTTATGAAAATTACTTCGTGATAAGAAAAACAGTTAGGGTATTTGAATATTTGGGCTTAGAAAGGTGAGGTAGGTAAGTTGAGGATGTGAGAAGTTACACGAAGAGCATGGCAATTCACAGGCCTGTTCGTGGCAGTGGGACGGTAACAGGGTAGGGGAAAGCAAATTAAAAATAAATTCCAAAATTTTCTGACGATTTTATGTAACACAGAACTAATTGGTTTCTGGACTTTGTCCATCGTCCGGGAATCTAAAATGACTAGATAACACGACGTTTCGGAAACTGGATCTGCTTCTGTCCTCAGGTAAAATGGAAGGGACTCAACAGAGCAGGTGTCCCCCTCCCCCTTTCACCTGAGGATGGAAGCATATCCAGTTTCCGAAACGTCGTGTTATCTAGTTATTTTAGATTCCCGGACGATGGACAAAGTCCAGAAACCAATTAGTTCTCAAAGGAAATTACGTTTAAATGGGTATGTAGCTAAGACGGCTGAAATAAGACATGTGTGCAGAATTTATGGAAGAAACTCTTGGAAAACACGCACGTGTAAGGCCGAGAATGCGATAAAACACAAAGATATATATTAGGGAGATGTTTGTGCGATGATGATACAGAGCGATTTGAATTAGTGGGGTCTCCGAAAAAGTTTTGGGGTAATTTTTATCTTAGACATTCCCGTTGTGTTTGTACAAACCATAAAATGGTTATTTATGGTTTGGGACAAGACAGCTCTATGGTAGGTGGTTGCTTGGGGTGATAAGGATTGGAGGGGAACTGGTGTCGGTATTGCAGGGAGCTTTAATATCGCGGCACGTGCATTTGAAGGTATTTTTCTGAAAAGAGTAAGTAAAATGCAAATAATCAATGCAGACTAAGGTATTAGTTGCAACAAAGTGTTCTGAAGGACATAAGCAAACACTTCACGAGACAGAAGGCTGGACATGACCAAGTTTCCTCACAGGAATGCTTTAAGCTACGAAAGCACGAAATACCGTCAAGGGCAATCACGTGTGTTTCCATTTCTTTCAGGATCGAATCCAGCATTGTTCAGAACACCCCAAAAACCTGTGTTGTTGTTTAAGTGACGTGAAATGACCTTTGATCCCTGCACTTAGGCAATTTCAAACTGTCATTTCTTTCAAATCAAAGAACACACAAAATATATATCGGCAGTGCATAAGCGAGCTAAGCAACAACGAAAGGTAAAAATATGTGAAAGAAAGAGAAAAAAGGGCCCAAAATAACTCAAAAGTGTTACGGAGGGCAAACGCTAATGCCAAAAGTGGGGCTCCATTTGCAGCTTTCCCACACAGTGACTTAACCCTTCAAAGTTACTCGCTTAATGCATATACTTTCAGGTCTAACACTAGAAAGTCTACAATTTTCCCACACAGTGCATTTAAGTGTTACTTGATAAACCTAAGAGTAGATGGGAGGATAATATTCAAATAGATCTTAAAGAAATATGATGGGATGTCGTGGACTGGATTCATGTAGTTCAGGACAGGGACAAGCGGGGAGCTCTTGTGAACACGGTCACGAACCTTCGGATTCCATAACATGTCCGGAATTTCGTGACCTTGAAGAGGAACTAATGGCCTCTCCAGAAGGACTTTTCTATCGAGATGCTTAGTTAATGCGTTCCAGATGATCGTAACAGTCAACGTCATTTATTTATCTGTACAGAATTAGTCAGTTGGTATTTCTAATCTGTGTTCTCTGTGAGGTAAGAACTGATTATTTATATATAATGCACATCAGTTTTAGTCTTCAAAATTTTAAACGTGTTTTGTTTCAGTCATCCTAAAGCTATTTATTTTTTACTGAATCAGGAAAGCAGCCCACACAATTAAAGCAGCCCACACAATTAAAGCAGCCCACACAATTAAAGCAGCCCACACAATTAAAGCAGCCCACACAATTAAAGCAGCCCACACAATTAAAGCAGCCCACACAATTAAAGCAGCCCACACAATTAAAGCAGCCCACACAATTAAAGCAGCCCACACAATTAAAGCAGCCCACACAATTAAAGCAGCCCACACAATTAAAGCAGCCCACACAATTAAAGCAGCCCACACAATTAAAGCAGCCCACACAATTAAAGCAGCCCACACAATTAAAGCAGCCCACACAATTAAAGCAGCCCACACAATTAAAGCAGCCCACACAATTAAAGCAGCCCACACAATTAAAGCAGCCCACACAATTAAAGCAGCCCACACAATTAAAGCAGCCCACACAATTAAACCACGTGCTTTTTCGGATGTTTTACACTTCGAGACGTAATTTCAACATTTATCAAATTACTGTTCCAAAAAAGGTACCGGGTCATTCCCGGGGGCAAAGCGTCCGGGACGTGGCGTTGACCACCCAACCCCATCTAGTGCCGAGGTTAAAGAAAGAGTACAGCTATACCTCTACTCCCCCTCTGGGTCTTCGTGGTCTGTTATAGGGTGACCTTTACCTTTACCTTTACCTTACTGTTCCAAAAAAAGCAGAGATAACATTTTCTGTACAAGCGATGTACACATGACGAATTCATTTCTAACGCAACTTGTAACTTTTCCTAACAACCAGAACACAAATATAGTCTGCAATACCAAGTAAAAGCAATAATGCTTTACAGGCTGCTGCCGGCTCTATGAATGTTTCAGATAAATTACAAAATGTTTTGTTCGAGGAGGAAGATAGCTTTCGGTGGTCACGGCCAACAGGCGTAATTGTAACATTGACTTACTACACAGCAGCAAAATAGCGACAGAATCTAAACCCTCTGAGACCTTAAATTCCAGGCTCCAGGTAGGTCAGAACTGCAACCAAAATAACAACAGAATGTAAACCCTCTGAGACCTTAAATTCCAGGCTCCAGGTAGGTCAGAACTGCAACCAAAATAACAACAGAATGTAAACCCTCTGAGACCTTAAATTCCAGGCTCCAGGTAGGTCAGAACTGCAACCAAAATAACAACAGAATCTAAACCCTCTGAGACCTTAAATTCCAGGCTCCAGGTAGGTCAAAACTGCAGCCAAAATAACGACAGAATCTAAACCCTCTGAGACCTTAAATTCCAGGCTCCAGGTAGGTCAGAACTGCCACCAAAATAACGGCAGAATCTAAACCCTCTGAAACCTTAAATTCCAGGCTCCAGGTAGGTCAGAACAGCCACCAAAATAACGGCAGAATCTAAACCCTCTGAGACCTTAAATTCCAGGCTCCAGGTAGATCAGAACTGCAGCCAATTCAATTAAATCATCACACACAACATACAGAACACAAAGTATGAAAATAAACTGATACGTTTTCAGGGAATACACGTGTGTTAACTTCAATTTTACACTATTTTGATCCACAGCTTTAAGTGAAAATTAGCCTGGAGCTGTAAACTAAACACTGATACATTTCCAATGATCAGGCCTAGCTCGGTATTCCATAAATAATCCACAATCAATTATCACTCTGTCACGAACCATCAGTGGAATTAAAACATTTAATACCATTAGTCCACGTACAACAGTGAAGCCCACACACAAATGTACTGACTAGCGCGAAGTAAATTAAGTCAAATCAAAAGGAGCACTATCGAAACTGTCACGAGAAAAATCCTCTTTTAACCTTTCCTGTCAGCTGCATTCACTGAAACACTAAAGCCAAATAAAATTTAAAATTAATTACAGATATTAATTACCACCTTTTAAATGTAAACTGTAATACAAATACCTTAAGGAAAAGAAGAGATACTGTAAATTGAAAGAGGAAGCACTAGATCGCACCCTGTGGAGAACTCGATTTGGAAGAGGCTACGGATCTGTCGTAAGACAGACTGCAGGATGAATGAATGAATACAAATAGGGCCAGGGTATTTAACACAAGACATGTTTAAAGCAATCAAACCAAGACACTCCATACTATAGGCTGTTTGTTTAGCAATGTTGCCAGATTGATGTTTTGTTGAAATTGCTTAGTAAATATATTTTGTTTTATTTAATTGTTGTATTTTACAAAGCTTTAAAATATTAAGGGTACAAGGTAAAGGTAAAGGTAAAGCAATATCATTACAGACCTGGACAGGCCCTTAGGGTTCCAGGAGGTTGAGGCTCCCAGATTTCTAGACATTCGTCACATGAAGGTGGTAAGGTTGTCAGTCCTACGTACCGGCCGCCTTTACCCCCCAGGAAATACTCCTGGTACTCATTTCTATTAGAGGCTGAGTCGACCCCAGGGCCATAGTGCGTCGAAAGGATTAATTCATTCCTTCTGCAGTCTGTCTTACGACGGTCCGTAGCCACTTCCAAAGCGAGATCTCCACAAGGTGCGATCTAGTGCTTCCTCTTTCAATTTCCACAAAAAGGATTATGTCAATGAAAAATTCCAAATGACATCATCGGGAATCGAACCCGCGACCTTTCGGCTTGTAGCGTAGTGCCTCAACCAACTGCGCCACCGCGTGCTAAGGGTACAAAGTGTCGGTGAAAAATGGGGTGTTGGTGGAACTGGAAATAAATGCCACACAGCTATTAAAACTAATGCTACTTAACTAACAACATAACTTCATGGTGAAGTGTTCTTCAGAATCCAATAGTTCCTCAGGTACTCAAAATATTCTAAATACTTTATGGAACCCGAAAGTTCATCACCGTATTCACAACAGCCCGCATACCTGTTCCTATCCTCAACCCGCTCAAGCCACAGCACGCCCTCCCAAAAGATTTTTTCTTTAAGACCCGTTTTAATATTATTTTCCTCTATACATCTACGTATTTCAAGCTGTGTCTATCCTGCAGGTTTCTGTACCAAAACCATATGTATACCTCCATCTCACCCCCACGTGCCATATGCCTAACCCATCTCATTCTTCTTGAATTGATCATATGTTAGTCATCTTGTTGTTACGTACGTCAGCATTCAGTTGGCAGTAGTTACAAACAGTAGCAGAACTGTCAATGATATTGTACTGCATGCTTCAACGAAACTGCTGTGTCCATCTTCGCCGAAAAGGTTTCACAGAATGCCTGCAGAGAGCAGCACAGCGGAGTGAAAGCTGTTAATCTGCAAAGTTTAGTTTCAAGCTGATTACGTACATATTCGACGGGAATGTGATTTCACATTGTCCCTGAAGGGATTCGTGGTAGGTAATTACGTTGCTGAGCGAACGTAAAAATTTCGGTCAATGGTCGATAGGATGTGCCTTTGAATCGTACGAAATCCATCCACATACCGTCCGTGGTCCGGGTAGTTAGGAAGTCCGATCTGTCGATCTGAGCTCTGTGTTTCGGAGAGAATGCAGCATTAGTGGCAGGCGAGTCTGTCTGTGGAGGGGCGACAGGGGAATACACAGCGCCATCTTTTCGAATTAGCCTCGACAGCAGAGGTAGGTCCTGCACAGTGACGGATACTGCAAATAGTGCTGACAAGCCTAGCCCGTAAGAATAGCTTTATTATATAATACGTTGGAGGAAACGATGGAAGGAATGTACACTATATACTTTCTCCGTGTCTTAGCAACAGATGCACAATTTTTCACATTTTATCTCTCGTAAACGACGAAATTTACAATGGTTAATACTCGATTCTTACGTTTAAATACGTAACTTTTTAAATTTATAATAATTCACCAACAAATGCACAACCTCGTATTGACATAGTTACATTACATCAAAATATTGAAAAATGTCTTGATGTAATGTAAATGTGTAAATACAAGACGGTGCATTTGTTTGTTCAATTATTACAAATTAATTACTATCAATGCACGGAATAAAGACCATAAAATTACGCAACTCTTTCTTCGGCCTCAGCTCGTACCCCACAGAGAACACACTGTCCCTGTTATAAAGAGCAAACAAAGCTAGATATCACAAGCGTACGTTAAGTCTTCGTGTCTGTTACGTTTGGCCGATTTTAACCACAAGCAAAATGTGTCAACAAATTTTTAGTTAAAATTACAAATGCGAAATTTCACGAAAATCCATCCAGCGAGAGTTGTGTAGTTTCATGCGGACAGACAGACATATGACGTGATTAACAGTCGCTTTTCGCAAGTGGTCTGCGCAAGTGTTCTGCGCACGTGGTCTGCGCAAGTGTTCTGCGCACGTGGTCTGTGCAAGTGTTCTGCGCACGTGGTCTGCGCAAGTGTTCTGCGCACGTGGTCTGTGCAAGTGTTCTGCGCACGTGGTCTGTGCAAGTGTTCTGCGCACGTGGTCTGCGCAAGTGTTCTGCGCACGTGGTCTGCGCACGTGGTATGCGCAAGTGTTCTGCGCACGTGGTCTGCGCAAGTGTTCTGCGCACGTGGTCTGCGCAAGTGTTCTGCGCACGTGGTCTGCGCAAGTGTTCTGCGCACGTGGTCTGCGCAAGTGTTCTGCGCACGTGGTCTGCGCAAGTGTTCTGCGCACGTGGTCTGCGCAAGTGTTCTGCGCACGTGGTCTGCGCAAGTGTTCTGCGCACGTGGTCTGCGCAAGCGCCCACGACAAGAGGCAGTTAAGTTACAGCTAGAGAGATTCTGTGAAGCTTTTACTTAAAAATTGTCACGGATGTAGCCGTAGCAATAAGCTGATTACCGCGTAATCATGACACAAGCTTCGTGCTCACAGGCATTAGTTTGCAAGTAAGTACTCTGAGTAATGAACACGTTCAACGTCACTGCTACGTCATAAATCTCCCTACGTCACAAAACATTTGGGTTTACAGAATAAGTGGGTTGCCTTTTGTATGTGCGACTGCAACACGACAACAGACAACCAGCTAACTACACAGAGCAGAGACCTTCTTGAGAAGCTAACAGTTCCTCAGCTAGTCAATAAATTCCCCGCGTTTTATGGAACCCGAAAGTTCATTACCGCATTCACAACAGCCCGCCACCTGTCCCTATCCTGAGCCAGATCAATCCAGTCCATGCCTCCATATCACATTTCCTGAAGATCAATTTTAATATTATTCTACCATCTATACCTAGATCTTCCAAGTGGTCTCTTTCACTTGGGTCTCTCGAACCAAAACCCTGTATGCATCTCTTCTCTCTACCATACGTGCCACATGTCCTGCCCATCTCATTCTTCTTGGTTTGATCACTCAAATCATATTTGGTGAGGATTACAGATCATAAAGCTCCTCGTTATGTAGTCTTCTCCACTCCCCCCCCCCCCCCCTTACGAAACATTTCATCAAGATAGGTAAAAATTTATTAAAATTTCTGGTAAAGTTTATGTATTTCGAAAAGGGGAATTAATGAAATTAAGATCTGATTAAACCGGAAAAGTATGTTTATTTACTTATTTCAGATCGACTTTAGTATCTCCTTCCGATCTACGACTACGGCTCATTCCACAAACCTTCTTTGTTTACGTTTTTCGATTTAAATTTTTGTCTCCATTTTTCATCTCCACCATGCGTGCTACATATTCCATGCATCTGAAAATTTTCCACATTTTTTCCCTTCAGAGAAAAACGTGGCTTTTTTTGACGTAAGGCCATACACTCCTGTTAACACTGTCTAAAACCTTTGAGTTTCGAAAACAAATTCCCCAATTTCTTTCACTTAATGAACTTATGCACTACAAACTACACGGCATACACAAAAGAATGGTGCGGTTTTTAAAACCGCGCCATTCTTTTGTGTATGCCCTGTATATGACGACGCGGAATACATCTGTCCATCCACTTACTGGTTAAGAACAAAAGTGTTTTCTCCGCTATCACATTCAGACCTGCCCAAGGCACGTCACCCTCATTTCTAACACGTCCGGGCAGAGGGGGCTCTTCCCTTGGGGCAAAGGGCGCGGAACGTGAAACTGACTTCACTCCGACCTAATCTCGAGCCCGTGTTAATAACGAGATATGCTATGTGTATGTTTTAAGTCAGAATTCTCACTCGAATTTAAATAAACTTTTATACAACTATAAAGTGACGTTTATCTTGCTTCCATGCAGAAAGGGAAAGATCATTTTTAAGACCATGAAAGATTACGAGAGATGTAGCATTAGTGGTAAATACCAGACCGGTGGCTTACCATGTTAGTGACGGGCATGGAATTTAACCAGAGCCTAAGCAATGCTCACTAGCCTGGGTGTTTCCGGGACATCTGTCCATTCACGTCGGGGCCAAAACTTCACGAACGCTTGGAAGAAGACGTCCAACGGTCGACGTAGTGACTTGGCCCTCGGAAGTTTTGTACAATGATCAATTGTATACTTGGAAAAGAAGAGTTGACGATTTCCACCCTCATGAGTTTAATTTGGATAAATTAAAAGTGATTCAATTTCACTTTATATTCAGCGTGCATCTTTTTATAATTAAATTATTTGTACCAACAAAAGCACTAAGACAGTTTTTTCACTGTTTTCTTTATTATTACGATGCCCCCCAATACGCATTTCGGCAGTTATTCTGCCATCATCAGGGGTATTTTAAGTGAGTTTATACATAGACCAATTCTTTGGTTACGTCATAACAGTGAGTCAGTATTTGTTACCACATCGTATAAAATTTTGTAAAATTAGTGGTATTGTTAAGCTGCTAAAATTTATTAAATTTTAAACACACAGATAACTGGAACACACGCTGGAAATAGGACCACGCTGCCATTAATTAATAATTATATTATAGAGGGTAGTATAATATACTACTTGATTTTATTGTAATTTTTAAAATTTAATAACTTTTAGCAGCTTAACAATACCACAAATTTTACAAAATTTTATACGATGTGGTAACAAATACTGACTCACTGTTATGACGTAACCAAAGAATTGGTCTATGTAAAAAACTCACTTAAAATACCCCCTGATGATGGCAGAATAACTGCCGAAATGCGTATTGGGGCATCGTAATAATAAAGAAAACAGTGAAAAAACTGTCTTAGTGCATTTGTTGGTACAAATAATTCAACTAAAAGTAGCAACTTAAAATTTGGGTACAGTCTCAAAGTTTGTTTGAACACTGACGAAGATCAAGAAAAGTTGTGTCGAAACAGCCGGTGGCGGGGCCTGCCGTTTACACGCTCAATTCTAGCCAGTAGTGCTATAAACAAAAGACAGAAATCCTCTTAACTTTTGCTAATATCTTCGCTGTTGTTGTATTTACAAACATGTACATGAAACATAAATGTACAACGCGTTGTGTAATGCACGACGAAACATCAAATTCAGCTTTCCATTAAAGTCAATTTCCGAACGATCTGCCACGTAAATTGTAATCAGGAGCGACAGGTCTTCAGATATTACTGTCTAACACCACATTGCATTCTTAATAAGCTTCAAGACTGTACTGCTTATGGAATATTATTAAATTGTCAAATCGAAGAAGATAATAAGGACAGAGCATACGGAATATTTGGGGGAGAAGAGAAATGTTTACAGAATTTTGGTGGGGAAACCTGAAGAGACCATTTGTAACACATACGCGTAGATGTGAGGATAATATTCAATTCAATTCAATTCAATTCAATTCTGGTTTATTAATGTGCCGAGTCAACAGCCAGATGGTCAATTACAGAAACAGCGCAACAAACAAACACAAATAACAATGGACAAGGAACAGGACACAAATAAAACAAACACAACAAAACAAATAAATGAGCAAACAATGACTTACTGAAATAATTAATAAGAACACCTTAAAATAATGTAATAAAAGTAAGTGTAACAAATTCCCTTCTAAAAACATCCATATTATTACAAATATTAAAAATAATCTTAAAGAATTACGGATGGAAGGGCTTGGACGGGATTCATATGGTAATTTTTGGGAGAACTGGAGCGACAATGAAGCTAAGGTTTGCATAAAATGCGAAGACATGCTTCACTATTCGTTTCTGAGGAAGGACTGCGTTCATTCCTTCACTCTTTAGTTGGAACATTATAGTCCCACTTCAAAGCAAACACACTGCCTCTCCATTACAAAAAGCAGTCGTTTAATCCCACTCATACTGTTCGGTGTACCAATCCTATCAGACACACAAACACAAAATGTAAGCAAAATGCAAAGTTTCTATAACGTTTAAGGCAGGTGGTATATATACATACCATCCACTGTGCCTTTAAAGGTCTAACAGACCTGCATACTCATTCTAACCAAGAGGACGCCAAATACACGCAGTGGGACAAGACCATTAGAATAACGATTCTAACCTTCACAAAGTACAAAACACAAGTCATAACTCAATGTGCGGTTACGTAAACAGTTTATGTGGCTTACTGAGTCGCTTTATGTCTGTTTCAACGTTGTTTATCGCAGTGAGCTTGATGGAAACACAAAGCATGGCTTACCAAACATCTTACTTCTGCACAAAAGTTCTGTAAAATCCTCTTTATGTAGTCACGCCTAGGCCGCTTTACTCCAGGCAGTAACACCGATACCCCTCGAATAGGAGGCCGTGTGGGGCCCAAAGTGAGCGTCGATGTTTTAATAAAAAAAATTATCTTGTCCTTGTGGGGATTCGAATCCCAGTTCGTCCATCCTATATCCTAGTCACTATGGCGACTGAGCTATTCTGATTCCCACGCAATATATACAGGGTATACACAAAAGAATGGTGCGGTTTCAATGGAGAATAAAGGGAAACCGCACCATTCTTTTGTGTATACTCTGTATATACAGGGATTACACAAAATAATGGTGCGGTTTTAATAGTGAACACTATTAAAACCGCACCATTCTTTTGTGTATGTCCTGTATATATACTGTGTGTCCTATACAAAGAGGTCCATTTCAATTTTCGTTAGTTTAACCCAAAGTTGTTGTGTTTACAATATGATTCCCTAATCGAGTTTGTACATCTCTGTAGCAGTTATGTTAATAGACTGAATTGAATGAAACGCAGTTTACTGTGACACAGGAACTATGAGTAAAGTCTAATAAGTCTTCCTCACTTAAGAAATATTTCGCAAATTCCTTTTAAAAAGATAAATTTTAATATTATCATATTTGTTTATGCGATGGTCTCGATCAGGGGCTTAGCTAGAAGGGGCGAGTTGTGCTGCTCGCCCTGGGCGATAGAGTCCAAGGGGCGAAAAAAATACGCGGAAAAATAAATTTTTAAATGAAGAAAAATTATTTTCTGCTGCTCAAAAAATTTAAATTATTGACCCAAGTAATATGAAACTCAGTAAATTATTATATCTTTCTTCAAGGTCATAATTTCCGTAATGGTCGCCACTGTGAATACTTAACCTGGGAGACAAAAAAAAAAACTAGTTACGCCACTGATCCTAGCTACGCCACTGATCTGATAACCCCATAGTAACAATTCTTGAGCTGGACAAGCGGCTGATATTACTGACCTACACAATATTCCGACATGTTTAACTACACTTCTTGGTACAGAATCTAAGAATCAGATTCACTCAGCAGAAGTCCAGCCACTAACTATCTAACTAACTAACTAACTAACCTGTTCATTGTATTGCTACACTTTTGTACCAACTCCACAACCCCCTGACCCTAGACACAAGTTACCGTACAATAAGCGAATAACACGCGTCCTGCGTTACGTCACCATCTTGTCCACAGTGCTAAACACCGAAGGTAAATGGGGCGGTCAAATGCAGCCAGAGTCCACTGCCAGAAATTGATCAATGCTCTGTCTGTTACTCTGAACTTAATTTTCAAGTTTTGGCCTCATTCATCTCCTCCATAAATATACGACACATTTACGCGAAATTACTAACCACATTACGACACTGAGCGTAATGCCGTTATAACTTTATGCACCAGCAGTTTACCATTCAGATATTTTTACGTTGTGTCTTCACAGTGCATTTACGTATTTTTATGGACCTCACAACATTAACGATCGGTCGTTATAACCAAAACATACAATGTTTATTGCGCGGTCAGTACTAAATCTTTAAAACGCAATTCACGCCAATCTGATCCTTTAAATCAGCGGTTCCCAAACTTTTTCGGTCCACCGCCCCCTTGGTTCCATACACACACCCACAGCGCCCCCCTACTTTTTAAAAAAACATAAATGCGCTTTTGTTTCCACTTTTATTTTATATTTAAAAAATAGTTTAAATAAAATTATAAGAGTTAAACTTAATATTTTATGTGTTAATTAATAAATTAAAATTTATTATATTTTTTATGATTAACAATAATTCATCTAGCAATAATTTATTAAAAAAATATGTGCTTGAATAAGATTCATAAATCAAAATACTAAAAAATTTAGTTAATTTTTTATTTTTAACACAAAAATTACTTTATTTGAATTTTATTAATAATTAAATTAATAATTTATTAATTTTAATTAATAATTAATTATAACAATAAATGCACTACTTCTCTACTAGCGCCCCCCTGTGATAATAACAGCGTTCCCTTCCACCTCTCGTATCTATTAGCGCCCACCTCGGTAATCCCACAGCCCCCCAGGGGGTCAGTACCGCCCACTTTGGGAACCACTGCTTTAAATGCTCAATGTCTAAGACATCGTAAATATCAGCAATTACTATAATCATGTAACTGTTTACTAATTACAAAGTGAAACTGCATTTACAATACCTGAATCAATCTTCATCCTTCCTTGTCTTGGATCTAATGTACCGCCGAGGGCTGTCCGTATTTAACGCGATTTCAGACACACACAAAGCAGAAAACTCTTTTGTTTACTGTCAAATATAAGCCTCGTAACACAAACTCTAAAATTTAGTGCAACACTAACTACTATAGGACCTCAGTACCAGATGCACAACTCAAACAACACAAAACAACTCGAACACAGACGCCTTGTACATTAAATAAAAATTCAGTGTTACGTTGCATATAATTTCTCTGGTAATGCAGTTGTTTGGCGCAGTAAAATGGTCTATATTGTGCTCTGTCTGGTGCACCACCACACACACACTGCTTCTCTGCATAAACAATTCACGTGTCGAGTCTTCCCCACGTGCACACACAAACACAATACGTAGCGTGTCTGTACTGAACCAACTGACTCCTAATACAGCCTGACGGTGACTGGTCGCTCTGCCGGGGTTACGTTATGCTGTGCTGGTTGCTACGCTCCTGTCGTGTAATTCCAGCCATGACCGGTATCGTCTTTCTGCCTGGGTTATGTTCTGTCCGTAACGAGGAAAGTGCGTAAAGAAACATTGCTGGCCTGAAAACTAGATAGTGAGTTGCAGGAGAAATGTGTTTCGTTTGTGCAGGACAATTAGGAAAGAAATAAGAAGCTGAGAAGGTCAAAATGCTGTCAAGGTCAGCCATAACAGCGTCGGACGTGCGAAGTACTAAATTGTTGGTTACTCCAAAGATAGTACGATCGCATTTTATACGAATTTTAAGTATGTTAAAACTAATGCGATATGAAACTAATGACAAAATGTCAATGTGAAAAATTTTAAATAATAGAAATAAAAAACAATTAAATATAAAATTAAGTGGGGAGATTTTCGCCATAATTAGGGGTCTCTTCTGCTCCTTTAGTGTCGTCGGAATGTGACAATTTCTTTCAAATTTTGTCATAAAATGTACATTGATGAATGAGGTTGTCATTAAATTAAATGGTATTGTTTATATATACGGTGAAATCTGAGATCTTCTGGTGTATTACGTGGCGTTGTGTGGTAATTGTTTACCGACGTTTTGGGACAACGTATCGGTCCCATCCTCAGCCAGATTAATCCAGTCTACTAATTCCCAGCCTGTTCCTTTAAGACGCAAATAATATTATCCTCTCATTAACCTTCGATTATTTCAAGTCGCCTCATGTCTTCATTTTTCCACACTAAACACCTTACGCATTTTTCTTGTCTACAATACGTGCTACATGCCCCACCCACTTCATTGACCTTGACTACATCACGCTTCGTGTGAAGCACAATTCGTGAAACTTTTCATCATGTAAGTTCCTCCAGTCTCGTGTCACGTTCTCCCGTTATGCCCAGATTCTTCCTCAGCACCCATTTTCGAAAACCCTCAGCTAGAGTAAAGGTAAAGTTAAAGGTAAAGGTAAAGGTAAAGGTAAAGGTAAAGGTAACGAAATCCCATTACAGGCCTGGACTCGCCCTTAGATTTCCAGGAGGTTGAGGCTCCCAGACTTCTAGACAATCGGCACATGAAGGTGGTAAGGTTGTCAGCCCTACGAACCGGCCGCCTTTATCCCCCAGGAAATAATTCCTGGTACTCATTTCTGTTAGAGGCTGAGTCGAGCCCAGGGCCATAATGCGACCGAAACATAACAAATGGGACATGGAAATTTAGACAGTGTGGTTGTTATGCTTGTGATTATTTTATTGTATATATATTTATTTCTTTTGGGGGGGGGTTCTGATTAGGAACCCTCAAAATGCATTCGACATACGTTATTGAGGGGCACTATTACTTGATGGCTATAAGCAATAAATAATTAAGTTTAACAGAAAAGCCGCCATAAAGTACAGGCCTGTGCAGTGTAAATGGCTCATATAACAATCACCTTGCTGCGGTCTGTACTGTCTCAGTGCTGCTTTTTGAGACGTTGATGTGAATTCACGTAACGCGAAGTTCCGCTAATGGTACACTGCCACGTAATTTGGAAAGTATCCCCGATTCTAGACATATTCCCCAGATTTTTTAAAAATTTTTTTTGCGAAGGGCCCCGCAGCAGAAGCTACGGACGCACCGCAGCCTTAAGGCTTCTTGTGTAACCCTGTGATGAAGATGAAAGATGAGTTTTTTTCATTGTTCCAAGTAATGGAGCACCGGTGGAATGAACTTGACAGGGGAAAACTGAAGTACTCGGGGAAAAAACCTGTTCCAAGTGCCACTTTGTCCACCACAAATCCTACATGGACTAACCCGGGATCGAACACCCAGAAAATTTAGTGAAATTCTTGTTGCCTAGGCAGTTGGGGCGCTGTATTTCTTACGTAACAGAGCAGCCGAGAGTTGGTAAAGGCTTGATGGAAAGTGTAACCTAAGTATCCAGCGGCTATTCGCTGTAGACAGGGCAGAAGGTAAGAACAGATTACTGCTTACACAGCACCGACAGTGCAACGTTATGCGTGGTACATTACACTGCAAGCTAAGCACGTCTTCTACGCATGTGGTGGTGGTCGACTGACGAGAACAGCTTTGGCCTTGACAGATTCTGTAGGGTTACTGTCTCCACGCTGAACTTACGGCGATAACATGCAGATCCTCTTAACACTGTCTTGTTACAGAGACTATGCAGATCCTCTTAACACTGTCTTGTTACAGAGACTATGCAGATCCTCTTAACACCGCCTTGTTACAGAGACTATGCACATCCTCTTAACACTGTCTTGTTACAGAGACTATGCAGATCCTCTTAACACTCTCTTGTTACAGAGACTATAAATATCCTCTTAACACTGTCTTGTTACAGAGACAATGCAGATCCTCTTAACACTGTCTTGTTACAGAGACTATAAATATCCTCTTAACACTGTCTTGTTACAGAGACTATGCAGATCCTCTTAACACTGCCTTGTTACAGAGACTATGCAGATCCTCTTAACACTGCCTTGTTACAGAGACTATGCAAATCCTCTTAGCACTGTCTTGTTACAGAGACTATGCAGATCCTCTTAACACTGTCTTGTTACAGAGACTATGCAGATCCTCTTAACACTGCCTTGTTACAGAGACTATGCAGATCCTCTTAACACTGTCTAGTTACAGAAACTATGCAGATCCTCTTAACACTGTCTTGTTACAGAGACTATAAATATCCTCTTAACACTGTCTTGTTACAGAGACTATGCAGATCCTCTTAACACTGTCTTGTTACAGAGACTATGCAGATCCTCTTAACACTGCCTTGTTACAGAGACTATGCAGATCCTCTTAACACTGTCTTGTTACAGAGACTATGCAGATCCTCTTAACACTGTCTTGTTACAGAGACTATGCAGATCCTCTTAACACGGTCTTGTTACAGAGACTGTGCAGATCCTCTTAACACTGTCTTGTTACAGAGACTATGCAGATCCTCTTAGCACTGTCTTGTTACAGAGACTATGCAGATCCTCTTAACACGGTCTTGTTACAGAGACTATGCAGATCCTCTTAACACTGTCTTGTTACAGAGACTATGCAGATCCTCTTAACACTCTCTTGTTACAGAGACTATAAATATCCTCTTAACACTGTCTTGTTACAGAGACTATGCAGATCCTCTTAACACTGTCTTGTTACAGAGACTATGCAGATCCTCTTAACACTGCCTTGTTACAGAGACTATGCAGATCCTCTTAACACTGCCTTGTTACAGAGACTATGCAGATCCTCCTAACACTGCCTTGTTACAGAGACTATGCAAATCCTCTTAGCACTGTCTTGTTACAGAGGCTATGCAGATCCTCTTAACACTGTCTTGTTACAGAGACTATGCAGATCCTCTTAACACTGCCTTGTTACAGAGACTATGCAGATCCTCTTAACACTGTCTTGTTACAGAAACTATGCAGATCCTCTTAACACTGTCTTGTTACAGAGACTATAAATATCCTCTTAACACTGTCTTGTTACAGAGACTATGCAGATCCTCTTAACACTGCCTTGTTACAGAGACTATGCAGATCCTCTTAACACTGCCTTGTTACAGAGACTATGCAAATCCTCTTAACACAGTCTTGTTACAGAGACTATGCAGATCCTCTTAACACGGTCTTGTTACAGAGACTATGCAGATCCTCTTAACACTGTCTTGTTACAGAGACTATGCAGATCCTCTTAACACTGTCTTGTTACAGAGACTATGCAGATCCTCTTATCACGGTCTTGTTACAGAGACTAGGCAGATCCTCTTAACACTGCCTTGTTACAGAGACTATGCAGATCCTCTTAACACTCTCTTGTTACAGAGACTATAAATATCCTCTTAACACTGTCTTGTTACAGAGACTATGCAGATCCTCTTAACACTGCCTTGTTACAGAGACTATACTATGCAGATCCTCTTAACACTGCCTTGTTACAGAGACTATGCAGATCCTCTTAACACTGCCTTGTTACAGAGACTATGCAAATCCTCTTAACACTGTCTTGTTACAGAGACTATGCAGATCCTCTTAACACTGTCTTGTTACAGAGACTATGCAAATCCTCTTAACACTGTCTTGTTACAGAGACTATAAATATCCTCTTAAAACTGTCTTGTTACAGAGACTATGCAAATCCTCTTAACACTGCCTTGTTACAGAGACTATGCAGATCCTCTTAACACTGCCTTGTTACAGAGACTATGCAGATCCTCTTAACACGGTCTTGTTACAGAGACTATGCAGATCCTCTTAACACTGTCTTGTTACAGAGACTAAGCAGATCCTCTTAACACTGTCTTGTTACAGAGACTATGCAGATCCTCTTAACACTGTCTTGTTACAGAGACTATGCAGATCCTCTTAACAATGCCTTGTTACAGAGACTATGCAGATCCTCTTAACAATGCCTTGTTACAGAGACTAGGCAGATCCTCTTAACACTGCCTTGTTACAGAGACTATGCAGATCCTCTTAACACTCTCTTGTTACAGAGACTATAAATATCCTCTTAACACTGTCTTGTTACAGAGACTATGCAGATCCTCTTAACACTGCCTTGTTACAGAGACTATACTATGCAGATCCTCTTAACACTGCCTTGTTACAGAGACTATGCAGATCCTCTTAACACTGCCTTGTTACAGAGACTATGCAAATCCTCTTAACACAGTCTTGTTACAGAGACTATGCAGATCCTCTTAACACGGTCTTGTTACAGAGACTATGCAGATCCTCTTAACACTGTCTTGTTACAGAGACTATGCAGATCCTCTTAACACTGTCTTGTTACAGAGACTATGCAGATCCTCTTATCACGGTCTTGTTACAGAGACTAGGCAGATCCTCTTAACACTGCCTTGTTACAGAGACTATGCAGATCCTCTTAACACTCTCTTGTTACAGAGACTATGCAGATCCTCTTAACACTGTCTTGTTACAGAGACTAAGCAGATCCTCTTAACACTGTCTTGTTACAGAGACTATGCAGATCCTCTTAACACTGTCTTGTTACAGAGACTATGCAGATCCTCTTAACAATGCCTTGTTACAGAGACTATGCAGATCCTCTTAACAATGCCTTGTTACAGAGACTATGCAGATCCTCTTAACACTGCCTTGTTACAGAGACTAAGCAGATCCTCTTAACACTGTCTTGTTACAGAGACTATGCAGATCCTCTTAACACTCTCTTGTTACAGAGACTATGCAGATCCTCTTAACAATGCCTTGTTACAGAGACTATGCAGATCCTCTTAACAATGCCTTGTTACAGAGACTATGCAGATCCTCTTAACAATGCCTTGTTACAGAGACTATGCAGATCCTCTTAACAATGCCTTGTTACAGAGACTATGCAGATCCTCTTAACACTGCCTTGTTACAGAGACTATGCAGATCCTCTTAACACTGTCTTGTTACAGAGACTATGCAGATCCTCTTAACACTGTCTTGTTACAGAGACTATGCAGATCCTCTTAACACTGTCTTGTTACAGAGACTATCAGTTTCCGCTGGTCGCCGTTTGATGTTAATTTTGTAACTATCTTAAGGTCAGATTCCTGTACAGATCTAATCAGATGAAACACAGCTAACCCCCTGAGTCAGTTTACTTACGTGATGTCACCAACTTCAGGTGCAACCTTTAGCACTAACACGCACGTGAAAAGGCCGTGCCATGGTTCAGACGGTTAGTCGCCGACCTCCCACCGCGGAGGCCCAGACTCGATCCCGGGTCGGTCCCTGTGGGATTTATGGTGGACAAAGTGGCACTCGGAAAGGTTTTTCCCCGAGTACTTAGTGTTTCCCCTGTCAGTATCATTCCACCGGTGCTCCATTACAAGGCAAAACGAAAAGAAACTGATTATCTTCATCACAGGGTTGCACAATAAGCCTTAAGGCTGCGGTGCGTCTGTAGCATCTGCTGCGGGGCCCTTCACCACCCAAACAAATGTACATGAAGAAATAAAAACACGTCATATGGCCAGTTGAAAGTCTACTCATTGTTTCAAACTGGAAAGTACTGAATGCTGTCAGTCTTAGGAAAGTCTGTCAAGGTGAAAACAACGTCTCACACGCCTACATACATAAAGATCACTACAGAACAGAATGTAGAGAAAATATTTTATGATGCCAGTACATCTATTTTGAAACCTGCTGTCAGCATATTAGTAATATGGCAAGACCACAAAGAACATAAAAAGTTATGCCACAGCACAGAATGAAAAAGCAAACTGCGTTTGTCTGCGGCTCTAAAGTCAACACTTCCTTATACAAAACAAATCCCGAAAAACCCCCAAACTTTCCATGTTATTTCGCTTCTACCCTTCCCATAAAATTTATGTGACAACTTCAGTCCTATGTGCATCCTATTACTGATCTTGAACTATCATTTTTGATGCAGATAATTAGTTTCATGATAAGTCACGTTTGATAAACTGTATCCTGCCTGACTGTGCCTCAGACAGCACAGTCTTTATCACTTTAAAGGCTACGATTAAAGGGAATTGTATTTAAAGATCCAGCTCGTACCGCGCAGTAAACACACTCCGTCTCAGTTATACAAACCAGTCAGTTAATGCTGTACAGTGAAATAATCGCTGTTTGTTCTGAGATCCACACAAAACACATAAATACAGTCCGTACCGCGCAGTAAACACACTCCGTCTCAGTTATACAAACCAGTCAGTTAATGCTGTACAGTGAAATAATCGCTGTTTGTTCTGAGATCCACACAAAACACATAAATACAGTCCGTACCGCGCAGTAAACACAATCCGTCTCAGTTATACAAACCAGTCAGTTAATGCTGTACAGTGAAATAATCGCTGTTTGTTCTGAGATCCACACAAAACACATAAATACAGTCCGTACCGCGCAGTAAACACACTCCGTCTCAGTTATACAAACCAGTCAGTTAATGTTGTACAGTGAAATAATCGCTGTTTGTTCTGAGATCCACACAAAACACATAAATACAGTCCGTACCGCGCAGTAAACACACTCCGTCTCAGTTATACAAACCAGTCAGTTAATGTTGTACAGTGAAATAATCGCTGTTTGTTCTGAGATCCACACAAAACACATAAATACAGTCTTTACCGCGCAGTAAACACACTCCGTCTCAGTTATACAAACCAGTTAGTTAATGCTGTACAGTGAAATAATCGCTGTTTGTTCTGAGATCCACACAAAACACATAAATACAGTCCGTACCGCGCAGTAAACACACTCCGTCTCAGTTATACAAACCAGTCAGTTAATGTTGTACAGTGAAATAATCGCTGTTTGTTCTGAGATCCACACAAAACACATAAATACAGTCCGTACCGCGCAGTAAACACACTCCGTCTCAGTTATACAAACCAGTCAGTTAATGCTGTACAGTGAAATAATCGCTGTTTGTTCTGAGATCCACACAAAACACATAAATACAGTCCGTACCGCGCAGTAAACACACTCCGTCTCAGTTATACAAACCAGTCAGTTAATGCTGTACAGTGAAATAATCGCTGTTTGTTCTGAGATCCACACAAAACACATAAATACAGTCCGTACCGCGCAGTAAACACACTCCGTCTCAGTTATACAAACCAGTCAGTTAATGCTGTACAGTGAAATAATCGCTGTTTGTTCTGAGATCCACACAGAACACATAAATACAGTTCGTACCGCGCAGTAGACACAATCCTTCTTCGGTTACAAAAACCAAATAGTTAATGCTGTTAAAAGGAATTAATTTGTGCTGCTTCTGAGATCCACACAAAATATAGACTTTCAGAATTTATATCCTGGTGATACGTAAAGTAAACATTGGGCTTTTTAAGTTTTAATACTAAAAACTATAGAATTCATAAGTTGAGTGCTTGTTGTGGTAATTGTGGTTTTCTTCTTGGTGTTCCAGCGAGTTTATAGACAATATTGATAGACTCGTTCTTACTCTGGATCAAAGCACGTGCCAGTCTAGCCCACGTGTTGAAACACCGAAAGAACTTTATCGTAATATCGATCACTGAACCTGACCAACTTAAGTAAGTTCCGACTTTTTATGACGGTGACTATGAGGACTGATCTCTTCTGGGTAGTGACGCTGTATCCTGTGTCTAACCAACTACACGGAATCCCATTTTCAACGACTGTAATCATAAAATCATTAATTTGGTCTACATCCCCAAAACCGCTGTAAAAACTATGACAATTCCCTTCTCAAGAGCGACCATTTGGACCTGCTAAAGTTTAGCGATGTTTGTGGGATCACTTGCGACTCAGTTTCCACAGACCTTCCCAAAAACACATAGTGGATGGCACACCTCTTTCGCATTAAAAGGCTCTGATTTCAAATGTCAGCCATAAGTACTTCTGTCCTTTACTTCACTCCCACCAGGAAATTACTTCAACATATGACAGTGTCGCTTCCTCAATTCATCACTAGACCTGTAACTACTAACGACCAGATTGCTTGTTAGCTCGTCTGCACACAGCTGCAGTCTGCGCGGCGTGGTCACTGCTAGGCGCAACTAGGAACTACCAGGACAGCTTACACCTCTTTCAAAGACATTTACTCCATTTACAGCACATCCATTGCTTTCTCTCTTTAGAGGTTTTTGAAACGCATAGATAAAGCTTGTTTGTTTGTGAGCATTCTGGTATGGTTTATGGAAATTTTGAATTTTTTTAATTTCCTCGATGAACAGACAGTTGTGACGTAACAAATACGGCAACCTGACAATAGATACTTAAAATGCTGGTCTAAATACGGTAATTAATTACGAACCTTTAACTGTAGACGCAGTTTGATACTCAGCTCTAAATAACATATCGAGTGAATGAAGCCTAAGGAGACGTCACGTTCTGGAGATGAAACAGAAAGTGTTTGTGGCTACGCGCAAGCAATGTGCTTAGTTTCACTGCTTATTGTGGGCCGCGATAGCTCAGTCGGTATAGCTACTCGCTATGGGCTGGACGGTCCGGGGATCTAATCTAATTTTCTGCACCCGTCCATACCGGCCCTGGGGCCTACCTAGCCTCCTGTACAATGGGTACCGGGTCATTCCCGGGGGTAAAGCGGCCGGGGCGTGGCATTGACCACCCACCCACATTTACCGCTGAGGTTAAAGAAAGAGTAGAGCTATACCTCTACTCCCCCTCTGGGACTTCAAGGCCTGTTCTAGGGTGACCTTTACCTTTACCTTCACTACATATTACTTCTCAGCCTTCTATTAAATACTGGTTACAACATTAAAACAGTGTAAAACTGTATTCGGAAGAAACATGTGATGAGGACTGCGTAACAAGAGGCGAGGTTAAAAATACAGGGTGTAACAAAATAGAGACGTGAAGGCAGTACGTGTAACAGAAAGGCACTTTGCTGTGCAATGCATCACATGCACATTACACTATACAGGGTGATGTTTGTAAGAAATGCCAAAGCTCCTAATGCTATGTAATTTAAGTAGCAGTTTTACAAAAAACTGACTGCTTTGTGTACAGTTACGTTCAGTGATGACCCACTTGGATCACATTCATTCTGCAGAATCATTTTAGGTTTCAAACTTTCAACCCAATTTACAATCAGTACAAAAATGTGTCATTATGTTCACTCTAGTAACATCAAATTATGTTAACATATAACGCAGCACGTAAGCATAAATTCTAAAAACAAACTACTTTTATGTCACTCATTTCTGTTTAGCCTCCTGTATTCTAGTTGTCAAATTTAATTTCGATTTATAATAGAAAAAAGGGGCGCGCGGTGGCGCAGTTGGTTGAGGCACTACGCTACAAGCCGGAAGGTCGCGGGTTCGATTCCCGATGGTGTCATTACAATTTTTCATTGACATAATCGTTTCGGTCGCACTATGGCCCTGGGATCGACACAGCCTCTAACAGAAATGAGTACCAGGAATATTTCCTGGGGGGGTAAAGGCGGCCGGTGCGTAGGGCTGACCTTACCACCTTCATGTGCCGATTGTCTATACATCTGTGAGCCTCAACCTCCTGGAACCCTAAGGGCCTGTCTAGGACTGTAATGGGGTTGCTTTTTTGCTTTTATAATAGAAAACAAATTGTTTCCTCCTGGTGGAAGATTGGATTATAGATTTTATTACAGAAGGGTTTTTAAAAATATTACCCCTCAAAACAGCACTTATGCAACCACAAAGCTGGAATTATATTTCGCTTTATGATTTATAAAATGCCTACATAAATGTTAAAACTTTTATATAAATTCAACGATCTTTCTTTGTTCCCGTAAGTAAAGCAGCCTTGTTTCCTTTAGCACAACTTTCACATCTCGTCTGTCTCAACGCACATCATTTAACAACATATACAATCTGTCATATAAACGAATCCCCGGCTTTAAAGTTTTCGTAACTTCACCGTTATAACTTAAATTTAGCATTACCAAAGCAATACCAACATTTCCTACCTCTCACATTACAAGACAGGAAGAGGATGATCAGAATATTCATCAATCATCCTCACACTGCCATTAAAATCACCTTTTAACAAATTCGTTTGATCATATCAAATGAATAAACTTTTCAAGAGCGCTGAATGACGTATTTTGTAGGGACAGCAGTCCCTGGGGATGAATTGGCGCTACGCATGGCAAATGTTTGGGTTCTGTAGAGTGTAGCCTGCGACAGGCCGTAGTCTGAAGGCGTTTAATGCTACGGATTTCGTGGTTTAAATTGTTTAATTATGAAATTTACGTACGCAATATTTTTGTGCGCTACTGGACAAAAATGTTACCAGCACCAGACTGGATCTTGGTCCCTTCCAGCCTCCTGTTCAATGAAAACCGGCAGCTACTTTCCAGAGAGTAAAGCGGCCGGAGTGTGAGGCTGACCATTCTCCTCCATCTACTGCCATCTATTCCCTCTACATGCCTTTATGGCGTGTCATTCATTCATTCATTCATTCATTCATGCATTCATTCATTCCGCAGTCTGTCTTACGACAGGTCCGTAGCCTCTTCCAAAGCGAGTTCTCCACACAGTGCGATCTAGTGCTTCCTCTTTCAATTTACAGTATCTTCTCTTTTCCTTAAGGTCATCCAGTAGCTGCTTACGCCCTCTCCCTCGTCTTCCCGTCATTTCTATCCTTCCCTCTAACTTTCCTTCAATCACATGTTTCAGAAGGCAGTTTCTACGCAAGATGTGACCAATCCAGTTAGCCTTTCTTCTTTTTATTGTATGTACGATATTCCTCTCCTCCTTCACTCTATATAATACTTCTTCATTTCTCACACGATCGGTCCAACTGATCTTCTCCATTCTTCTCCAGCACCACATATCAAAACTTTACAGATACTTCCGATCTACTTTCCGAAGTGTCCACGTTTCAGCACCACACAAAGCTACGCTCCAAATGTAGCACTTTACTAGTTTCTTCCTTAAATTTAAGTCCAGTTTGCTGGTGAAAAGATTCTTCTTGTTTTAATGCTGCTTTTGCCACGACAATCCTGGATCTAATTTCACATGTACAGCTTGCATCATTTGTTATCACGCTACTCAAATATCTGAATGGTGTGAAAGGGCACAAATGTATTACCCTTACCGACACACTGACACCGTCAGCTGTAACGTCTCTGAGGAATAATTCAGTTCTGCTGTGTCCCGTTCTGCTCCGCACAGTGCTGTGTTTCAGTCCTTCGCTGTAACGACGCTTTGCGAGTAGTTACACTGTAACCTTGCACACACTGACGCCACCCTTCCGACGCCATTATTTTATCATCAGGCCGACGCGTGTTATGTGACGTAAGCTACCGACTGTTTGAATTTAAATCCGTCTTGTTAAGTCACTGTGATTGGTCATTTCCTTAAGTGTTATTTAACAACGCTGTCAGTTGCTAAGCTTGTATAACGTCAGTGATACATGAATGAATATGGAGCATTGGTGGAATGATACTGACAGGGGAAAACAGAGGTACTGGGTGGAAAACTTTTCACAGTGACATTTTGTCCATTGCAAATTCCACATGGGCGGACCTGGCATTGAACTCGGTCCTCCGCTTTTAAAAACCGACGACTAACGACCTCACCCATGGCACTACCCCAATTAGTTACTAAAATTCTAATCTAAGGTACAGAAAATATGTTTAAGTTAGAGGTAGACGTAGTATTGTCCTATAGACGTCATTAAGGCATATAGGGGAGTGGAGGCATGGCTCCATTCTTCTTAACCTCAGCTCCAGATGGAAGTGGTTTGTCTGCTTTATGATCCGACCGCTTTACCCCCGGCATCATTGAAGAAGGGGACGGTTGGAAGCCACAGCCCATGTGGACAGTTCGACCAAGAGTAAAACCACGTATCTATGCCGGGAATAGAACAACGAATAGTCGACTGTCTAGCCCTTACCCTAGTTGCTATGCAGACCGCAAAATCCCGGCTCACAAGATATACTGACAGACGAGAACGATGAAATTGTAAATCTTAGTTTGTAACAAACCTGCCCCCTCTTATATGATCTAAGATTTCTTCTGCTATTCAGAAATTACGCCACGCATGACATAATTGATTGTATTGAATAAATGAAGCATAAAAAATGTATTTTATCACCATAGGACGTACTGAATACAACCACGCAATGTCTCAGTCTGTACAGGCGGTTTCCCGTGATCGAATCGGGCGCATCTCATTTAAAAGTCAAAAGCCTTACAGTTGAAAGGAACCTTCCTCGATGTAAAACCTTTTCAATTCTGTGTCGTGTTTCAAAGAACGCTAGCCGTGCATTGACATAAAGATCTCGGATCACTGCTCTGACGCCCAAATGCAAAGCTGATAACATTTAGTCTGCAAAACGCTGACAGATCAGAACATTTGATGTTGCGGTCACGTGAGCGGTGCTATTAAGGGGTACAGAGAGCTGTTGGCGTGAAGGAATCAGGGATTCTTTTATGATGACTCAGGACTTCGTGATCGTGATCGTGCAGATGTGCTGCTACCAGTTTGAAATGACATCTCAGCACATGAACACACGTGATTAAGGCTTTTGTAACTGTTGGGCTTTTTGTGTTATTAGGAGCGATGAAATTACGTGACTGGACAAAATGGATTCCTAAACACGTATAGTCAATAGTGAAAACTTGTCTTACGCTGTGCCTATTGTATCTAGTTCTTTGAAAACTGACTACAATAGTATAATCTTAATGATCTTCAAAACTACAAATATCTTCTCCGAAATAATTTTGTGTGTCAAGAAGCTAAATAGCTGTTGAAACGCAAGCTGCCTTTGTCAGAGTTAAACCGTATTGTAGTGAAGATTTCTTTGTAGCTCTTAAGGGAATATTACTGTTTAAAAAAAAGGCCATATCCGTAGCAGAACACAAAATTTAGAAGCGTTTAGGCAAGATAAACAAATAATTTAAATCCGAAATACATCCATCGGTATTTCATATCTCTCATACCGCGTATATTCTTACAATTAATACATCAACAAAAAAATGTAATTAATAAAATACAATTCATAACAAGTATTAAACTTCTACATGTTTCGGCACCTGGATGTCATCCTCAGGGAATTTTAGAACAAAGCAGTGTAAGCCCAACTATTTAATCTAGGTATCACAGTGCCTGTATTGGACTGTTTACGATGTTAAGATTGCAAAATATATCAAATGCTGATACGTACTAAATTATATTAAATTTATGTGATAGCGAGCTGTCCAATGTGATAGCGATCTGTCCAATGTGATAGCGATCTGTCCAATGTGATAGCGAACTGTCCAATGTGATAGTGAGCTGTCCAATGTGATAGCTAGCTGTCCAATGTGATAGCGAACTGTCCAATGTGATAGCGAGCTGTCCAATGTGATAGCGATCTGTCCAATGTGATAGCGATCTGTCCAATGTGATAGCTAGCTGTCCAATGTGATAGCGATCTGTCCAATGTGATAGCTAGCTGTCCAATGTGATAGCGAGCTGTCCTATGTGATAGTGAGCTGTCCAATGTGATAGCTAGCTGTCCAATGTGATAGCGAGCTGTCCAATGTGATAGTGAGCTGGCCAATGTGATAGCTAGCTGTCCAATGTGATAGCGATCTGTCCAATGTGATAGCGATCTGTCCAATGTGATAGCGAACTGTCCAATGTGATAGCGAGGTGTCCAATGTGAGAGCGAGGTGTCCAATGTGATAGCGAGGTGTCCAATGTGATAGCTAGCTGTCCAATGTGATAGCGAGCTGTCCAATGTGATAGCCAGCTGTCCAAATTGATAGCTAGCTGTCCAATGTGATAGCGAACTGTCCAATGTGATAGCGAGGTGTCCAATGTGATAGCGAGCTGTCCAATGTGATAGCTAGCTGTCCAATGTGATAGCTAGCTGTCCAATGTGATAGCGAGCTGTCCAATGTGATAGCTAGCTGTCCAATGTGATAGCGAACTGTCCAATGTGATAGCGAAGTGTCCAATGTGATAGCGAGGTGTCCAATGTGATAGCTAGCTGTCAAATGTGATAGCGAGGTGTCCAATGTGATAGCGAGCTGTCCAATGTGACAGCTATCTGTCCAATGTGATAGCGAGCTGTCCAATGTGATAGCTAGCTGTCCAATGTGATAGCGAGCTGTACAATGTGATAGCGAGGTGTCCAATGTGATTAGCGAGCTGTCCAATGTGACAGCTAGCTGTCCAATGTGACAGCTAGCTGTCCAATGTGACAGCTAGCTGTCCAATGTGATAGCGAGCTGTCCAATGTGATAGCTAGCTGTCCAATGTGATAGCTAGCTGTCCAATGTGATAGCGAGGTGTCCAATGTTATAGCTAGCTGTCCAATGTGATAGCGAGCTGTCCAATGTGATAGCTAGCTGTCCAATGTGATAGCGAGCTGTCCAATGTGATAGCTAGCTGACCAATGTGATAGCGAGCTGTCCAATGTGATACCTAGCTGTCCAATGTGATAGCGAGCTGTCCAATGTGATAGCGAGCTGTCCAATGTAATAGCGAGCTGTCCAATGTGATAGCGAGCTGTCCAATGTGATAGCTAGCTGTCCAATGTGATAGCGAGCTGTCCAATGTGATAGCGAGCTGTCCAATGTGACAGCTAGCTGTCCAATGTGATAGCGAGCTGTCCAATGTGACAGCTAGCTGTCCAATGTGATAGCTAGCTGTCCAATGTGATAGCTAGCTGTCCAATGTGATAGCTAGCTGTCCAGGTACACATCAGTAGATGTTTACACTCTGTACGTATACAAACATCTGTCTCCTTCTTACGCGATCCGAAGAGATCTGGTCCACATGGAGCGTGTGAAGTGTGTCGTGTGGTATGGTACACGACGCACTTCACACTCACGTTAAATGTCTTACTTCCCCACACATTTTAATCACACTGTCGAGGTGATGTAATAACGCGTAATACACTGTACGTGTCCGAGGGGCTACTTTCTGCTCATTGATACAGCAACGCATTACGTGTAAACGTCGCATCACAAACAATTACAGATCTTGTAGCTTTCCTGCGTGTGCAGAAAACACGTTCTATTTTAGTCCCAGTGCCCGCGCGGTCTAAGGCGTCGGTCTGCGGCCGCTCGCTTGCTGGGATTGTGGGTTCGAATCCCACCGGGGGCATGGGTGTCTGTCTGTTGTGATTGTTGTGTGTTGTCAGGTAGAGGTCTCTGCGACGGGCTGATCACTCGTCCAGAGGAGTCCTACCGAGTGTGGTGTGTCTAAAAAGTGTGTGATTGTGAAGCCTCAAAAATTAGGCGGCCTAGGCCCCCCAAGGGGCTGTCGAGCCATTGAAAAAAATTATAGTATAGGAAACTCTGACCAAGTGGATTATAAATGCCATTCCGAGAGAGAGAGAGAGAGAGAGAGAGAGATAGAGAAGAATTGTCTCTGGTACATCAAAGAAAGAATAATTTAACTTTTCATAACAAAAACTGTGTAAGTTGCAATTTATAAATGTATTATTCAAGTAATCGTATTATCTGAAAACACAGCTAAAAATTCAGCGTGTTTCATCTACGTAAAACTTTCTAACACATCGTGTAAAATCGTCTTGTAAACGTAAAACCTCATTAAAATTGTAGTCAATGTCTTACGTCATAGCATGGTGATATATATAGTATAGTGTGTATAATGTTTGTGGGGCAGTAGGTTGAGGCACTACGCTACAAGCAGGAAGGTCGCGGGTTCGATTCCCGATGGTGTCATTGACATAATCCTTCCGGTCGCACTATGGCCCTGGGGTCGACTCAGCCTCTAACAGAAATGAGTACCAGGAATATTTCCTGGGGGGTAAAGGCGGCCGGTGCGTAGGGCTGACAACCTTACCACCTTCATATGCCGATTGTCTATAAATCTGTGAGCCTCAACCTCATGGAACCCTAAGGGCCTGTCCAGGCCTTTACAGGGATTGCTTTACATTTACATATATACAATTTACATAAGCCTAACAGCTCCTCTGTTGTGTTACGCAAAGAAATTAGTTCGGAGGGGGGGGGGGATAAAGGGAAAAATTCGAACTCCGACATATCCCTCCGCATATTGTACGGACTTTCAAACACAGCCCAATTATCTCCATTCTCAACAAACTTTGCCTTTCTTATACAATTACAAAACCAGCAGCAATTTATATACTTATAAACAAACAATTCCGGTACTAATTAAAGACGGAACAAGCTTCTTTTACCATCGCAATTCCTTCTCTTCTCAAATTTAAACCTTTCTAAAACAAACCGTGACTTTGAGTGACCCTCTATTTGCCGCACAGTTGAAAGTTGATACTTATTTTGATTTAGCTTCTACAGGTGCTACAAAGTGTTCCTTTGGACCACATTACGACGTACTATCAGAAACCAACTTTGGCATGCATGTGTTTGTGTACGACTGTATGTGTCTATGTGTGTCTACGTGTGTCTACGTGTGTCTACGTGAGTCTATGTGTGTCGGAGTGCCTGTGCTTCTCTCAGTTTGCTCACATCTCAAAGCAGCGAAAACATAGGAAGCTATTACCATGTTTTTATGCCGAATTTAAGTTTGGCATCACTGTAAAGCTTCGCTTGGTTCTCTTTACATATAAAGCACTGACTGACTGTCTGAGTTGCTCATAAATTTTCATTGTGAAATTTTATTATCAATTCTTTCGTCCTTGGGTGTACATGGCGGCAGCGGGATTCTACGAAAAGGACGTAACAACCAAGTCTACAAGTCTACATAACCTACATAGTCTACAGAGTCTATAAAACCTACACCGTCTCCACAGTCTGTATAACATACGGTCTACGCAGTCTATATAACCTACGTAGTCGACATAGTCTATATAACCTACATAGTCTACACAGTCTACACAATCTACAGAGTCTATGTAACCTGCACAGTCTACATAACCTACACAATTTAATCAGTCTATAAAACCCACATAGTCTACACAGTCCATATAACCTACATAGTCTACACAGTGTACATAACCTAAGTCCACACAGCCTACACAACCTACAAAGTCTACATAACCTACACAATTTACAATCTACATAACCCACACAGTCTACAAGTCTATGTAACCTACACAGTCTATATGAACTACACAGTCTATATGAACTACACACTCTATATGAACTACACAGTCTACACAGTCTATATGAACTACACAGTCTATATGAACTACACAGTCCACACAGTCTATATGAACTACACAGTCTATATGAACTACACAGTCTACACAGTCTATATGAACTACACAGTCTATATGAACTACACAGTCTACACAGTCAATATGAACTACACAGTCTACAGAGCCTATATGAACTACACAGTCTATATGAACTAACACAGTCTACACAGTCTATATGAACTACACAGTCTACACAGTCTTATAGCCCAGACAGTAATTTAAATCTACATTCACGAAAATATTCCCAGATATTTGATAAACGTCAAATATGAGGATAAAGTAACAACAAGACAGAGAAACGGACAAAGATAAAATTAAAGAAATAAAGGAAGAAAAAGAAAGAAAAAGGAGGAAATAAAGAAATAATGAGAAAAATATAAAGGTAAGGAAGCCAGAACGAAGAAATAGAAAATGAAGGAACACGTTGTAGTGCAGGTAAGTGCACAAACAGAAAGTACAGACTTCGTCACCAGCTTCTAGACCTCACTGGACAAAGTCCAGAAGACAATTGGTTGTCTATCTTACACACCGTCGTCACAACGTTTTAGAATTCATTCTACGGTAATTGTTCAATTTAGGAAATTCAGTTTTGTACACAAGTGTACGTTATACCAAGATTGTATTGCTTATTCTGCACTTCCTCACGTAGGAACGTATTTTGAAGGCTAAACCTGTTTTTGTCTTCAGTTGAATTATTTTATTGTACTCAGATATATCTTTGCATTAACTTCTCGTTAACGTAAAGGAAATGGTTAAAACTGATTCAGCGCCCCACAAATCCCACTTCAATATTCCCAATAGAATAATTTTTTTTAAAAATAATATGTAAAATTGAGTATATGCGGCGTGGGTTTGAACTAGTTAGTTATAAAGCTACGTAAACCAATTTTCCTTACCCTACAATGACACAAAATTAGCCCAAAAGTGAGAAGTATGGTCATATGTGTGCCCATTTTGAGACCATATATTTTAGTTGTTATAGGGCGCAGGCTATGGGCCGGAAGACAGCAAAATGGGGTTTAGATTCCAGGAGAGGGAAGGGTTCTGTTCTCCGGAGTCAGTAGAAAGAGAGTCACATGAAGACAGCTCAATATAAGCCGCTTTTACAGTCATTTCTTTATAACAAAAGCTTTTTGTAACCCCAACCTGACTGCATGATTAAACTCTGCGTAAGTTACAGGGACTGTCTTAACTACTTCTGCGATTCATGCGAAGTCACGTCTTTAAATGCGTCATAACTGACATAACTGACGACACTTTGCCCTTGATTTTGCCTTCACTTTTGATTTTACTTTCAAAGAAAACTGCCACAAGTGTGAAGGTTATGGGAAAGTTTAACATTCGTAGAGCCTACGTTCTGCCAACGCAGTGCATATATGTCTTTTATATGGATATCGGAAAGATTATGTCCATATAAAACATTAACAGAATGGTTTTATAACCGAGATGGAGTGTGTTTACTGTACGGTAAGGGCTGTGTCATTAACTATCCATTTAAAGCCCAGTGGTCACTATATGTACCACCATGTTAACATTCACAAATTCTAACGTTCTGCCACACACTGTGTTTATGTGTTTTGTGTGAATCTCAGAACAAACAGCGATTATTTCACTGTACAACATTAACTGACTGGTTTGTATAACTGAGACGGAGTGTGTTTACTGCGCGGTACGGACTGTATTTATGTGTTTTTGTGGATCTCAGAACAAACAGCGATTATTTCACTGTACAACATTAACTGACTGGTTTGTATAACTGAGATGGAGTGTGTTTACTGCGCGGTACGGACTGTATTTATGTGTTTTGTGTGGATCTCAGAACAAACAGCGATTATTTCACTGTACAACATTAACTGACTGGTTTGTATAACTGAGACGGAGTGTGTTTACTGCGCGGTACGGACTGTATTTATGTGTTTTGTGTGGATCTCAGAACAAACAGCGATTATTTCACTGTACAACATTAACTGATTGGTTTGTATAACTGAGACGGAGTGTGTTTACTGCGCGGTACGGACTGTATTTATGTGTTTTGTGTGGATCTCAGAACAAACAGCGATTATTTCACTGTACAACATTAACTGACTGGTTTGTATAACTGAGACGGAGTGTGTTTACTGCGCGGTACGGACTGTATTTATGTGTTTTGTGTGGATCTCAGAACAAACAGCGATTATTTCACTGTACAACATTAACTGACTGGTTTGTATAACTGAGACGGAGTGTGTTTACTGCGCGGTACGGACTGTATTTATGTGTTTTGTGTGGATCTCAGAACAAACAGCGATTATTTCACTGTACAACATTAACTGATTGGTTTGTATAACTGAGACGGAGTGTTGTTTACTGCGCGGTACGGACTGTATTTATGTGTTTTGTGTGGATCTCAGAACAAACAGCGATTATTTCACTGTACAACATTAACTGATGGTTTGTATAACTGAGACGGAGTGTGTTTACTGCGCGGTACGGACTGTATTTATGTGTTTTGTGTGGATCTCAGAACAAACAGCGATTATTTCACTGTACAACATTAACTGATGGTTTGTATAACTGAGGCGGAGTGTGTTTACTGCGCGGTACGGACTGTATTTATGTGTTTTGTGTGGATCTCAGAACAAACAGCGATTATTTCACTGTACAAAATTAACTGACTGGTTTGTATAACTGAGACGTAGTGTGTTTACTGCGCGGTACGGACTGGATCATAATATAATTCAGGTTAATTTTATTCTTGAAACTGTTAAGAAATTGTTACTTATATGTCAGTCCACTCCAGTTCTTATTAAGAGATCCTCTTAGAGTTTCATTGAACCCCCAGAAATGTTTTCTATGAGTGCAAAGTAATCTTATTTAACTTTAAATTTCATTGTAGTATGAGTAAAGAATTACGAAACAGATGTAATATTTTATGGAAAAAATTATTAAAAAACATTACAATTTTGAACGACACAATTTACTGATGGTTAAAAATTGAAAAATATATGTGTATGAATTTTGGAGGAAGACTTGAGATTAATTCTGAAAAGTGCGGTGTGAAGAGAATCTGCAGGAGCAAAAGGAAGTCGCTATGAACATAAAACTATTACTCTCTTGTAAAATAGTTCAAGTATAATTCTGTACAAATTTGAGTAGGTGGAAACATTCCTACGAAAATATGCAGAACTTCTGTTATTCTGTTTTAATGTCGACAGTAAAGTTCACTTAAAAGACTGAAATAATATTTAGAGCGAACACAATGACTGACGGAGAATACGTGACGATTGTGAAAACGTACTTTGAACAAACTGTGTCAAAAGCAGATGCACTGAACTGTCAGAGACCTCGCACTCGAGAGATATATAAGGGAAATTTTCTTTTAATCTTGTGAGCAGTAAAATTTATTCTGACTAATTATAAGACATATTTATTAGAATGTAGTTGTCAAACTGCTGGCATAAATACATATAAATTTATTTCATGTTTTAGTACAAAGCAGTAAGAAATGAATTGACTTACAACATTCCGTATATATGAATAATTGTACTTTTATTTAAGGTTCGTTCTCACGCCTGGTATACTTGACAAATATTTGCCACTATCGGATATATTTCACGTCGTGGTAACTCCTCAATTGTGTAAGTATTGGTTACTGGTTCTTTTCCAACCGAATGTCGGTAAATTTGACACAAGGCAAAGGAATAACCAGTGCATATTTCTACAAGGTTCTGACGATTGTATGCAACACTAATGGGTTTCTGGACTTTGTCCATCGTCCGGAAGTCTAAAATGACTATATAACACGACGTTTCGGAAGGTGGATCTGCTTCCGTCAGGTGAATGTGGAGGGAAACACCTACTATGTTGGGTCCCTTAGATAGAGCTAACCTCAATCACTGGACTATCTCTGTCTAAGGGACCCAACACAGTAGGTGTCCCCTCCTTCATCTGAGGACGGAAGCAGATCCAGGTTCCGAAACGTCGTGTTATCTAGTTATTTTAGATTTCCGGACGATGGACACAGTCCAGAAATCAATTAATTCTCATTGTATATTTGCTTATCAATTCGAGAATTATTTCTGCGTTTCCACTACACGTTCTTAAGTCACAAGCAGGCAGGTACCTTGTTTGTGGACATTAGTGTATTTTGGTACGTAAAGTGATCAAATCGTGGGAACGCATCACAATGACCAGGCAAATGTTTTGTAAGTGCGCCCCGAGTACGAATATTTGCCGAATAAGCCAGTCGTGGAGACAGTACGGCAATCATAAACTTGACGTCTTCTGCAACGCAAAATTATTGCACGTTTAACGATATACCAGTCGTGGGAATGCCGCCACATTACCAATCCTATCACATGTACAAATTCACTTAGGTTAACCTTGATTTCAGGTTTCCACAGCGAAGTTTTTGAGATCTGCTCGTTTTATCCCACAAGAGCGCAGATCTCGCTAAGGCTAGTCACAGCGCTGTTAGGCTACGCTCTCCTGATACGTGTAACTCACTGCTGTGTGTTTCAAAATAGACTCCAAGTGTATTTAGACCCCAGCACTGGAATAATAGGCTTTATGGCCTACACATTGGTAATTTGGGTTGGTGTTTATTACAGTATAAGTAATTGTGCAACTTGTGGTAACTTTTCTATTACATGACTCTCTAGCTGTAGAGACGTTAGGATATGTCCAGAACTATGCATGCCTCTGTAATAAACCTAACTAACTAACTAACTAACCAACTAACTAACTCCATGGAGCAGAGTCCTTCTTCAGAAGCTAACAGGTCGTCAGCTAGTCAAGAAATTCCCCGCGTTTTATGGAAACCGAAGGTTCATTACCGCACTCACAACAGCCCGCCACCTGTCCCTATCCTGAGCCATATCAATCCAGTCCATGCCCCCCATCTCACTTCTTGAAGATCCATTTTAATATTATCCTCCCATCTACGCCTGGGTCTTCCAATTGGTCTTCTTCCCTCAGATCTCCCCACCAAAATCCTGTATGCACCTCTCCCCTCCACCATGCGTTCTACATGCCCCGCCCACCTCATTCTTCTTGATTTGATCACCCGAATAATATTTGGTGATCAGTACAGATCATTAAAATCAACCTTACAAATACTAGAAGTATTAAGTTGAACATAACCTACAGAATCTTTTTTATGTTTAGCTTATTTAACGACACTGTACCAACTACAAATGTTCATTATTGTCAAATTATATTTGCAGTGGGATCTTTTGTGTTTAACGGATCGGGAAGGACAGATTAGGTGATGTTTGAATTCATATTCAGGTATTTGCCTGAAGCAGCTGCAATCAGCCACGAAGTAACTTAGCGAAGAACAGATCTGGTAACGCGATGACGCAATTCAAAAGCGCCAGTAGCTGAGGCATTTACTGACAGCTATTTCTAAATTCAGCACATTATGTTTCCTAAATATATGTTTAAACAAAGTAAATGAAACAAAAGGACATCTGTGACACCTGCGATAGACCACGTGATGTTAAGTGGAAGATACATGCATACTGCTACATAATACATGATGTGAGGCCCGAAATACACGTGATATATTAGAATTAAATGTAGTCAACCATACAGTGGGCCTTATACACGTAATATCACACGTGACCATATTTGTGTTTCATTCGTGCACTGCAAGAATCGGCGTGAATCAAACTGTGACAAAAAAAACTGGAGAAAGTACTACGTATATATATATCATAATTTTAAGAAAACGAACAATTGGGGTTGTACAAAAATAAAATTCGACGTTTTCCTGTATGACGTTGAACCATAAGGGGAAAATTGGATTTGGAGTATTTTGTAAATTCTTTTTTTTTTCTAAAGGTAAACAGGAGTAACAACATGAAACAGGACAGCACAGGGCATGCAGGGAATGACTGGTGCAGGATTTCGATAGTAATACGACAGTCGCCTTGCTAATTATTGCTATGAAATACGATATTCCGGCTCAAGGGTAAGAATTGACATAAATTAGGCATAAAACAGACACAGGCTAGCGAATAATCAGTCAACAGTCGTGCAAATAATAATAATATTAAGAATAATAATAACAAACTTTATGTTATACAGTGTCCACAACTCAACACAGTTAGCAACATTTTATCTACCAACTTATACAGGGCATACACAAAGAATGGTGCGGTTTCAAAAGTGAATAAAAAATTTATGTCTCATATTACACGGGCACAATTTACACCGTCAGCGGCGGCAACTGTCCAAGTTTCTCATGCGCTACCAGCAGTTCGCTTCTCTTTGCTTACTGCGTGGCCGCGGGGCCAGTTTCAATGATGGCGTTGCAGCAGGAGAAGGCTTTCTGTGTGCTCCGTTTTGAGGTGTCCAGATCTGTGATTACAGTGCAGCGTGAGTTTCGTGCACGGTTTAAAAAAGACGCCCCACACAAGAATAATATAAGCAGGTGGTACCGACAGTTTGTAGAAACTGGATGCTTGTGTAAAGGCAAGAGTCCTGGTCGACCTCGACAGCGAACATGCTACACCGGGTCTGGGATGAGTTTGATTACCGTGTGGATGTGTGTCGTGTGACCCAGGGTGCACACATTGAAGGATTGTAATTACCAAATGAGAAACTTGGATAGTTGCCGCCGCTGATGGTGTATGTTGTGCCCGTATAAGGTGAGAAATAAATTTGTTATTCAATTTTGAAACCGCACCATTCATTTGTGTATGCCCTGTATATTTCAATGAGTACCGTACGTGTATAGCTGGTGTAATAAATAATTAAGTCCCTGAAGATGAACTGTAACATAGTTCGAAATATGTTGAATTATTTTTAATAAAAACTGTATTAAATAACAGATAATAAAGGGTGTACATTTTTTGGATCACGATTTTATATAATAATAACACAATTCAATATTTCATAACTTGCTGATATAACAGCCTAGTGGCCAGATAAAAAGAGAGTACAAATAAAAGAAAATAATATCAAAAGGCAAGACAAGAAAAAATACAATGCATAAAGAAAAGAGTGAAAAATTGATAAACGTAATTTAATTAAGAGTAAAGAGTAAAATTAAGTCGAAAATAGGAGAAAACTATACATGATTATATTGCGTCACCGTAACAAATGACAGTTATTTAATGGATACAGATAGAGTGCCATAGTGACAAAACTTTATTGATGGCACAATAAATTGTACTCTATATTGATCAGGACAGACGTACGCAAGTGAGACGCCGACGTAACGCAAAAAGACAAAGACAACAAAGACGGCGACGACAAAAAGAAAATTTAAAATACATTGCAATAATGCTGGCAACAAATTTCTATAATTCTAAAGGAAACAAGACGAAGTAATCGAATTCCGAAATTTGTCGCCCCTGGGAAGCTTCACAAATGTGTGATGTTTGCCACGGAACTTCATGTGTCTGAATGGACTCAGCACGTGTAGAGTGAAGAAGTATGTGAGAAAGGAGGTACAGCTCCACGCATTCTTAACCTCGTTATTCCCACAACACGCTGTAAAGTTGTACCCACATGTACGTAGTGAAGAAATATGTGAGAAAGAAGGTACAGCTCCACGCATTCTTAATCTCGTTATTCCCACAACACGCAGTAAAGTTGTACCCACATGTACGTAGTGAAGAAGTATGTGAGAAAGGAGGTACAGCTCCACGCATTCTTAACCTCGTTATTCCCACAACGCGTAAAGTTGTACACTTAGTAGTGAAGAATATGTGAGAAAAAGTACAGCTCACGCATTTAACTCGTTATTCCACAACCGCAGTAAAGTTGTACCCACAGTACGTAGTGAGAGTATGTGAGAAAGGAGGTACAGCTCCACGCATTCTTAACCTCGTTATTCCCACAACGCGCAGTAAAGTTGTACCTACGTTTACGTAGTGAAGAAGTATGTGAGAAAGAGGTACAGCTCCACGCATTCTTAACTCGTTATTCCCACAACGCGCAGTAAAGTTGTACCCACGTTTACGTAGTGAAGAAGTATGTGAGAAAGGAGGTACAGCTCCACGCATTCTTAACCTCGTTATTCCCACAACGCGCAGTAAAGTTGTACCACGTTTACGTAGTGAAGAAGTATGTGAGAAAGGAGGTACAGCTCCACGCATTCTTAACCTCGTTATTCCCACAACGCGCAGTAAAGTTGTATCCACGTTTACGTAGTGAAGAAGTATGTGAGAAAGGAGGTACAGCTCCACGCATTCTTAACCTCGTTATTCCCACAACGCGCAGTAAAGTTGTACCCACGATTACGTAGTGAAGAAGTATGTGAGAAGGAGGTACAGCTCCACGCATTCTTAACCTCGTTTTCCCACAACGCGCAGTAAAGTTGTACCCACGTTTACGTAGTGAAGAAGTATGTGAGAAAGGAGGCACAGCTCCACGCATTCTTAACCTCGTTATTCCCACAACGCGCAGTAAAGTTGTATCCACGTTTACGTAGTGAAGAAGTATGTGAGAAAAGGAGGTACAGCTCCACACATTCTTAACCTCGTTATTCCCACAACGCGCAGTAAAGTTGTACCCACGTTTACGTAGTGAAGAAGTATGTGAGAAAGGAGGTACAGCTCCACGCATTCTTAACCTCGTTATTCCCACAACGCGCAGTAAAGTTGTACCCACGTTTACGTAGTGAAGAAGTATGTGAGAAAGGAGGTACAGCTCCACGCATTCTTGACCTCTTTATTCCCACAACACGCTGTAAAGTTTTACCCACATGTAGGTAGTGAAGAAGTATGTGAGAAAGGAGGTACAGCTCCACGAATTCTTAACCTCGTTACTAGATAGCTGTGATTGGTAAGCATTACTATCAGACCGCTAAATCCCACCGAAAGATTCCCCGTTGCCCTTTGAAGGGAAAAATATTTGGCCTTCAGAGACGGTCTGGCCATTTAAAAGCAGAGAAAATATTTAGTCCCTGCCAGAAATAGAACCCATAATCCTTGGTTTTGTAGCCTTAGCACGGTCACTATATTGAGTTATAACGGCTCTATAATTAAAACTTCCCTATACAGAACTAACTAATGTATTTGCATAATGGATACGAATTTTGTTCTCTCAGTGGTAGGAACTGAATTTTATAAGTTAATTACATAAACTTTAGGCTTCGCAAAGATAAGCATTCTTCGCATTGTTCTCAAGACGCACTGCAGTTGTCGACAACGCATTTTGCAAACTTTCCTAGCAGCCAAGCGTAAACTCGAGTCAGAAAACCTTTCTCAGAGGAAGAAACAAGAATGTATTTGTTATCGCAACGGCGGGAAACCTTTAAAATTATACGAAAAGTAGCTTTAATAAATGGTTGGAAAACCCGAAAGAAAGATATAACTTTGAACACCTAGAAACAGATACTCGAAAAAGCCTGTCAACCACTGCTCTAGCTAGAAACTTTCGCTCTAGTTCCATCAAAGGAATAAAACTGTTACAATAGAATCCAAGAGAATATGTAAGCCAGCTTGTGTAATTATTTGTAACGTGCCTTAATTATCAGTTAGGCTCGCTGGCTCTCCTGCTTGTCAGCAGACTGTGAGTTAAAATTTGAACTGTTTATACCTCATTTGTTAGTTCTTGGCTTCTGAAGGACCTAGCAGGGCTGGCGGACGGACCTACTCTGTGTACGTAAGGTGGCAAGCGGAGAGTGCTTCGTTTTTTTCGTCAGTGATACCACAATCGCTGTAGCTCTGTCAGTGACTCGCCACTGGCCTTCCGCTTTAAAATTTCGCCGGACAAAAACTGACAAATGACATATACCATTTTAAATTCGACCTGACGACAGCCCGTCGGAAATGTGCCTACTCTAATGCGTGTCATTTTATTCGTAAAGAATAACACGGCAATTATTCAGCGACTATAAAAAGAGCCATTATCTCGCGCGGAGTGTGTCGCCGGTTCGGGCAGGTGTCAGGAAGCAGCAGGGTGTTCCTGTTTGTGCTTTCTACCTTGACTGCACGATTCTGTTCTTTGTGCTACAGCTGACTTGGCAACTTGGTTCACAGCAACAATTAAGGCTCAGAAACGTAACGAAACTGAGCAGAAGCTTGCTCTGTCTTTATGTTAGACCTTACTCAACTGAACCATTTGTACGGCGTCTGATGGAACGTCACTTACCTACGTAAATGGCTACAGAAACAGAGTTAAAGTGACAGTCACTTACCTACGTCAATGGCTACAGAAACATAGTTAAAGTGACAGTCACTTACCTACGTCAATGGCTACAGAAACATAGTTAAAGTGACAGTCACTTACCTACGTCAATGGCTACAGAAACATAGTTAAAGTGACAGTCACTTACCTATGTCAATGGCTACAGAAACATAGCTAAAGTGACAGTCACTTACCTACGTCAATGGCTACAGAAACATAGCTAAAGTGACAGTCACTTACCTACGTCAATGGCTACAGAAACATAGTTAAAGTGACAGTCACTTACCTGCGTCAATGGCTACAGAAACATAGTTAAAGTGACAGTCACTTACCTACGTCAATGGCTACAGAAACATAGCTAAAGTGACAGTCACTTACCTACGTCAATGGCTACAGAAACATAGTTAAAGTGACAGTCACTTACCTACGTCAATGGCTACAGAAACATAGTTAAAGTGACAGTCACTTACCTACGTCAATGGCTACAGAAACATAGTTAAAGTGACAGTCACTTACCTACGTCAATGGCTACAGAAACAGAGTTAAAGTGACAGTCACTTACCTACGTCAATGGCTACAGAAACATAACTAAAGTGACAGTCACTTACCTACGTCAATGGCTACAGAAACATAGTTAAAGTGACAGTCACTTACCTACGTCAATGGCTACAGAAACATAGTTAAAGTGACAGTCACTTACCTACGTCAATGGCTACAGAAACATAACTAAAGTGACAGTCACTTACCTACGTCAATGGCTACAGAAACATAGTTAAAGTGACAGTCACTTACCTACGTCAATGGCTACAGAAACATAGTTAAAGTGACAGTCACTTACCTACGTCAATGGCTACAGAAACATAGTTAAAGTGACAGTCACTTACCTACGTCAATGGCTACAGAAACAGAGTTAAAGTGACAGTCACTTACCTACGTCAATGGCTACAGAAACATAGTTAAAGTGACAGTCACTTACCTACGTCCATGGCTACAGAAACATAGTTAAAGTGACAGTCACTTACCTACGTCAATGGCTACAGAAACATAGTTAAAGTGACAGTCACTTACCTACATCTAGGTTTACAACAAATCAAAAACCTTTTTCCAAGCCGGAAGAAAACAATTGGTTATATCAGAGAATGTGGGAAGCAGCGATGACAAATTGTAAGTTTTGGGTTCATTTGACAACAACTAGTGGGTAGGATGTGAAAGAGAAAGAGTGACCTCAATGTTCGAGAGGAAGTGTAAGCAACTAGAAGAGTTTAAATAGGAAGTGACAATACAGAAAATGTGTGCATGTAAGACGTCACACTGAGATGCTTGCACATACTTTAATCTCGAACACTTCTGAAGTTTTCAGGACATAATACTGAGTGTTAAAGTGTGTGTTTATACACAATTGTAAATGGGTTATTGTGTTATACACACAACTGTACAAGGATTATAGAAAGTTATTATTATTATTATTAGGTTCTATTGTTATACAAATATGAATTATTTAATATTCAGTGTATGTTCATTTATCGGCTCTGCAAAGCCTTAAGTAATTTCCATGTCCATATTGTTGTAATCGCTGCCTGAAAAAGTATAGTTCATTCAAAATTGTTAGGTGCATTCATAATCTATTTACGTACCAATTTAAAATTTCTAGATATAATCATCATATTTTAGCCCCTTATTGGAGGATTTTTATTTCGTTTAGTTGGCATCATGTTAGTCTGACGAATAACAAATAAACAACTGCAGAGGCACGTGACGTAACAACACGAATAATAGTTTTTAAGTTTTTATTACGTCACCTCCTATTTGTAGACAATAATGTCTTTGGCCTTCTTTTTCTGTCTTATTTCCTTCAATTTTCTCGTAAAAGTTTCAATTTCAACAAGTAACAAGTCTTGTAATATTCCTTGAAACTTGTATTTATGTTTCTCGTCTTTACTCATCTTGAATTTTAGCCACAGAATTTAGTGACAAGTCTTGATATAGAATCACACAAAAATCCCTTTACCGGCAGAGGAGTTGTTTCAATCGGATAGACGGAGGCAGTGGCTCAGACGACAGACAGCCAGACAGATATGATAAAGCTGACACTCGCTGTTCGCCACTTCGCAACCGCGTCTAATGACAGTCATACTAATTAAAATGTTAATGGCAACATCTATGAAACATCGCCGATCACAAACATGTCATTCTTATTACTGCACAACGTCAGCAATATTAGCATAATTCTAACGTGTCTTCTTCTAATCCTGTGGCTAAAGAGTAAAGGATTGTAACAATATGTTCATTTATTCCTCCCTCTTCCATTAATTATTTAAACTGATTGCTAATTTGTGCATTTCTCTCTTCTTCCCTTCTTTCTCCACATTATCTATCTTCCCTCAAACCAACTCATAGCAGGAAATGGAAAAATTATGTAGTAACTGTAATTAGTAATCACAGTAATTACCTTCAGGATGGTATTAAAATTTTACACCTAGTGCTTCCACATTGTGCTGCGTCTCGAGACAATGAAAGAACGGATAAAGAACTGTAAAGCAGGACGTAGAAATACTGAGATACAAGGACCGCAGTGGGTAGCACAGCGAGTCTGAAGTAATTTGTGGACACATCATTAGGGTAGTTTAATATTTAAACCTCTGAAGACTTGTGGTTGTTATATGTAGAGCGTGGTTTAAACACTAAACACTAATTAATGAGCATTCAGTGTCTGGTATACGAGTACACACACAAGAGGATCTGAGTAAAAGAAAATTAAATTAATATACAGCGTGTTTCATAAGTCCATCCGGGATTTAGAGGCTTGGCCGTGCAGTAGCAAACCCACATATAAACGATAAAAGCATGCCAACGGATAGAGGAAATGTAAAAGTTTTTTCGTGATAGATGCGATGGCGTAGTTACCCGTTTCTTCGCTAAGAGGCAGTGGTGTACAAACATGGCGTTTTCAGGTGAACAGAAAGCTTTTTGTGTCCTGCAATTTGCTAAAACCCAGTCAATTGTAACAGTGCAACGTGGTTTTCGAACCAAGTATCGTACAGAACCACCAACGGACAAAACAGTAAGAGACTGGTATAGAAAATTCGAGGACACTGGCTGTTTGTGTGTCGCAAAACGAACAGGTAGGCCGGGACCATCGCCTGGGACTGTGGACCTCGTACGAGAATTTGACGTCTGTCGAGTCACCAAAGGGGGACATATTGAACATTTGTAAGGTAGGTTCAAAACTTGGATATGTACTCTTTTCATTGACATGCTCTCATCCCCCGTGTGTGATTTGGCTCCTGAGCTACAGACCTCCGAAATCCCGGAGGGATTTATCAAACACCCTGTATTTTAAATGAGACGTGAACATAGAATAATATCAAAATAATTGAGACAAAAATAAGTACAATGGAGAAAGACATAGGGGGGCACACTGAATGTCAGAACATTTAAACGTCAATATATACCGCCAATTGAAGAAATGAAATTCCAAGACTAACCACGTTCGCCCAAAAGTAGGCACACCAGGAGCGCTGAGTGTGTTGACCAAAATAATGTTTGAATGTTATTAGAAACGAGATTAATTTGTGGAATATACAACAAAATAAATTTAGCCACTTAATGCTAAACAAGATTGAAAACAATATTGTGAAATTTGTGAGCACGCAAATTAATGATACAGGTAGGTCCCGTTTTACGACGATCCATTTTACGAATTTTCACATTAACGACTGTTTCAAAATATTACCTTAAATATTAGTACATACTTGGAAAATTTTTTGAATTTTGGAACCTATCTCATTCAATTACATTATATTTTGGTCTCGTTTTACGACTTTTTATTTTAAGACCCTGTTTTGCTGGAACCTAACCCTGTCGTAAAACGGGTCCTACCTGTATTCAACTTGCATATATAGTTGTTGTTTTAAGATATGTATTTATATTCTATAGATCCATCTTCAGGGGTTTATTGTCGTTAAAACTGCATATATTAAAACGTCGTTTTCATTGGTTCACATTTAGGCATCAGACGCACACACAAACAGTACAGCCTACACCATGAAAAATACGACCTAATGAACAAGATAAACCAGCACCATGCATCAGCATTAACATATTATTTTAGTACGAATAACAAATAGTGTCTGTGCATACCGAGCAGTGGAAAAGTGAAAAACCTTGCCTAAAAGTGAACCAATGAAAACGACGTTTTAATATATGCAGTTTTAATGATAATAAACCCCTGAAGATGGCTCTATAAGAGCCGAAACATATGTCGGGTTTTAAAAAGTTTTTAAATATGTATTTATATGTTTGACGATGGTTCGTGAGAAGGACCGAAACACGTAGCATTACTGATACAAGCAATAAAGTGTGGTTATGTTCGACGTCAGTACAATGAGTGATACTGAAAAGTCACGACATAGCGGGATGAACTCCGTTACAAGAAAGTAAGCTATAAATGTTTTAAATATCTTCTACACATATTTTCATGTTTCGTATTAAATTTATGAAATAAATAGTTCAATAAAAATATATTTAAATAAAACCTGTAGTAAAGTCCAGATAAGCAAATATTTATCCGATACATTATATTATATATATCATGCATTTTAATAATTCATTAATTATTTTATTCCAACAAATACACTACACTATTTTAGCCCCTGAGGATGGCATAAGGAGTGCCGAAACATATGTAGGGACACGAAAACACTAAAAGAGTGTAGTGAATTTGTTGGAATAAAATAATTAATTAATTTATTCGATATATTTTATTTTCGCAATGGCTGAAAATATTGAGGTGCTTTATGGCAAATCTTTTTCAGCCTTGCTTTATGACAAGACATGACATGACATGACATAACATGACATGACATGACATGACATGACATGACATGACATGACATGAGAAATGTCGAAGCATATCGGCGAGGAATTTAAATTGAATATGAAACATCAGCGTCGCGTTCGTGCTGAAATTTTAATTTATTTGGTGAAATATACTTAAAATAAACTTTATGACTCGCTATTAAGGAGATTGTTTTAGAAGAAAATTGCGTTCATGTCTCGTGAACAAAATGCAGGGCAATGTTAAATATGTAATAAAATATATATAAATATATGTAAAAAATAAATAAATATACGTAATGAAGCCACTGAAAATGTGGCAAAGTTCAGATATTTAGGAACAACACTAACATATAATAAAATATATATAAATATATATATAAAATAAATAAATATACGAAATGAAACCACTGAAAATGTGGCAAAGTTCAGATATTTAGGAACAACACTAACATATAATAAAATATATATAAATATATATATAAAATAAATAAATATACGAAATGAAGCCACTGAAAATGTGGCAAAGTTCAGATATTTAGGAACAACACTAACATATAATAAAATATATATAAATATATACAAAATAAATAAATATACGAAATGAAGCCACTGAAAATGTGGCAAAGTTCAGATATTTAGGAACAACACTAACATATAATAAAATATATATAAATATATATAAAATAAATAAATATACGAAATGAAGCCACTGAAAATGTGGCAAAGTAAGATATTTAGGAACAACACTAACATATAATAAAATATATATAAATATATATATAAAATAAATAAATATACGAAATGAAGCCACTGAAAATGTGGCAAAGTAAGACATTTAGGAACAACACTAACATATAATAAAATATACATAAATATATATATAAAATAAATAAATATACGAAATGAAGCCACTGAAAATGTGGCAAAGTAAGATATTTAGGAACAACACTAACATATAATAAAATATATATAAATATATATATAAAATAAATAAATATACGAAATGAAGCCACTGAAAATGTGGCAAAGTAAGATATTTAGGAACAACACTAACATATAATAAAATATATATAAATATATATAAAATAAATAAATATACGAAATGAAGCCACTGAAAATGTGGCAAAGTTCAGATATTTAGGAACAACACTAACATATAATAAAATATATATAAATATATATATAAAATAAATAAATATACGAAATGAAGCCACTGAAAATGTGGCAAAGTAAGATATTTAGGAACAACACTAACATATAATAAAATATATATAAATATATATAAAATAAATAAATATACGAAATGAAGCCACTGAAAATGTGGCAAAGTAAGATATTTAGGAACAACACTAACATATAATAAAATATATATAAATATATATATAAAATAAATAAATATACGAAATGAAGCCACTGAAAATGTGGCAAAGTAAGATATTTAGGAACAACACTAACATATAATAAAATATACATAAATATATATATAAAATAAATAAATATACGAAATGAAGCCACTGAAAATGTGGCAAAGTAAGATATTTAGGAACAACACTAACATATAATAAAATATATATAAATATATATATAAAATAAATAAATATACGAAATGAAGCCACTGAAAATGTGGCAAAGTAAGATATTTAGGAACAACACTAACATATAATAAAATATATATAAATATATATAAAATAAATAAATATACGAAATGAAGCCACTGAAAATGTGGCAAAGTTCAGATATTTAGGAACAACACTAACATATAATAAAATATATATAAATATATATATAAAATAAATAAATATACGAAATGAAGCCACTGAAAATGTGGCAAAGTAAGATATTTAGGAACAACACTAACATATAATAAAATATATATAAATATATATAAAATAAATAAATATACGAAATGAAGCCACTGAAAATGTGGCAAAGTAAGATATTTAGGAACAACACTAACATATAATAAAATATATATAAATATATATATAAAATAAATAAATATACGAAATGAGCCACTGAAAATGTGGCAAAGTAAGATATTTAGGAACAACACTAACATATAATAAAATATATATAAATATATATATAGAATAAATAAATATACGAAATGAAGCCACTGAAAATGTGGCAAAGTAAGATATTTAGGAACAACACTAACATATAATAAAATATATATAAATATATATATAAAATAAATAAATATACGAAATGAAGCCACTGAAAATGTGGCAAAGTAAGATATTTAGGAACAACACTAACATATAATAAAATATATATAAATATATATATAAAATAAATAAATATACGAAATGAAGCCACTGAAAATGTGGCAAAGTTCAGATATTTAGGAACAACACTAACATATAATAAAATATATATAAATATATATAAAATAAATAAATATACGAAATGAAGCCACTGAAAATGTGGCAAAGTAAGATATTTAGGAACAACACTAACATATAATAAAATATATATAAATATATATATAAAATAAATAAATATACGAAATGAAGCCACTGAAAATGTGGCAAAGTAAGATATTTAGGAACAACACTAACATATAATAAAATATATATAAATATATATAAAAATAAATAAATATACGAAATGAAGCCACTGAAAATGTGGCAAAGTAAGATATTTAGGAACAACACTAACATATAATAAAATATATATAAATATATATATAAAATAAATAAATATACGAAATGAAGCCACTGAAAATGTGGCAAAGTTCAGATATTTAGGAACAACACTAACATATAATAAAATATATATAAATATATATATAAAATAAATAAATATACGAAATGAAACCACTGAAAATGTGGCAAAGTTCAGATATTTAGGAACAACACTAACATATAATAAAATATATATAAATATATATATAAAATAAATAAATATACGAAATGAAGCCATTGAAAATGTGGCAAAGTAAGATATTTAGGAACAACACTAACATATAATAAAATATATATAAATATATATATAAAATAAATAAATATACGAAATGAAGCCACTGAAAATGTGGCAAAGTAAGATATTTAGGAACAACACTAACATATAATAAAATATATATAAATATATATATAAAATAAATAAATATACGAAATGAAGCCACTGAAAATGTGGCAAAGTAAGATATTTAGGAACAACACTAACATGTAATAAAATATATATAAATATATATATAAAATAAATAAATATACGAAATGAAGCCATTGAAAATGTGGCAAAGTAAGATATTTAGGAACAACACTAACATATAATAAAATATATATAAATATATATATAAAATAAATAAATATATGAAATGAAGCCACTGAAAATGTGGCAAAGTAAGATATTTAGGAACAACACTAACATATAATAAAATATATATAAATATATATATAAAATAAATAAATATACATAATGAAGCCATTGAAAATGTGGCAAAGTAAGATATTTAGGAACAACACTAACAAACCAAACTTGCATTCATGTAGAAATTAAGATCAGACTGAACTCCGAGAATGCTGCTTCCATTTTGTATAGAATATTATGTCTTACAGGTTGCTATTCAAACATACGAAGATAAAAACATACACTATATATTCACTATACATTTCATTTATCCTGTCCATCTATATAACAAATTACTGCCTGGAGAAAATACATTTTTCAAATTGTGTTCTTCCTTTGTCCCAGGAAGACGCCGTTAATTTCACGTCCTCACAAAGACTAGTGGCGAAAATAAATGTCATCAGTAAATAATGTTCTGTCTGAAGACTTTGCAACGTACAAGAAAATATGGGGATGTGTAAGTGCGAAACAAAGAGGAGATAAATGAAGAACAGAAACGAGTAATCAGAGAGCTATAAGAATCACGGGAGTGGAGATACTAGGACTCGACTTTTGAATATATATTACATAAAATTCATATGGCACACATGCTAAGAAAGGTTCCTCAAACATTGTTGTGTTCTGTGGGTTATGGAGACTTCAATGTAGAACCTTGAAGTGTTGCATATTGAATATATTGTTTGTTGGTTAATAAACATTCAATGGATAAGGTTTAGCCTACGGATATCACAAGAAGCGAAATAAATAATGATGTCGGGATCGATCAATGATACAGTGACAGGACTACGTCAACAACTACATACATTTTCGTACAAATGGATGTATTAAGAACTCAGTCTGATATACAGCGTGTTTCATAACTCCATCCGGGATTTAGAGGCTTGGCCGTGCAGTAGCAAACCCACATATAAGAGATGAAAGCATGCCAACGGATAGAGGAAATGTAAACGTTTTTTTCGTAACAGATGCGATGGCGTAGTTACCCGTTTCTCCTCTAGGAGGCAGTGGTGTGCAAACATGGCGTTTTCAGGTGAACACTTATTCCCTGGCCTGCCAGGTCACCTGACCTTATTCCATGTGACATTTTCCTGTGGGATTACGTTAAAGATCGTGTTTACGTGTCTCCTTTACCAAGAGATTTACCGGAGCTTCGGCTAAGGATTATGGATGCAGTTGCTACCATCGACGTTCATATGTTGGAACGTATGTGGCAGGAGCTAGATTACAGGATTGATGTCTGTCAAATCACCAAAGGGGGACATATTGAACATTTGTAAGGTAGGTTCAAAACTTGGATATGTACTCTTTTCATTGACATGCTCTCATCCCCCGTGTGTGATTTGGCTCCTGAGCTACAGACCTCCGAAATCCCGGAGGGCTTTATGAAACATCCTGTATATAGTCGTGCAGCGTCGGCTCAACATTCGTTAAACCATAATCTTTAAAATTGAGTCCTAAAATGATGGCATAACAGAAGCCCGGAACATGTCAAAACAAGGAACATATTTTGAGCAACAGAATGTATTATTGTATAGAGACTTATCTGTCTTCGTAATGGAATTAAGACAAGCTCACTATATTTATCTTTCATAGGATTATTCCTAATGTTGTCTGTGAGATGTCGCTGCCTGTTATGTTCATGCAGACGGCCAAGTGCTCAATTCGCCACTGGCTAAACCATTCGCTTCATTAAACCCCACCCTTCTCTGTACAGTCCTCTGAGATAATGTTCATTAACAAAGTTGATCCGTGTTTGGAACGGCCCCGGATTTGGAAGGGGGCAATTTTTAACCCCCACAATCTGACAATGGGCACAGCCCACAGCTGAAGTATTCAGTAGCTCTTCTCTCTCTCTCTCTCTCTGCATTTCCAGGCTTTCTACATTCTGTGGTTTCCTTTCGCTGCGGATCTCGTTACGGTAGGCACATAGCTTGCAGATTTGTGCAATTTTTGAGGCTGTCACAGCGGTTAAATTGAGGCTTCCGGGCTTTTGGGCTACGATGTTGCTTCGCTGGGTAGATCTCCGACGTTTCGAAGGAGACTGTCGCCCTAATCTTAAGCCTTCAACGTCCATCAGGAATCGACGAAACAACACTCAAAGCACTTCCCTTAAGTAGTCATTTAGGATTCTCGGATAAAGAAATAACCACGGAATTTCTGAGGCCAATCAAATATATTTCGGACAAATTATTCTTTAATAAGATTATCGGTTTCAAAATTTATTAAATAAATGTTTGAAGTTTTTAATGCTATGCATCAGTATCCTCCTTGACAAGCTGACAGTCGCTAGGCTGTGCACAATATCTTCGTCCTTTAATTTCAAACAAAGGCACGGAAGACAATTTGAACTGAATATTTCACTCCTGCAGTGGAACAATATCAAGGTTAACTGGATTGGTCACATCTTGCGTAGAAACTGCCTTCTGAAACACGTGATTGAAGGAAAGTTAGAGGGAAGGATAGAAATGACGGGAAGACGAAGGATAAGACGTAAGCAGCTACTGGATGACCTTAAGGAAAAGAAAAGATACTGGAAATTGAAAGAGGAAGCACTAGATCGTACCCTGTGGAGAACTCGCTTTGGAAGAGGCTACGGACCTGTCTTAAGACAGACAAATTAATTAAATAAATTTCACTCATAGTGGGAAATGCCATGGCCATTTCAAATCAGTCCTTATTACTACAGACGCTGATTTTAATTACTTTCAATAGGCTACTGCAAGCTTCTTCACAATCTTAACTGACTGCAATTTTTCCTTCCTTTCGACGATATTTAACCCAAGACATTCGTACTGGTTCCTAAAATAACCTCGCAAATAATCGACTAATTATGAATTACGACGAAAGGTTTTATACTCTCTGAAAGTTTAATTAAAATTGTTCTATACTAATGAGCCGGGGCGTGGAGTTTACCATCCACCCTCATCTAGTGTCAGGGTTAAATAATGAGTAGATCTCTACTTCTACTCCCCTCTGGGCCTTCGTGGCCTGTTCTAGGGTGACCTTTACCTTTACTAATGAGCATCATAGAACTCTAATAAGTGCAGGGTAATTTTTTTATTGTGTTTGTGAGCGTGGGACTTCTGTCGCATAGCAACCCTGTATCATCTGCCGGTACATTCAGCGACAGATGTCGTGCTCAGTAACACTGTAAAAGGCACACGCTGCGCTAGACTTTAATTATCAGAAGACTAATTGCCATTTTTTTTATATTCGTTATTCTTCCCTCTTATTGCTCTGAATATATCTGCATTTAGCGGTGCATAGTCGGCCATTTTGCCATCTTTAGTTACACCACAAAATAGGGAGTCTACGATTTCTTTCCTTTCCACAGCACGCTTATAACAGGCGTCCCCCGCTTATTCGACAGGTTATGGACCAGAGCACTGTCGAAAACCGGAAATCGTCGAAATCCGGAACCCAGTTTTTTATTAACTTGCAAATGCATTTTGACCGCCGAAAAACGTAAATAACGCACTATATATCACTTGCGAATGCGTGCGATATATATATGTATATAAAGGAATTCTATACACAGACTGAAAGAAAAGATGGCTCCTAGTGGATCATTCATTCTGTAGTCTGTCTTACGACAGGTCCGTAGCCTCTTCCAAAGCGAGTTCTCCACAGGGTGCGATCTAGTGCTTCCTCTTTCAATTTCCAGTATCGCTTCTTTTCCTTAAGGTCATCCAGTAGCTGCTTACGTCTTCTCCCTCGTCGTCCCGTCATTTCTATCCTTCCTTCTAACTTTCCTTCAATCACGTGTTTCAGAAGGCAGTTTCTACGCAAGATGTGACCAATCCAGTTAGCCTTTCTTCTTTTTATTGTATGTAGGATATTCCTCTCCTCCTTGACTCTGTGTAATACTTCTTCATTTCTCACACGATCGGTCCAACTGATCTTCTCCATTCTTCTCCAGCACCACATTTCAAAACTTTCCAGATACTTCTGATCTGCTTTCCGAAGTGTCCACGTTTCAGCACCATACAAAGCTATGCTCCAAATGTAGCACTTTACTAGTTTCTTCCTTAAATTTAATTCCAGTTTGCTGGTGAAAAGATTTTTCTTCTTGTTGAATGCTGCTTTTGCCATGGCAATTCTGGATTTAATTTCACGTGTACACCTTGCATCACTTGTTATCATGCTACCCAAATAATTGAAATATTCCACATTCTCCAATTGTTTTTGATCTATCATAATTTTCATTGGGGATGGTTGCCTTGAGATTTTCATTACTTTAGTTTTTCCCACATTCATTTCCATTCCATAGCGTCTTCCAATTTCAATTAGTCTATCAATCATGCCCTGTAGCACCATTTCTTCCCTAGCCAGTAGCACAAGGTCATCTGCATATTTCACAGTGCGAATTACTTGTCCTCCTATTTTGAAGTCTCCAAACCCTTCAAGAGCTTCCTTGGTAAGGTATTCGCTGTATAAGTTGAACAGAATCGGTGACAAGCAGCAACCTTGTCTAACTCCTCTTCCAATCTTCACACTTCTCGTCTCCCTTGGTCCAGTCGTATTTTGACACTCTGTTCCATGTACAATTTGCTGATCAATCTTCTTTCGCGCCAGTCTATCCCAATTCCTTTTAGGATTTGCATTAATTTGGTCCAGTTGACACGGTCAAATGCCTTCTGCCAGTCTATGAAGCAAGCACACAATTCCTCATCTATGACCAAAGTTCGTTCTGATATTATTCTCAGCATCCCAATTGCATCCCTAGTTCCTTTTCCTCTTCTAAATCCAAACTGATCTTCTCCAAGTGCATCTTCAATTTTCCTCTCAATCCTTCTTTTAAGTATCCTCGCTACTATCTTTGCTGCATGAGCGATGATGCTGATTGTGCGATGGTCGCTGCATTTTGTAGCTTTGGGCTTCTTCTTTAAGGCAATCATTGTAACTTCAATAAAATCTCTGGGCCATTCTCCAGTTACATACATGCTGTTGATCATCTGTGTCATTAGCCTTAGACCACCTTCTCCCAACAATTTGAGTACATCCCCAGGTACATCATCATCTCCTGTAGCCTTCTTATCCCTCATCTCCTTGATAGCTTTTTCCACTTCACTTTGCAAAATATGAGGGCCTCTCTCATCTTCATCTACTTCATCTTCAGGTTCGACGTCTAGATGTTCTGGTCGATTAGCTCGATCGTAGAGCTCTGTGATATAATTCTCCCAAATTTGCAGTACTCTTCTCTGATTTATTATTATATTGCCTTGAGAGTCTTCGATGCCAATGTTTTGAATCCCATGGTTTTCTTTCCAACCTAGTTCCTTTGTCTTCATGTACATTAAATCATAACGTCCTATTCTTTGAAATTCTATGATCTCGTCGCATATGCTCTCCAGATATTCCTTCTTGGCGTTGTCCGTGGCTCTTTTCAACTCATTCCTCAGTCTTCTGTAGTTCTTCCGACCTTCTTCATTGTTGATATTCTTCCATTTCCTTCGTTCATCCATTTTACTGATCATCTCCTGTGTAATCCATGGCTTTCTTGCTCTCCTCTCGACTTTTCCAACCAAACCACTCATAGTATCTAACACACATTTCTTGATATTGTTCCACTGCACTTCCACATTCCCACTTTCACATTTGATTGCACCAAGCTGTTCTTCTAGTCTATCGTGTACTACCTGTCGTTGAGCATATAGCTTCTCCAAATCCCATCTTGGTTTTTTCTTGTGGAACCTCATGATCTTCTTCAATCTGGTGCAGATCTTTGCAACCAGTAAATTGTGGTCAGAGTCAATATCTGCTCCAGGCAGTGTCTGCACATCCTTCACACTGTTCCTGAATCGTTGTTTCACTAGTACATAGTCCAGCTGATATCGATTCCTATCTCCTGGTGATTTCCACGTGTACAATCTTCTTTTAGGTTTTTTGAACCATGTGTTTGTTATAACAAGTCCATTTCTTTCACAGAAGTCCATAAGCATTTGACCTCTCTGATTCCTCCTTCCCAGTCCATATGGTCCAACAGTGTTGTGATGTGCTTTATCTCCAACCACACTGTTCCAATCTCCCATTATAATCGTGTTTGTCGCACCCTTTCCATCCTCTTCAAGAATTTCTTCAATTATATCATACAACTCTTCCACTTCGTCATCTTCATAGTCCGATGTTGGCATATACACTTGCACTATCAAAATACTTACCGGTTCTGCCTGCAATTTAATAGCAATGATTCTGTCACTATACACACTCTTCTTAACAACACTTTTCACTACGCTTTTATGCACTACTATTGCTACGCCTCTTTCAGCACTGTCACCCCCGGAATAATACACTGTATAATCACCACTTTTTATTTCACCTTGACCCTTCCACCGCACTTCACTAACACCTAGCACAGACACTGCGTTCTTCTGCATCTCTTTCTTCAAATTTTCGAGTTTTCCTCCTTGATTCAAGGTCCTTACGTTCCAAGTGCCTATCCTGAAGCTGTTCTGTTCATTCTGTGTCTTCTGCTTTTGTCTGTATTCATTACCGCGTGGTGTCTCCCCTAGAAACACTCCCCCCCGGAGATCCGAATGGGGGAGTAGTTTACCTCCGGAATGTTTTGTCTCCAGAGGAAGCATCTCGCATTTGGCATTTGTCTCTGTTTCTGGAAGAGACTATCCAGGAAAAGTAATAATGTGGTAGTTTTTCCATTTGCTTTCCACATCGCAGTACAGCAGCCGTTCAGACCAATCTGGTCACGCCTGTTGCTACACGATCATGAACCATCTCGAGCATCATTTGCTCTGTGCTTCATGTCGCTACTGATGTCGCTGCTTCCGGCATCAGGGGAGCTTTTATTCGGTTTCCCATCTCCTAGGCATCTCTCTTCGTCTGGTTCCTACCCTTTTGATCTGTCCGGCTTGGGAGACCCTACTGGTAGCAATGCTACCGCCGGCTTAGCTCTCAGGGTCACTGGAACTCACAAGCCCCTCTACCACGGCAAGGTGAAGATACCAAATCCTAGTGGATTGGGAGAAAAAAATCAGCGCGTGGAAGGTCGTGGAAACATGACGAAACAGGTCGAAAGGGTGGACCACGCGTCGAATATATGGGTTCCGGTTATAATTGAAAAGGGTCGAAAGTGCGGATCGCCGAGAAGTGGATCGTCGAAAAGCGGATCGTCGAAAAGCGGATCGTCGAAAAGCGGACCGTCGAAAAGCGGGTACTGTCCAGACACTGCCCAGACATTTCCCGCATTCATGATAAATTCGGACACATTTTTTGTACATGTGATTTTGAAGTACCTTGTACTTATTACTCTAAACAATTCATCACGCAGTACACAAAGCCACTGTTTCAAAGTTATACTATGTAGAATAGTTATTGTTAAGGCATAATGAAGGTAATAATGGAATGAAAGGGGTGTAGGTGTCACAGTTTTGGGGGAGGGGGTGCAACCATTGCTATTTCTGCTGTTGCTGCTGGAAGTTTGCCCGAATCGATTGTGACGTCATCTTTCAGCACATTGGGCTGGTTCAAGGGGACGGAGCGAGAGGAGAGGCAAGTAGTTGTTAAGTAAACTGTTATGGAGACAGGAAGGATGTGGGCTGACTAACAAAGTGGTTCAGGGTGTTCAAAAAACTTATAACAACACAAAATTTGGATGAGGACGATGTGGAATGCACAGAGAATTGTTGACAGCGAGCCTGTTGGTAAACTGCTACTATTAAGACCAAGGAGGATTGAGGAGTGTAATATTAAAATGGGTCTTAGGGAATAGGTTTTAAGAATGCGATGTAAATAGAATTGGTGTATGCTGCATTTCACTGAACCATCTGCCTAAAATATTGTTAATTCTCCGACAGAATTGAGAACTAATTGGTTTCTGGATTTTGTCCATCGTCCGGAAGTTTAAAATCACGACGTTTCGGAAGCTGATTTTAGATTTCCGGACGATGGACAAGGTCCAGAAACCAATTAGTTCTCAAAGTTACGTACCGTCGTCAGAACATTTTAGAATATACCCCGACAGAATGTCCAATGGCTCAACAGCCCCTTGGGGGCCTAGGCCGCCTCATTTTTCGACGCTTCACGATCACACTCAGACACACCACACTCGGTAGGACTCCTCTGGACGAGTGATCAGCCGGTCGCATAGACCTCTACCTGACAACACACAACAATCACAACAGACAGACGTCCATGCCCCCGGTGGGATTCGAACCCACGATCCCAGTAACGAGCGGCCGAAGACCCACGCCTTAGACGGCGCGGCCACTAGGATCGGCTCTTTACGGAGTTAAATGTAGTTAATTTATTCCAATTAAGTATAATTATTTTTCAAATTAAACCCGAGCACATTGATATATTGGTTTCATTTTGGTAGGTTTAAAAGTCCTTCTACGTGGAGAGCCGGCCTTCACATTGCTAACCATTTACGAATAACCATTTCTACTTTCTCATCACTGTGCATTCTGTGACCTCCACGCGTTTCTTCAGCGGCCCAAACACGCTAACACAAGCACATTAACTACCGTCATGCTACAGTTGCTACTTACTACTAACACAAGCACATTAACTACCGTCATGCTACAGTTGCTACTTACTACTAACACAAGCACATTAACTACCGTCATGCTACAGTTGCTACTTACTACTAACACAAGCACATTAACTACCGTCATGCTACAGTTGCTACTTACTACTAACACAAGCACATTAACTACCGTCATGCTACAGTTGCTACTTACTACTAACACAAGCACATTAACTACCGTCATGCTACAGTTGCTACTTACTACTAACACAAGCACATTAACTACCGTCATGCTACAGTTGCTACTTACTACTAACACAAGCACATTAACTACCGTCATGCTACAGTTGCTACTTACTACTAACACAAGCACATTAACTACCGTCATGCTACAGTTGCTACTTACTACTAACACAAGCACATTAACTACCGTCATGCTACAGTTGCTACTTACTACTAACACAAGCACATTAACTACCGTCATGCTACAGTTGCTACTTACTACTAACACAAGCACATTAACTACCGTCATGCTACAGTTGCTACTTACTACTAACACAAGCACATTAACTACCGTCATGCTACAGTTGCTACTTACTACTAACACAAGCACATTAACTACCGTCATGCTACAGTTGCTACTTACTACTAACACAAGCACATTAACTACCGTCATGCTACAGTTGCTACTTACTACTAACACAAGCACATTAACTACCGTCATGCTACAGTTGCTACTTACTACTAACACAAGCACATTAACTACCGTTATGCTACAGTTGCTACTTACTACTAACACAAGCACATTAACTACCGTCATGCTACAGTTGCTACTTACTAACAAAAAGTAACATTTTTTACTTAAGAAACACTGCAAGTCAGTAAAGCTTACTTATTTGGCAAACAAAAGTATTCTGACGGTCCGGCTTAATGGATGGAACGAACTTGTGTTTAGCACAACAGCAGTAGTTCTAGCATGAGTTTAACTTGCAAACGTCGAAGTTCAGGAGCAAATAAGCAAAGGAAACAAATCCTAAGGATATTACAATTAACAATATTACTTTAAATCACACCATTTATTTAAAAACCAGAGAGATTTAAAGGTCCATAAAAGAGGAAATAAGTGTTGCGGTCAAATTTAGGAAGGAAATGCGTCACAAAATTTTAGAATTCAAGAATAAAGAATATAACAACAATAAAAGTATTACATATAAAACTTATTTTATTTTATTTCAATTTAATAATATTGTGTACGGGGCTATTTTTACAGTGTTTCCGTAAATTTTGTAAATGACCACAAATATATTTTCATTAAATTTATATATTTATCGCTTCTTTTTTGTCAGAATTCAGGTACTCACTGTGGCCAGAATGAGGTTGACATTTAGGTAATTTGTAAATGTACTAGGATAGAAATTTATTTGGAAATAAAACTGAACATAGGGTTCCTGTGGGACAGTGTTGTACCAAGTTATTTTTCAAAATTAAAATAAGGTTCTTAAGACTTGTATAATCTTATTACAGCGTCTTCATTATTTGTGAGAAAGTTTCCGGGTATCAGCGAGGATTAGTTAACAGCTTGTTACTTCATATCAGACGTAATAGGATTACATTTCCTTATACTGACATGAAGAGCTGTTCTGTCTGTCTGTATAGAGGGAGGAGAACTGACAGTGGCTGTAAACAGAAACTATTAATGTAATGGGAAGGAAACCATAATATTTTGGCTGTAATATTCGCAGAGGTCTAGCACTATAAATAGCTGTGCTTCTCGGATGGTTTAGGCTGACATAAAAGTTCGCCCATTTCTTCTTTTCCAACCCATTGAGAACTCTTTTGGCGTAACCAAATATCATCTTATATTTTTAAAGATAAAAAAGCAACCTCATCTCTGCTTTGTCTTACCATTCTTAAGCCTTTCTGATAAATTTGCAATTTTGAAGAGTAGCTCCATGAAGGAAAATCCTTAATGAGAAGCTAATAGTTTTTTTTTATCTATTTAAGAAATTCTCAGAATTTTATGTAACCTGAAACTTTACTGTCGTTTTCACAAAAGTCCACCCATTTTCTCCAGTCCACGAACCCCCATTCGATTTATTTAACCTCAATGTTAATATTATTTCCCAATGTATATTTATGTCTTGCAAGCGGTCTACATGTTTTAGGTTTCGCATCGAAATTTCTTACGCATTTCTCTTCTCCCCCCATAAGATCCCCATGTCCCCATATCTTATAATCATTTATGTCGTCACCTTATCAAGACATTTTTACTGAAGCTTAGTAACTTTTATTGATGAGTAAAAATTATGCGTGTGCTATGTGGGACTTCGAGTTTCGAATCAAAATCACCTCGCAACAAAATCCCGTCTCGTGCAAATCACATTATCTGCAATTTAGACATACTGTGCTTATTATTTGGGGGGGGGGGGGGTTGGTGGAACTATACGCCGCGGAGCTGTGGGCTTAAAGCCCATTGTTATTCTGTGGAATGATAGACGAAAGAGTGTGCAGTGTTCTCAGAGTGCCAATTGACAAGGCAAAACTGAAGTTCTCAGAAGAACCTCTCCCAGTGCGAATTTGTCCACAACATACCCAACAAAATAAGCAATCAAATCACAATTTTAAAAAACCAACAAATGCACTGTATTTCCACAAGTATAGTCAAATGCTACTACATATGTTTCGGCTTTAACAAACCGTCATCAGGGGGTCCATGGCTTACATGTACTTAACAGAATATGTTCAACCCTAATTGGATAATCTTACACAAAAAAGTGCCAAGAATTTGTAACAAACATATGTGGCAGATGCAATCTTAATAACGTTTTAACTTTTAACATATATATATATAATACATAAGATATACACATCACATATATATAATACATAAGATATACACATCACATACATATTTTATATACATAAGATATACAACAGTCACATATAACGATATAATATATAAGTTATGACAATATATTATGTTAAGTACATAATTTGACACGCCCATATACGGTATGTAAAGCTAACATATGTAGGCATTGACTGACTTATATATATATAACACATAACATATACACATCACATATATATATATAACACATAACATATACACATCACATACCCAACATTTTATATACAAAATAACATATATTCAATGTGCTCCAGTCCACTAGTGATAACGAAGTACGTTTTATGTGCGATATATGTTATGTTATTGGACGGATATATGTATGTTAAGTACATGTGAACATTGGACCGTCTGATGACGGCTTGGTAAAGCTGAGACATATGTAGGGGCATTTGACTGTACTTGTGGTTTACAGTGCATTTGTTGGTTTGTTAATTTGTGACTTGTTACCATAATGCACGGACAATATAACGTGAAAGGTAAGCAATGTAGTTTTACCGTAATATTTTGGCGCGTTCGCATACTGTTGCCATACAAGCACAACAATATGTTCCCTATGTATTGCTGTTGACCTACACGTAGCTGACAACAATGCAAAGTGCTAACAGTTGCCATACAAGCACAACAATATGTTCCCTATGTATTGCTGTTGACCTACACGTAGCTGACAACAATGCAAAGTGCAAACAGTTGCCATACAAACACAACAATATGTTCCCTATGTATTGCTGTTGACCTACATGTAGCTGACAACAATGCAAAGTGCTAACAGTTGCCATACAAGCACAACAATATGTTCCCTATGTATTGCTGTTGACCTACACGTAGCTTACAACAATGCAAAGTGCTAACAGTTGCCATACAAGCACAACAATATGTTCCCTATGTATTGCTGTTGACCTACACGTAGCTGACAACAATGCAAAGTGCTAACAGTTGCCATACAAACACAACAATATGTTCCCTATGTATTGCTGTTGACCTACACGTAGCTGACAACAATGCAAAGTGCAAACAGTTGCCATACAAACACAACAATATGTTCCCTATGTATTGCTGTTGACCTACATCGTAGCTGACAACAATGCAAAGTGCAAACAGTTGCCATACAAACACAACAATATGTTCCCTATGTATTGCTGTTGACCTACAGTAGCTGACAACAATGCAAAGTGCTAACAGTTGCCATACAAACACAACAATATGTTCCCTATGTATTGCTGTTGACCTACACGTAGCTTGACAACAATGCAAAGTGCTAACAGTTGCCATACAAACACAACAATATGTTCCCTATGTATTGCTGTTGACCTACACGTAGCTTGACAACAATGCAAAGTGCTAACAGTTGCCATACAAACACAACAATATGTTCCCTATGTATTGCTGTTGACCTACACGTAGCTGACAACAATGCAAAGTGCTAACAGTTGCCACATAAACACGAGAATTACTTCCCTTTGCACTGCTGTCGAGCCACAAGATATTTCGTACTGCTGTATACAATATAAAAGTACTTAGGTCTTAACGCAAAGTGTCCGATATTTTGGTCCAAATTTAAACAAATTTGGAGTGTCTTGACAGATTTATGTTCAAGTCCCCAATATCTAATTTCACGAAATTCTCTCCAGTGGAAGCCGTGCTGAAATATATGCGGACGGACAGACAGCAGACAGACAGACAGACAGACATACATGACGAAGCTAATAGGAGAGTTTCGCAATTTATGTGAACCGTTCTGAAAATGTCTGCCCTTGGATTGAACCCGGACCCCCGAGGAGATAACTAAGCCTACGCACCTGAGTTACGGTACAGCTATATTTAGTAATAACTACTAACTAACTAACTAAGGAACTAACTCCATGTAGCACAGTCCTTTTGAGAAGCTAGCATTTTGTCAGCTAGTCAAGAAATTCCCCGCGATTTTCGGAACCCGAAGGTTCATTACCGCATTCACAAAAGCCCGCCAGCTGTCCCTATCATATTTAGAACTATAGCGTCGTTAAACAACCCACATTATTATTATTACTAATACTATTATTCGCCTGTGGCCTACGCCCTGTGCAAGTCCCGACATTCTCCAAGATATTCCTCCACTTGTTCATGTCCAGCGTCTTCCCTGGAGACTTACAATGATTAATTATTGTCTGGAAAGTGCCGCACACAAGGCCTTGCTCTATCTCAGGACATACATCTGAGAATCCCATTGTTCACACCTCTGCTAGCGGGAGTATCAGGTTGTCAAGTATGGCGAGGAATTTCAGAGATGCAGTGGATAGAATATGATATCAAAATAGCCTCCAGGTTCAAAGAGACTAGCAGGAACATATGACGTTGAAATGGGACGCTACCTGTAATCATGAAAGATTCTGTTGTCCGTACCAGGGATGTCCAAATAGTAACACCCTGAAAGCATTTGCTGAATGTTGAATGTTAGATCCATAAATAAAGGATTAATTTAACAAATACAAAACACCGCATTGCATTAAGATCTTCTATTTCCGATTTTTGGTTTCGAGATCACCTAGAGTTTTGTGTCTTTCTTAAATGCCAGAAAAATTTTGTGTTAATGTCGCCAACAGGTAGGTGTGTACCGGCGATAGGCAGTAAAGGAGATAAAGTTCACCCTAAAACAGGCCATGAAGGCCCAGAGGGGGAGTAGAGGTATAACTCTACTCTTTCTTTAACCCCGGCACTAGATGAGGGTGGGTGGCCAACTCCACGCCCCGGCCGCTTTACCCCCGGGAAAAAGACACGGTACCCATTTTATAGGAGGCTGGATGGGCCCCAGTGCCGATCTGGAGGGGTGCTGAAAATCTCGCCCCTACCGGGGTCCCATCCCCGGACCGTCCAACCCGTAGCTAGTCGCTATACCGACTGAACGATAGGAAGTACCTTAGTAGTTAGGAGGGTCAACGTGTGACGAAGATTTCAGTTTACTCCAAATGTGAAGATGAATTCTGTGGTTTTACCGTGAAGATGGAGACAGAAGTTTTCTCCGAAACACAAGTACCCGCAAACAAAACTGCATGGCGTCACTCAGGACACGGCAGTGGAAGGCAAATTAGGCAAATTTTCCATGTTAATACAAGCAGTGACATCGTGTAATGTTAAAATTATTTATTGTGTGCTGAGTGAAAATAGGTTTATTGGAATAATTTTTAGGCGCGTTCGCAAAATTTCGAAAAGTGACTGTTAACTTCGTCATGTTAGTCCGTCCGCGTGCAACAGCTGGGCTCCCACCGGACAGATTTTCATGAAATTTGATATTTTACTATTTTTTTTTGAAAATCTGTCCAGAAAATCCTATTTTCATTAAACTCTGACATAAACAACCTGTACTTTACATGAAGACCTATGTACATTTATGATAATTACTCGATCAGTTCTTCTAAGAGATGAGACATTTTCAGACAAAAGTTGTACAGAAAATCAAAACACACATTTTATGTTCAATAACTTTCTTCCGAAAATCGTGCCGTTTATGAGATAACGTGGAAAAATATGGTAGAGACAGACAAGCCACAGATGATAACATAACATTGCGCATGCGCTTTGAATGCTGGATAACTAAGGCTACAGACACACACTCACAATATGTAACACTTATTGCTGTACATAACTGCAATCGATACGGCCTGGTCGCTGCTAAGCTTGATAGCTTTACACCTGGTTCAGAAACATTAGCTGTGTTGGCAGTACATTAGCTGTGTTGGCAGTACATTAGCTGTATTGGCAGTACATTAGCTGTGTTGGCAGTACATTAGCTGTGTTGGCAGTACATTAGCTGTGTTGGCAGTACATTAGCTGTGTTGGCAGTACATTAACTGTGTTGGCAGTACATTAGCTGTTCTGGCAGTACATTAGCTGTGTTGGCAGTACATTAACTGTGTTGGCAGTACATTAGCTGTTCTGGCAGTACATTAACTGTGTTGGCAGTACATTAGCTGTGTTGGCAGTACATTAGCTGTGTTGGCAGTACATTAGCTGTGTTGGCAGTACATTAACTGTGTTGGCAGTACATTAGCTGTGTTGGCAGTGCATTAACTGTGTTGGCAGTACATTAGCTGTGTTGGCAGTACATTAGCTGTGTTGGCAGTACATTAGCTGTGTTGGCAGTACATTAGCTGTGTTGGCAGTACATTAGCTGTGTTGGCAGTACATTAGCTGTGTTGGCAGTACATTAACTGTGTTGGCAGTACATTAGCTGTGTTGGCAGTACATTAGCTGTGTTGGCAGTACATTAGCTGTGTTGGCAGTACATTAACTGTGTTGGCAGTACATTAGCTGTGTTGGCAGTACATTACTGTGTTGGCAGTACATTAGCTGTGTTGGCAGTACATTAACTGTGTTGGCAGTACATTAGCTGTGTTGGCAGTACATTAACTGTGTTGGCAGTACATTAGCTGTGTTGGCAGTACATTAGCTGTGTTGGCAGGACATTAGCTGTGTTGGCAGTACATTAGCTGTGTTGGCAGTACATTAGCTGTGTTGGCAGTACATTAACTGTGTTGGCAGTACATTAGCTGTGTTGGCAGTACATTAGCTGTTCTGGCAGTACATTAGCTGTGTTGGCAGTACATTAACTGTGTTGGCAGTACATTAGCTGTTCTGGCAGTACATTAACTGTGTTGGCAGTACATTAGCTGTGTTGGCAGTACATTAGCTGTGTTGGCAGTACATTAGCTGTGTTGGCAGTACATTAGCTGTGTTGGCAGTACATTAGCTGTGTTGGCAGTACATTAACTGTGTTGGCAGTACATTAGCTGTGTTGGCAGTACATTAACTGTGTTGGCAGTACATTAGCTGTGTTGGCAGTACATTAGCTGTGTTGGCAGTACATTAACTGTGTTGGCAGTACATTAACTGTGTTGGCAGTACATTAACTGTGTTGGCAGTACATTAACTGTGTTGGCAGTACATTAACTGTGTGGGCAGTACATTAGCTGTGTTGGCAGTACATTAGCTGTGTTGGCAGTACATTAACTGTGTTGGCAGTACATTAGCTGTGTTGGCAGTACATTAACTGTGTTGGCAGTACATTAGCTGTGTTGGCAGTACATTAACTGTGTTGGCAGTACATTAACTGTGTTGGCAGTACATTAACTGTGTTGGCAGTACATTAGCTGTGTTGGCAGTACATTAACTGTGTTGGCAGTACATTAACTGTGTTGGCAGTACATTAACTGTGTTGGCAGTACATTAGCTGTGTTGGCAGTACATTAACTGTGTTGGCAGTACATTAACTGTGTTGGCAGTACATTAGCTGTGTTGGCAGTACATTCATGGCATTAATCACCGTGGAGGTTTTTGAAAATAAATGGAACAGCTAGGCGGTGCTTGCGTAGTTATCCGTCTTTACCTTTCGTTCGTGACTCCTCAACTACAGCTAGAACGTGATCTTGTCACGAAAGTACTTAACACGTTTGAAAAATGAATGAAGACAGAAGCTAAAGAATGCTTAAGAGTTTAATCTGAAATTAAATCGCCAAAAAGCAGTTCGCAATCAAGGTGGAGACAACAGGTTAAGAAAGACTTTACGGAAAGTAAGGATAAGAAATGGAGAGACATAAAGGAGGTGAAAGAGATAGATGGAAATACTTTGTTGTTAGGCGATCCAAGTGAAGTGGAAACTTTGTAAGGACAGAGAAAGAAGAAAGAGAAATAAATGATTTCTAAAAGGTTCTGCCGATGGTACATAACATTGAGAACTAACTGACTTCTGGATTTTGTGCATCGTCTTGGATAAAATATAAAAATATAATATAAAATCACGACGTTTCGGAAGACGAACCAGCTTCCGAAACGTTGTGATTTTTATTTTATATTATATTTTAATATTCTATCCTGAAGATGGACAAAGTCCAGACAACAATTGGTTCTCAACAAAGAGAAAATTCTGATAACATTAAGGGGCCTTTATATATATATATATATATCGCTGTTTCGGTAGAAAGAAAAATTGTTTTTTTTGTGGTTATTTTCTGCATCAAGGTCAATTTTCAATCCTTGGATATTTGAGTCAGTAAGCGAAATAGAAAATATATGGCAACTTCAATAATGTCTGATCTTGTGTGGGGAGTGCGTGTTGGCGGGGGGGTGAAATTGAAGCTGCACGCATTGTGTGATATTGGCATACATGTTCAGACATGCGACCCGGCCTGTTTATCATATATATATACAGGATATACACAAAAAAATGGTGCGGTGTCCTTTTATTCACCATTGAAACCGCACCATTCTTTTGTGTATATCCTGTATATATACAAGCGTATCTTTGCACAGGGCACAACAACCCGTTTATCTAATCGTCTGTGATGGATAAAAAATCAAGTCTCGCGAATGGAAATATCTTAACATGTATTTGCTGCTGTTCTCTTCATGCCTAGTTGAAACTGCTGCAAAGATTTCGAATATTGAATTTTTACAGGAAAATAAAACTTATATTACGTACCAAAACTGGCCTTGTCGTATGATGGGATAAGAAAATATTCGAGGCCTAAACCTCCCCCACCGTCTTTACCTAAAAAACACATGTGTGACGTCACTCGCAATTCCTCGTAACGTTCTTGTCATTTTTAGGTGCGGGACCGGGTGAGACATTACGCACAAACAGATACATAGTTACAATGGTGACATCTATAGCAACGATGGGAAACCAGGTGAGACATCACGCACAAACAAAGATACATAGTTACAATGGTGACATCTATAGCAACGATGGCAAACCAGGTAAGACATCACGCACAAACAAAGATACATAGTTACAATGGTGACATCTATAGCAACGATGGCAAACCAGGTAAGACATCACGCACAAACAAAGATACATAGTTACAATGGTGACATCTATAGCAACGATGGGAAACCAGGTGAGACATCACGCACAAACAAAGATACATAATTACAATGGTGACATCTATAGCAACGATGGCAAACCAGGTGAGACATCACGCACAAACAAAGATACATAGTTACAATGGTGACATCTATAGCAACGATGGCAAACCAGGTAAGACATCAATCACAAACAAAGATACATAGTTACAATGGTGACATCTATAGCAACGATGGCAAACCAGGTAAGACATCACGCACAAACAAAGATACATAGTTACAATGGTGACATCTATAGCAACGATGGGAAACCAGGTGAGACATCACGCACAAACAAAGATACATAGTTACAATGGTGACATCTATAGCAACGATGGGAAACCAGGTGAGACATCACGCACAAACAAAGATACATAGTTACAATGGTGACATCTATAGCAACGATGGCAAACCAGGTAAGACATCACGCACAAACAAAGATACATAGTTACAATGGTGACATCTATAGCAACGATGGCAAACCAGGTAAGACATCACGCACAAACAAAGATACATAGTTACAATGGTGACATCTATAGCAACGATGGGAAACCAGGTGAGACATCACGCACAAACAAAGATACATAGTTACAATGGTGACATCTATAGCAATGATGGGAAACCAGGTGAGACATCACGCACAAACAAAGATACATAGTTACAATGGTGACATCTATAGCAACGATGGCAAACCAGGTAAGACATCACGCACAAACAAAGATACATAGTTACAATGTTGACATCTATCGCAACGATGGCAAACCAGGTGAGACATCACGCACAAACAAAGATACATAGTTACAATGGTGACATCTATAGCAACGATGGGAAACCAGGTGAGACATCACGCACAAACAAAGATACATAGTTACAATGGTGACATCTATAGCAACGATGGGAAACCAGGTGAGACATCACGCACAAACAAAGATACATAGTTACAATGGTGACATCTATAGCAACGATGGGAAACCAGGTGAGACATCACGCACAAACAAAGATACATAGTTACAATGGTGACATCTATAGCAACGATGGCAAACCAGGTGAGACATCACGCACAAACAAAGATACATAGTTACAATGGTGACATCTATAGCAACGATGGCAAACCAGGTGAGACATCACGCACAAACAAAGATACATAGTTACAATGGTGACATCTATAGCAACGATGGCAAACCAGGTGAGACATCACGCACAAACAAAGATACATAGTTACAATGGTGACATCTATAGCAACGATGGCAAACCAGGTGAGACATCACGCACAAACAAAGATACATAGTTACAATGGTGACATCTATAGCAACGATGGCAAACCAGGTGAGACATCACGCACAAACAAAGATACATAGTTACAATGGTGACATCTATAGCAACGATGGGAAACCAGGTGAGACATCAATCACAAACAAAGATATATAGTTACAATGGTGACATCTATAGCAACGATGGGAAACCAGGTGAGACATCACGCACAAACAAAGATACATAGTTACAATGGTGACATCTATAGCAACGATGGGAAACCAGGTGAGACATCACGCAGAAACAAAGATACATAGTTACAATGGTGACATCTATAGCAACGATGGCAAACCAGGTGAGACATCACACACAAACAAAGATACATATTTACAATGGTGACATCTATAGCAACGATGGGAAACCAGGTGAGACATCACGCACAAACAAAGATACATAGTTACAATGGTGACATCTATAGCAACGATGGCAAACCAGGTGAGACATCACGCACAAACAAAGATACATAGTTACAATGGTGACATCTATAGCAACGATGGCAAACCAGGTGAGACATCACGCACAAACAAAGATACATAGTTACAATGGTGACATCTATAGCAACGATGGGAAACCAGGTGAGACATCACGCACAAACAAAGATACATAGTTACAATGGTGACATCTATCGCAACAATGGGAAACCAGGTGAGACATCACGCACGTAAAAAGGACAAGAAAATTAAGGGCAATTGCGAGTGACGTCACACATGTGTTTTTAGGTCCTTCAATAAACAATTACCTGTTCATAATTCTATCTACACTTGACGTCGCCACTTTCAGCCCAGCCGTGTCACATCAAGTCTAAAGGCTCCACTATCGTTATTTCTCATTGCACCGCGCAACACATCTCTGGAATTTAATATACCTGAGTCAGGCCGAAGTGACGTAACTTTTAGACGTTCGAGTGCTTTCGTTCTGTTTTCTTTCCCTTACGCAAGATGACGCCGTCACAAGTGCATCTCATACGTGTGCCAGACATCTTTCTCAAATTTTCCTTTCATACCAAAATTTCTATTGATCATTCTTTGGTGTATAACGAATTTATAACCTTTGCCATAAAATAATTTATTGCAAACTGAATCATATTAATGATAACAGATATCAAAAACTAATGACTGTGAAGTTTGTATTGTGTGCCTTCATAGTGATATTTGGAAACTGCGAAATAACATAATATAGAACTATAACAAGTGGGAAAACTGTACCTGAAAATGTGGCCTATTTCAATACTGCTTTTCCGTGTTCTTCTATACAGCTAACTAACTAACTAACTAACTCCATGGAGCAGAGTCCTTCTTCAAAAGCTAACAGGTCGTCAGCTAGTCAAGAAATTACCCGCGTTTTATGGAACCCGAAGGTTCATTACCGCATTCACAAAAGCCAGCCACCTGTCCCTATCCTGAGCCAGATCAATCTAGTCCATGCCCCCATCCAACATCTTGAAGATCCATTTTAATATTATCCTCCCATCTACGCCTGGGTCTTCCAAGTGGTCTCCTTCCTTCAGGTCTCCCCACCAAAATCCTGTATACACCCCTCCCCATACGTGCTACATGCCCCGCCCACCTCATTCTTCTTGATCACCCGATCTTCTATATAGCTACCAAATACATTCAGCAAAGAACAGGACACACCAACATTTTTATCAATTTCTTGACGTCTATTCAACAGTAAACATGTCCGAATAATATTCGGGTCGGTCCTGCCAATTGATCAGTTCTTTTAATTCCTGGAGTGGGAAAATTTATTGAAGTTTGAATACATTTGTATAAGAGGCTGTGTCGTTGTTTCGGTATTTACCGACGTCTTAGTGTCGTCAGTATTTAGGTCTAGACCACGTCCTTTACTGCAGACTAATAAAGTATTTGTGCTTCCTAAAATTTAATAATTTTAGGGAAGTATGTGTTTAGAATGTGGAAAATCTGAATTTATTGACGAATAAATTTATATAAACCTGACCGGAAATATCGATGTTATATGCCAATACGTGACCAACAGTGTCTGTAATTGGTGAATATGTCTGTACTAATCAGTCTTGCAATTTGTCATGCATATGATGTTTCACGTCGACGCCATACTGTAACACTAAATTATACGAATTTGGATGCATAAACTTTATGAGTCTACTATGAATCATAAGCGCCTTAACGACTAAGTTGTAACAGAATTTCGGTTTTGTTTAAGAAGGCCTTGTTGATAAACCCAGAGGCTTAATGCGCATACTCGCCTCACAGCGCCATCCACTGCGCCATATTACGTTCTGCGGTATTTCCCCAGCAGGAAATTCACTGCTCGCCTGTGTCTGATATTTGTGTAGAAACTTCTGGAAGATCAGATTAGCTGACAATGTTGTAATTCAGTTGTAAATAGGAAGTTAGTTTCGTAATACAGCTTTCATGTAGAGAAGTCTACAAGAGAGGCTAATTTGAATTGATGTGGTTTCTTTTATAGATGCTGTTTATTCATGTGGAGGTCATTTAACGACAGTCTTTTGTGTTGTCCAGTGATATGTCTATTGTAACTCGAGAGCCATAATTATAAATTTTATGCCTACAGTTCTAAACCTCTTTATGTCGGATTGTAATCAATTTTGGTACAGTATGCACTATAATTAGACACAGTACTATACAAACATAAGAGAAATGAGTACCAGGAATCTTTCCTGGGGGGTAAAGACGGCCGGTGCGTATGACTGATAACCTTAACACCTTCATGTGCCGATTGTCTATAAATCTGGAAGCCTCAACCTCCTGGAGCACTAAGGGCCTGTCCAGGCCTGTAATGGGATTGATGTACCTTTACCTTTACTCTAAAAACATGCCGATCCCATGTGGCCGCGCGGTCTAAGGCGTCGGTCTGCGGCCGCTCGCTTACTGGGATTGTGGGTTCGAATCCCGCCTAGGCATGGATGTCTGTCTCTTGTGAGTGTTGTGTGTTGTCAGGTAGAGGTCTCTGTGACGGGCTGATCACTCGTCCAGAGGAGTCCTACCGAGTGTGGTGTGTCTGAGTGTGATCGTGAAGTCTCGAAAAATAAGGCGGCATAGGCCCCAAGGGGCTGTCGAGGCATTGGAGAAAAAAACTATACAAACATGTGGTAGTCCTGCTATATGTTTCGGCCTTTTTCAACCATTATCAGGGAGGCACTTGGCAAAGCAAAACACAATAATGGCTACGTATGTCACAGATATGCAAAAGTAAACTTAAATTACAAAGGTTAATATGATAAAAAATTATAAAGCACAGTATATAGTTTTTCTTTGTCTGGTACATCACTGAAGATGGTCTAAAAAGGCCGAAACATGTAGCAGGAATACCACATGTTTGTATATTATTGTATCTAATTACAGTGCAGTTGTTGGAATATATATTGTGAGTTGTCTTAATGCACGGAACACAAATAATTTTAAAATTCCAAGTATTTTAATCTAATGTTATCCATTATGCTACTGCTGGTTAACAAATTCTTTGTAGTCATGCATTTCTGTTTATTTTCTACCGCATTAATGTTGAGTCTCAATGAGCCACTTAAAGACTTTTTAAAATTGGTAACATTTCGTAAAATCCGCGAAGAAGAGATGAGTATATATCATTGGTCAAATGATAATGGATGTACTCGAACAAAAGCCTGTCCCAGTGCCGGTGTGTCCACGACAACTCTTATATAAACTGAAATGGGATTTAACCTGAGTTTTCTGCGCGGTACGAGCTAAATATTTAAATACACTTTAGCTTAATATTCGTCTTTAAGCTATTTAGTATATTCTTCTCACTGACTATTAAGGCGATGTTTATGACTCTTTCAATAAAGGTTGATAATTTTCCTTTGCAATTTAACAGATAAAGATTTTATCTCCAAGAGGACGTAACTGCAATATTTCTTATTATGTAGACCAATTTTATACTTCAAAACGCTAAGGCACATTACTAAAGGCAGCAAAAGCACGTTTTCAAGAACCGCTTCGAAATTGACGACAAGTTACATGAAATTGGAAAGACATAATAAAGAAGGCTAACCAATACTGCACAACGTGTTTGATACAGAAAGGATCAAAGGTTCCGCTGTCTTTTGGTGTAACAGAAAGGAGAGCTGTGTAGTCCACGTATTTTGGGAAATAATTTTAATAAAATTGTGAAAGTAATCAAAACACAAAGACACAATTTATTGGGAATTTAACGACACACAAATAAAAATGAATTGAAAAGGTTAATTGATGTTATTAAAGGATCCGACGTAAAGTGCAAATAACTGTAATCTTGAACCCAAAACACGAGACACAAGAAATAAAATGAAGAGAAATATGGACCAAATGCGAGTTCCCAATTAAATCTTGAAGTATTACAGTCATCTGTCTATTTAGTAGCCTCAATTTAAATAGCTCAGCACGTACCTGATTTGCCCCCAGGTCCAACACACTAAACCAAGCTCGCAAATTTATAAGTCCGATGTTGAAGATGTCTTAGATTTGTTGAAATCCCACGATAAGGGAAGCACGCTCAAAGAAATTTTTCAAATTTGAAATTAAAGCGTCCTTGATAGGGTTAAGGAACTTGAACCTGAACCTAAGGAGAGGACCATGACTGTTTTGAATTTGACTTAGGGACTTGGATTGATTGAAGGTGGCATCAAGTTGTTGGTGGACTTTGATTGGAACGGGCAGAGAGCAGCAACTGAACAGGGAACTATGACGATGCTTGGCCACGTGTATTTTTGTATACTGAGAATGATAATCTAGATCAGTGGTATTTAACCTGGGGTACGCGAAGACATCTTAGGGGGTACGTAAAATAAAAAAATATATTATTTCATGATAAACACTGAATAATCAGGGCCAGATTTACGGTTAGCTACAAGAGACCGGACGTAAGGACATGCGATTTGGGAGTGCCATTTGTCTCTCTCTCTCCTTTATGCGATTCTTATCTGGGCGGCTAGTTTCATTTTATTCCACACAGTGCATATAATTTTGCTTTGCTAAAATACCTTTGTTCCTTTATTAATTTTTATACGATAGACAATAATATATTTGTTATTTAATAGCTTGACTCTCCTTTTTCTCATTTAAAACTTATTATTTAATACATTATTTTGGATGTAATTTATTTAACTTATTTTAGATGTAGATTATAGACTGTGTATAACTTGAATTATGCACCAACAACTTTGGGGGTACAAAGTTGAAGAGAAATTATATCTGGGGGTACGCGAACAAAAAAAAATTGAATACCGCTGGTCTAAATGAGGGGTCTACAGTTTCAGAGAAAGTGCCTCCTCTTTAAACGTTAATTTTTTTGTCATTTCATATAAAATGTATTAGTACTCATATATATATATCTAATTTTTTTGATAAAAAAATTGTCTGAAACCGTACCCATTTTAATATTGCATTTATAGTAAAATATTTTTTCGAGTAATGTCATCGAAATCGGAACCATCTACGAAATAACTTCGGGGGTTCAGTTTATGTTGTATTTTTTTTACCCAAAGTACTACGTCAAATGTTTTTATTATGACGAATTAGAAGGTACATTAAGAATATTTTATTGTCACGATAGAGAAGAAAAAACTGAAACATTAGAGAAATTGTGTCTATTGAGATAGCCTCTCCAGCCGCAGGTAGCCACGTCTGCACGTAATATCAAATGCTGTCTACAGACTGACAGATAAGCGTAAAGCAAAGCTAACAACACGCATAATAGTTTGTAACGCAAAAGAAGATATACAGGGTATACACAAAAGAATGGTGCGGTTTATATGTATATATACACATAAACCGCACCATTCTTTTGTGTATACTCTGTATATGTAGTCTCTAGTATTTCGTCTTTAGCAGCGCTAAATCAAAATTTCGGTTAAAGTATCTGAAATTCTGAAACACAACACAAGGCAATAAAGTATATAAACACTAGACGACATCGTTCTTTCTTTGTTTCTTACATTCAGCACAGCCAGAAGTTGCTAAGAAAGTTGCTTGCTGGTTCTCAGGTCTCTCCGTCTGTCGTTTTAAGAGCAACACACTGAGATAGCGTCGTCTCTCCTCTCTCCAACTCTATATATCTTTTATACTCACGTGGCTTCAAAAACTCTCAAGTTTCGGTCTTACCATTTGGAGCAAAGACGCTGTGACCACCTGTGAGAGGTAGGTAGGATGTGACGTCACTGTTTATTGCTTTCTGCCTGCCTGCAGCCTGTTGCAAGATTTATGTCCGTTGTTTCACCTTTCGGAAACCACGAAGTTTTGTTTCGAAACTCTTTATATTATATATATCGTGCATTTTAATAATTAGTTGATTATTTTATTCCAACAAATGCACTACACTATTTTAGTGTTTTCTTGCCCCTACATATGTTTCGGCACTACTTGTGCCATCCTCAGGGGTGTCGTCGAGAGTTCACAGTTTTCAAATGCATCCAATTCACTTTCACAGCATAAATTCACTGTCACTTAATATCACTTATCTTCCTGTTCATGGCGGTCAGCTTGTCTTGTTTGGTGTTTTATTAAAATTGAATAATTAAAACTTTATAAATGAAGACAGTCGTAGTGTAAAATGTTAAAAAATTTTAAGACTTTGTTCGACAGCTGCTAAGTACATTAGTTGTGTGATCGTATTGATCGTGTGCTTTTGTTGTGTTGTTGATCGTACTGTGGTGTATTGTGTACTGTGTATTGTGTACTGCGTACTGCGTACTGCGTATTGCGTACTGCGTAGTTACATTGTACAGTGGTAACACTCCACTAGTTACATTGTACAGTGGCAACACTCCACTAGTTACATTGTACAGTGGCAACACTGCACTAGTTACATTGTACAGTGGCAACACTCCACTAGTTACATTGTACAGTGGCAACACTCCACTAGTTACATTGTACAGTGGCAACACTGCACTAGTTACATTGTACAGTGGCAAAACTCCACTAGTTACATTGTACAGTGGCAAACCTGCACTAGATTACAATTGTACAGTGGCAACACTCCACTAGTTACATTGTACAGTGGCAACACTCCACTAGTTACATTGTACAGTGGCAACACTCCACTAGTTACATTGTACAGTGGCAACACTCCACTAGTTACATTGTACAGTGGCAACACTCCACTAGTTACATTGTACAGTGGCAACACTCCACTAGTTACATTGTACAGTGGCAACACTCCACTAGTTACATTGTACAGTGGCAACACTCCACTAGTTACATTGTACAGTGGCAACACTGCACTAGTTACATTGTACAGTGGCAACACTCACATAGTTACATTGTACAGTGGTAACACTCCACTAGTTACATTGTACAGTGGCAACACTGCAATAGTTACATTGAACAGTGGCAACTCTCCACTAGTTACATTGTACAGTGGCAACACTGCACTAGTTACATTGTACAGTGGCAACACTGCACTAGTTACATTGTACAGTGGCAACACTCCACTAGTTACATTTTACAGTGGCAACACTCCACTAGTTACATTGTACAGTGGCAACACTGCACTACTTACATTGTGCAGTGGCAACACTGCACTAGTTACATTGAACAGTGGCAACTCTCCAATAGTTACATTGTACAGTGGCAACACTGCACTAGTTACATTGTACAGTGGCAACACTGCACTAGTTACATTGTACAGTGGCAACACTCCACTGGTTACATTGTACAGTGGCAACACTGCACTAGTTACATTGTACAGTGGCAACACTCCACTAGTTACATTGTACAGTGGCAACACTGCACTAGTTACATTGTACAGTGGCAACACTCCACTAGTTACATTGTACAGTGGCAACACTGCACTAGTTACATTGTACAGTGGCAACACTCACATAGTTACATTGTACAGTGGCAACACTGCACTTAGTTACATTGTACAGTGGCAACACTGCACTAGTTACATTGTACAGTGGCAACACTGCACTAGTTACATTGTACAGTGGACAACACTGCACTAGTTACATTGTACAGTGGCAACACTCCACTAGTTACATTGTACAGTGGCATCACTGCACTAGTTACATTGTACAGTGGCAACACTCCACTAGTTACATTGTACAGTGGCAACACTGCACTAGTTACATTGTCCAGTGGCAACACTCACTAGTTACATTGTACAGTGGCAAACACTGCACTAGTTACATTGTACAGTGGCAACACTCCACTAGTTACATTGTACAGTGGCAACACTGCACTAGTTACATTGTACAGTGGCAACACTGCACTAGTTACATTGTACAGTGGCAACACTCCACTAGTTACATTGTACAGTGGCAACACTCCACTAGTTACATTGTACAGTGGCAACACTGCACTAGTTACATTGTACAGAGGCAACACTCCACTAGTTACATTGTACAGTGGCAACACTGCACTAGTTACATTGTACAGTGGCAACACTCCACTAGTTACATTGTACAGTGGCAACACTGCACTAGTTACATTGTACAGTGGCAACACTGCACTAGTTACATTGTACAGTGGCAACACTCCACTAGTTACATTGTACAGTGGCAACACTCCACTAGTTACATTGTACAGTGGCAACACTCAACTAGTTACATTGTAGAGTGGCAACACTGCACTAGTTACATTGTACAGTGGCAACACTCCACTAGTTACATTGTACAGTGGCAACACTGCAATAGTTACATTGTACAGTGGAACACTGCACTAGTTACATTGTACAGTGGCAAACACTGCACTAGTTACATTGTACAGTGGCAACACTCCACTAGTTACATTTTACAGTGGCAACACTCCACTAGTTACATTGTACAGTGGCAACACTGCACTATTACATTGTACAGTGGCAACACTGCACTAGTTACATTGAACAGTGGCAACTCTCCACTAGTTACATTGTACAGTGGCAACACTGCACTAGTTACATTGTACAGTGGCAACACTGCACTAGTTACATTGTACAGTGGCAACACTCACTGGTTACATTGTACAGTGGCAAACACTGCACTAGTTACATTGTACAGTGGCAACACTCCACTAGTTACATTGTACAGTGGCAACACTGCACTAGTTACATTGTACAGTGGCAACACTCCACTATTACATTGTACAGTGGCAACACTGCACTAGTTACATTGTACAGTGGCAACACTCCACTAGTTACATTGTACAGTGGCAAAACTGCACTAATTACATTGTACAGTGGCAACACTGCACTAGTTACATTGTACAGTGGCAACACTGCACTAGTTACATTGTACAGTGGCAACACTGCACTAGTTACATTGTACAGTGGCAACACTCCACTAGTTACATTGTACAGTGGCAACACAATTCACTAGTTACATTGTACAGTGGCAACACTCCACTACTTACATTGTACAGTGGCAACACAATTCACTAGTTACATTGTACAGTGGCAACACAATTCACTAGTTACATTGTACAGTGGCAACACTGCTCTAGTTACATTGTACAGTGGCAACACAATTCACTAGTTACATTGTACAGTGGCAACACTGCACTAGTTACATTGTACAGTGGCAACACTGCACTATTTACATTGTACAGTGGCAACACTGCACTAGTTACATTGTACAATGGCAACACTGCACTAGTTACATTGTACAGTGGCAACACTCCACTAGTTACATTGTACAGTGGCAAAACTGCACTAGTTACATTGTACAGTGGCAACACTGCACTAGTTACATTGTACAGTGACAACACTGCACTAGTTACATTGTACAGTGGCAACACTCCACTAGTTACATTGTACAGTGGCAACACTGCACTAGTTACATTGTACAGTGGCAACACTGCACTAGTTACATTGTACAGTGGCAACACTGCACTAGTTACATTGTACAGTGGCAACACTGCACTAGTTACATTGTACAGTGGCAACACTCCACTAGTTACATTGTACAGTGGCAACACTGCACTAGTTACATTGTACAGTGGCAACACTCCACTAGTTACATTGTACAGTGGCAACACTGCACTAGTTACATTGTACAGTGGCAACACTCCACTAGTTACATTGTACAGTGGCAACACTGCACTAGTTACATTGTACAGTGGCAACACTGCACTAGTTACATTGTACAGTGGTAACACTGCACTAGTTACATTGTACAGTGGCAACACTGCACTAGTTACATTGTACAGTGGCAAAACTGCACTAGTTACATTGTACAGTTTTTGACGTGTTTAATTAACATAAAGTTTGGTTCCTGTCGTAAATTTATTTTTGTATTTGTAACAGTTGTTTTAGTGACGTGTATAAATTACTGAATGTACATTATAATAATATTGTATTGATACTTATATATTATAATAACATTTTGATACACCCTGTATATTGTAGGTTCGTTATTAATATATGTTTTTAAAATACATTCGATTTAACGGACTTTCGGCAATAGCGGACACAGCTTCCCCTCACTTAGTCCGTTAAATGGAGGGTCTAATGTATATATTTTTTAATATCAAAAAATGCAATCCCGTATGTTGCTCCAGTATTGTCAATTTCCGAAGAAAAATCCCTGCGATATTTAGAGGGAACATTCAAAATTGTTATTTACTGATTCCACGACTTCACACGGAAAACCCCTAAATTCCAGTCGAAAAAGACTGGCTTTATGCATAAAATATACGTTGCTGTTACATTATTACACTTATGTCAGGCCATAGCAACTGCCTCAAACTCTTGCAAGTTTATCAGACGTCGGTTTGTGACTGTGTTCAGTATCAAGGTGACGGGCTGGAAAGTGACGTGTGTTTTGGTACACGTGTAACGACGTTTCAAAATAACCTCTGACTCAAAGTCATAGGTAGAAGATGGGGGGGCAGAAGTTGCCTTCGAAACACTGTGTAATCATTTAGCAAAATATAAGGCTTTACACGGCTGAAAGACGTAATATCCACTATTTGTAATTCTATATATGGTCACATCTTGCGCAGAAACTGCCTTCTGAAACACGTGATTGAAGGAAACTTAGAAGGAAGGATAGAAATGACGGGAAGATGAGGGAGAAGACGTAAGCAGTTGCTGGATGACCTTAAGGAAAAGAGAAGATACTGGAAATTGAAATAGGAAGCACTAGATCGCACCCTGTGGAGAACACGCTTTTGAAGAGGCTACGGACCTGTCGTAAGTCAGACTGCTGAATGAAGAGGCTACGGACCTGTCGTAAGACAGACTACAGAATGAAGAGGCTACGCACCTGTCGTAAGTCAGACTGCAGAATGAAGAGGTTACGGACCTATCGTAAGACAGACTGCAGAATGAACAGGCTACGGACCTGTCGTAAGACAGACTGCAGAATGAAGAGGCTACGGACCTGTCGTAAGTCAGACTGCAGAATGAAGAGGTTACGGACCTGTCGTAAGACAGACTGCAGAATGAAGAGGCTACGGACCAGTCGTAAGACATACTGCAGAATGAAGAGGCTACGGACCTGTCGTAAGTCAGACTGCAGAATGAAGAGGTTACGGACCTGTCGTAAGACAGACTGCAGAATGAAAAGACTACGGACCTGTCGTAAGACAGACTGCAGAATGAAGGGGCTACGGACCTGTCGTAAGTCAGACTGCAGAATGAAGAGGCTACGGACCTGTCGTAAGACAGACTGCAGAATGAAGAGACTACGGACCTGTCGTAAGACAGACTGCAGAATGAAGAGGCTACGGACCTGTCGTAAGACAGACTGCAGAATGAAGAGGCTACGGACCTGTCGTAAGACAGACTGCAGAATGAAGAAGCTACGGACCTGTCGTAAGACAGACTGCAGAATGAATATATGGAAAATGTGAAAAAATTGTCGTTTACATCTCCGTAGAAGCAGGCCATGTAAATGCCGAGACACGCACTGGGGAACACGAGCTCTCTAATTCGGTGTGCACAACGGATTCTTTCCCTGGGGGTAAAACGAACGGAGCGTGAAGAAGTTCACTAATTTCTTATACAGTGCCGAGGCGAGAAATGGATTGATGTATAATATTACTGTCGACATATGCCTTCATGGCGTCTACAGGGAGTACTTTATCTTGCCTCTGCCTTCTAGTGAGGAGGTTTTGTGAAACAGAGAGAGAGGAGCGTGAGGAAATAAAGTAGTAAGGTCCAACGCAAATTGCCTTGAAGGGAAATAAAAACGGAAACTTAACTATTTGTAGAGTAATGTCTTCAAATGGCCACCTGTTGAGAAACTGTTATTTGGCAACACTGTACAGAGCTAACTGCTAGGCGTTGGGGGGGAAGCCGAAATTTGGGGCCCTCATGGCGCTGTTGTTGAAAATTCATATACACTTTACATTGTGTAGGGAAATATCATTGTTTTTGTGACAAAGTACTGAACACATTAATATGTACAACGTGAGTCGGAGGTGTAGAGTATGTTAATGTTGGGGCCTGAATAAGGCGTGAAATTGCCTTCGTGAGTGGAAAATTTTTCAATCACTTTCAAAGAAGAGGAAAATGTAACTGAGACCTTGCGAGAGAAAAATTTGTCTTGGCAGAATCTTAATTTCAAAAGGAGGAAAAACGATTATTTCTGAATGTGGAAAGGAAGTAAGAAGAAAATCAAAGAAAAGAAGGAAGGAAGGAAAATGAAAAACAAATTAAAAGTTTAAATATTGAGCTGTACACAATACACAGTACACAATACACAGTACACAATACACAGTACACAATACACAGTACACAATACACAGTACACAATACACAGTACACAATACACAGTACACAATACGCAGTACACAATACACAGTACACAATACACAGTACACAATACGCAGTACACCACCATACACAATACACAGTACACAATACACAGTACACAATACACAGTACACAATACACAGTACACAATACACAGTACACAATACACAGTACACAATACACAGTACACAATACACAGTACACAATACACAGTACACAATACACAGTACACAATACACAGTACACAATACACAGTACACAATACGCAGTACACAATACACAGTACACAATACACAGTACACAATACGCAGTACACCACCGTACACAATACACAGTACACAATACACAGTACACAATACACAGTACACAATACACAGTACACAATACACAGTACACAATACACAGTACACAGTACGCAGTGCACTACACAGTACACAGTACACAGTACACAATATACAGTACACAATACACAGTACACAATACACAGTACACAATACACAGTACACAATACACAGTACACAATACACAGTACACAATACGCAGTACACAATACACAGTACACAATGCACAGTACACAATACACAGTACACAATACACAGTACACAATACGCAGTACACAATCACAGTACACAATACGCAGTACACAATACGCAGTACACAATACGCAGTACACAATACACAGTACACAATACACAGTACACAATACACAGTACACAATACACAGTACACAATACACAGTACACAATACACAGTACACAATACGCAGTACACAATACGCAGTACACAATACGCAGTACACAATACACAGTACACAATACACAGTACACAATACACAGTACACAATACGCAGCACACAATACACAGTACACAATACACAGTACACAATACGCAGTACAAAATACGCAGTACACAGTACACAATACGCAGTACACAATACGCAGTACACCACAGTACACAATACGCAGTACACCACAGTACACAATACGCAGTACACAATACACAGTACACCACAGTACACAGTACACCACAGTACACAATAAACAGTACATAATACACAGTACACAATACACAGTACGCAGTACTCTGCACAGTACACAATACACAGTACACAATACACAGTACACAGTACACAATACACAGTACACAGTACACAGTACACAATACACAGTACACAGTACACAATACACAGTACACAATACACAGTACACCACAGTACACAGTACACCACAGTACACAATAAACAGTACATAATACACAGTACACAATACACAGTACGCAGTACACAATACACAATACACAGTACACAATACACAATACACAGAAAACAATACACAATACACAGTACACAGTACGCAGTACACAGTACACAGTACACAGTACACAGTACACAGTACGCAGTACACAGTACGCAGTACACAATACGCAGTACACAATACGCACTACACAATACACAGTACACAATACGCAGTACACAATACGCAGTACACAATACGCAGTACACAATACACAGTACACAGTACGCAGTACACAATACGCAGTACACAATACGCAGTACACAATACACAGTACACAATACACAGTAAACAATACGCAGTACACAATACGCAGTACACAATACGCAGTACACAATACGCAGTACACAATACACAGTACACAATACACAGTACACAGTACACAATACAAAATACACAATACACAGTACACAATACAGAGTACACAATACACAGTACACAGTACAAAGTACACAGTACACAGTACACAGTACACTACACAGCACACAATACACAATACACAGTACACAATACACAGTACACAGTACACAGTACACAGTACACAGTACAAAGTACACAGTACAAAGTACACAGTACACAGTACGCAGTACGCAGTACTCAATACGCAGTACACAGTACACAGTACACAGTACACAGTACAAAGTACACAGTACACAGTACACAGTACACAGTACACAGTACACAGTACACAGTACACAGTACACAGTACGCAGTACGCAATACGCAGTACGCAGTACGCAGTACGCAGTACACAGTACACAATACACAGTACACAATACACAGTACAAAGTACACAGTACACAGTACACAGTACACAGTACGCAGTACGCAGTACGCAGTACGCAATACGCAGTACAAAGTACACAGTACACAGTACACAGTACACAGTACATATTACAAAGTACACAGTACACAGTACACAGTACGCAGTACGCAATACGCAGTACGCAGTACACAGTACACAGTACGCAGTACACAGTACACAGTACACAGTACACAGTACGCAGTACACAGTACACAGTACACAATACACAGTGCACAGTACACAGTACACAGTACACAGTACACAGTACAAAGTACACAGTACAAAGTACACAGTACACAGTACACAGTACAAACTACACTACACAGCACACAATACACAATACACAGTACACAGTACACAATACGCAGTACAAAATACACAGTACACAATACACAGTACACAGTACACAGTTCACAGTACACAGTACACAGTACGCAGTACGCAATACGCAGTACACAGTACACAGTACACAGTACACAGTACACAGTACACAGTACAAAGTACACAGTACGCAGTACGCAATACGCAGTACACAGTACACAGTACACAGTACACAGTACACAGTACACAGTACGCAGTACACAGTACACAGTACGCAGTACACAGTACGCAGTACGCAATACGCAGTACACAGTACACAATACGCAGTACGCAGTACACAGTACACAGTACAAAGTACACAGTACACAGTACACAGTACACAATACACAGTACGCAGTACACAGTACACAGTACAAAGTACACAGTACACAGTACGCAGTACGCAGTACGCAATACGCAGTACGCAATACGAAGTACACAGTACAAAGTACACAGTACACAGTTCACAGTACGCAGTACGCAATACGCAGTACACAGTACACAGAACACAATACACACAGTACCAGTACACAGTACACAGTACAAAGTACACAGTACACAGTACACAGTACACAGTACAAAGTACACAGTACACAGTACACAGTACGCAGTACGCAGTACGCAGTACGCAGTACGCAGTACACAGTACACAGTACACAGTACAAAGTACAAAGTACACAGTACAACAGTACACAGTACACAGTACACAGTACACAGTACACAGTACAAAGTACGCAGTACGCAGTACGCAGTACACAGTACACAGTACACAGTACACAGTACACAGTACACAGTACAAATTACACAGTACACAGTACACAGTACACAGTACACAGTACACAGTACACAGTACGCAGTACGCAGTACGCAGTACGCAGTAAGCAGTACGCAATACACAGTACACAGTACGCAGTACGCAGTACACAGTACAAAGTACGCAGTACGCAGTACGCAGTACGCAGTACGCAGTACGCAGTACGCAGTACGCAGTACACAGTACAAAGTACGCAGTACGCAGTACGCAGTACGCAGTACGCAGTACGCAGTACGCAGTACGCAGTACGCAGTACGCAGTAAGCAGTACGCAGTACGCAGAAAGCAGTACGCAGTACGCAGTACGCAGTACACAGTACAAAGTACGCAGTACGCAGTACGCAGTACGCAGTACGCAGTACGCAATACACAGTACACAGTACACAGTACAAAGTACGCATTACGCAGTACGCAGTACGCAGTACGCAGTACGCAGTACGCAGTACGCAGTACGCAGTACGCAGTACAAAGTACGCAGTACGCAGTACGCAGTGTACTGTGTACTGTGTATTGTGTACTGTGTATTGTGTACTGCGTATTGTGTACTGTGTACTGTGTATTGTGTATTGTGTGCTGTGTAGTGTAATGTGTACTGTGTACTGTGTACTGTGTACTGTGTACTGTGTACTTTGTACTGTGTACTGTTTACTGTGTACTGTGTACTGTGTACTGTGTATTTTGTACTGTGTACTGCGTACTGTGTACTGTGTACTGTGTACTGCGTACTGTGTACTGTGTACTGCGTACTGCGTATTGCGTACTGCGTACTGTGTACTGTGTACTTTGTACTATGTACTGTGTACTGTGTACTGTGTACTGCGTATTGCGTACTGCGTACTGCGTACTGCGTACTGTGTACTGTGTACTTTGTACTGTGTATTGTGTACTGTGTATTGTGTACTGTGTACTGCGTACTGCGTACTGTGTACTGCGTATTGCGCACTGCGTACTGTGTACTGTGTACTGTGTACTGTGTACTGTGTACTTTGTACTGTGTACTGTGTACTGTGTACTGTGTACTGTGTACTGCGTATTGCGTACTGCGTACTGTGTACTGTGTACTGTGTACTGTGTACTGTGTACTTTGTACTGTGTACTGTGTACTGTGTACTTTGTACTGTGTACTGTGTATTGTGTATTGTGTGCTGTGTAGTGTACTGTGTACTGTGTACTGTGTACTGTGTACTTTGTACTGTGTACTGTGTATTGTGTACTCTGTATTGTGTACTGTGTATTGTGTACTGTGTACTGTGTACTGTGTACTGTGTATTGTGTACTGTGTATTGTGTACTGTGGTGTACTGCGTATTGTGTACTGCGTATTGTGTACTGCGTATTGGGTACGGCGTATTGTGTACTGCGTATTGTGTACTGCGTACTGTGTACTGTGTACTGTGTATTGTGTACCTTGTATGTGTATTGTGTGCTGTGTATTGTGTACTGTGTATTGTGTACTGTGTAGTGTACTGTGTACTGTGTATTGTGTATTGTGTACTGTGTATTGTGTATTGTGTACTGTGTACTGTGTATTGTGTACTGCGTATTGTGTACTGCGTACTGCGTATTGTGTACTGTGTACTGTGTATTGTGTACTGCGTATTGTGTACTGCGTATTGTGTACTGCGTACTGTGTACTGTGTATTGTGTACTGTGTACTTTGTACTGTGTAGTGTACTGCGTAATGTGTACTGTGTATTGTGTATTGTGTACTGTGTACTGTGTATTGTGTACTGCGTATTGTGTGCTGTGTATTGTGTGCTGTGTATTGTGTGCTGTGTATTGTGTGCTGTGTATTGTGTGCTGTGTATTGTGTACTGGTGTATTGTGTACTGTGTATTGTGTACTGTGTATTGTGTACTGTGTACTGTGTACTGTGTAGTGCACTGCGTACTGTGTACTGTGTATTGTGTACTGTGTATTGTGTACTGTGTATTGTGTACAGCTCAATATTTAAACTTTTAATTTGTTCTTCATTTTCCTTCCTTCCTTCTTTCTTTGATTTTCTTCTTACTTCCTTTCCACATTCAGAAATAATCGTTTTTCCTCCTTTTGAAATTGAGATTCTGCCAAGACATATTTTTCTCTCGCAAGGTCTCAGTTACATTTTCCTCTTCTTTGAAAGTGATTGAAAATTTTTCCACTCACGAAGGCAATTTCACGCCTTATTCAGGCCCCAACATTAACATACTCTACACCTCCGACTCACGTTGTACATATTAATGTGTTCAGTACTTTGTCACAAAAACAATGATATTTCCCTACACAATGTAAAGTGTATATGAATTTTCAACAACAGCGCCATGAGGGCCCCAAATTTCGGCTTCCCCCCAACGCCTAGCAGTTAGCTCTGTACAGTGTTGCCAAATAACAGTTTCTCAACAGTTGGCCATTTGAAGACATTACTCTACAAATAGTTAAGTTTCCGTTTTTATTTCCCTTCAAGGCAATTTGCGTTGGACCTTACTACTTTATTTCCTCACGCTCCTCTCTCTCTGTTTCACAAAACCTCCTCACTAGAAGGCAGAGGCAAGATAAAGTACTCCCTGTAGACGCCATGAAGGCATATGTCGACAGTAATATTATACATCAATCCATTTCTCGCCTCGGCACTGTATAAGAAATTAGTGAACTTCTTCACGCTCCGTTCGCTTTACCCCCAGGGAAAGAATCCCTTGTGCACACCGAATTAGAGAGCTCGTGTTCCCCAGTGCGTGTCTCGGCATTTACATGGCCTGCTTCTACGGAGATGTAAACGACAATTTTTTCACATTTTCCATATATTCATTCTGCAGTCTGTCTTACGACAGGTCCGTAGCTTCTTCATTCTGTAGTCTGTCTTACGACAGGTCCGTAGCCTCTTCATTCTGCAGTCTGTCTTACGACAGGTCCGTAGCCTCTTCATTCTGTAGTCTGTCTTACGACAGGTCCGTAGTCTCTTCATTCTGCAGTCTGTCTTACGACAGGTCCGTAGCCTCTTCATTCTGCAGTCTGACTTACGACCGGTCCGAAGCCTCTTCATTCTGCAGTCTGACTTACGACAGGTCCGTAGCCTCTTCATTCTGCAGTCTGTCTTACGACAGGTCCGTAGCCTCTTCATTCTGCAGTCTGTCTTACGACAGGTCCGTAGCCTCTTCATTCTGTAGTCTGTCTTACGACAGGTCCGTAGCCTCTTCATTCTGCAGTCTGTCTTACGACAGGTCCGTAGCCTCTTCATTCTGCAGTCTGACTTACGACAGGTCCGTAGCCTCTTCATTCTGCAGTCTGTCTTACGACAGGTCCGTAGTCCTCTTCATTCTGCAGTCTGTCTTACAACAGGTCAGTAGCCTCTTCCAAAGCGAGTTCTCCACAGGGTGCGATCTAGTGCTTCCTCTTTCAATTTCCAGTATCTTCTCTTTTCCTTAAGGTCATCCAGCAACTGCTTACGTCTTCTCCCTCATCTTCCCGTCATTTCTATCCTTCCTTCTAAGTTTCCTTCAATCACGTGTTTCAGAAGGCAGTTTCTGCGCAAGATGTGACCATATATAGAATTACAAATAGTGGATATTACGTCTTTCAGCCGTGTAAAGCCTTATATTTTGCTAAATGATTACACAGTGTTTCGAAGGCAACTTCTGCCCCCCCATCTTCTACCTATGACTTTGAGTCAGAGGTTATTTTGAAACGTCGTTACACGTGTACCAAAACACACGTCACTTTCCAGACCGTCACCTTGATACTGAACACAGTCACAAACCGACGTCTGATAAACTTGCAAGAGTTTGAGGCAGTTGCTATGGCCTGACATAAGTGTCATAATGTAACAGCAACGTATATTTTATGCATAAAGCCAGTGTTTTTTGACCGGATTTAGGGGTTTTCTGTGTGAAGTCGTAGAATCAGTAAATAACAATTTTGAATGTTCCCTCTAAATATCGCAGGGATTTTTCTTCGGAAATTGACAATACTGGAGCAACATACGGGATTGCATTTTTTGATATTAAGAAATAGATACAGTAGACCCTCCATTTAACGGACTAATAGAGGGTAAGGGGTGTCCGCTATTGCCGAAAGTCCGTTAAATCGAATGTATTTTAAAAACATATATTAATAACGAACTTACAATGTACAGGGTGTATCAAAATGTTATTATAATGTATAAGTATCAATAAAATATTATTATAATGTACATTCAGTAATTTATACACGTCACTAAAACAACTGTTACAAATATAAAAATAAATTTACGACAGGAACCGAACTTTATTTTAATTAAACACGTAAAAAACTGTACAATGTAACTAGTGCAGTGTTGCCACTGTAGAATGTAACTAGTGCAGTGTTGCCACTGTAGAATGTAACTAGTGGAGTGTTGCCACTGTACAATGTAACTAGTGCAGTGTTGCCACTGTACAATGTAACTAGTGCAGTGTTGCCACTGTACAATGTAACTAGTGCAGTGTTGCCACTGTACAATGTAACTAGTGCAGTGTTGCCACTGTACAATGTAACTAGTGCAGTGTTGCCACTGTACAATGTAACTAGTGCAGTGTTGCGACTGTACAATGTAACTAGTGCAGTGTTGCCACTGTACAATGTAACTAGTGGAGTGTTGCCACTGTACAATGTAACTAGTGAGTGTTGCCACTGTACAATGTAACTAGTGGAGTGTTGCCACTGTAGAATGTAACTAGTGCAGTGTTGCCACTGTAGAATGTAACTAGTGTAGTGTTGCCACTGTACAATGTAACTAGTGCAGGTGTTGCCACTGTACAATGTAATTAGTGGAGTGTTGCCACTGTAGAATGTAACTAGTGCAGTGTTGCCACTGTACAATGTAACTAGTGAGTGTTGCCACTGTACAATGTAACTAGTGCAGTGTTGCCACTGTACAATGTAAGTAGTGGAGTGTTGCCACTGTACAATGTAACTAGTGCTGTGTTGCCACTGTACAATGTAACTAGTGCAGTGTTGCCACTGTACAATGTAACTAGTGCAGTGTTGCCACTGTACAATGTAACTAGTGCAGTGTTGCCACTGTACAATGTAACTAGTGCAGTGTTGCCACTGTACAATGTAACTAGTGCAGTGTTGCCACTGTACAATGTAAGTAGTGGAGTGTTGCCACTGTACAATGTAACTAGTGCAGTGTTGCCACTGTACAATGTAACTAGTGGAGTGTTGCCACTGTACAATGTAACTAGTGCAGTGTTGCCACTGTAGAATGTAACTAGTGCAGTGTTGCCACTGTACAATGTAAGTAGTGTAGTGTTGCCACTGTACAATGTAACTAGTGGAATGTTGCCACTCTACAATGTAACTAGTGGAGTGTTGCCACTGTACAATGTAACTAGTGGAGTGTTGCCACTGTAGAATGTAACTAGTGCAGTGTTGCACTGTAGAATGTAACTAGTGCAGTGTTGCCACTGTACAATGTAAGTAGTGCAGTGTTGCCGCTGTACAATGTAATTAGTGGAGTGTTGCCACTGTACAATGTAACTAGTGCAGTGTTGTCACTGTACAATGTAACTAGTGGAGTGTTGCGACTGTACAATGTAACTAGTGCAGTGTTGCCACTGTAGAATGTAACTAGTGCAGTGTTGCCACTGTACAATGTAACTAGTGGAGTGTTGCCACTGTACAATGTAACTAGTGGAGTGTTGCCACTGTACAATGTAACTAGTGGAGTGTTGCCACTGTACAATGTAACTAGTGGAGTGTTGCCACTGTACAATGTAACTAGTGGAGTGTTGCCACTGTACAATGTAACTAGTGCAGTGTTGCCACTGTACAATGTAACTAGTGCAGTGTTGCCAATGTACAATGTAACTAGTGCAGTGTTGCCACTGTACAATGTAATTAGTGGAGTGTTGTCACTGTACAATGTAACTAGTGCAGTGTTGCCACTGTACAATGTAACTAGTGGAGTGTTGCCACTGTACAATGTAACTAGTGGAGTGTTGCCACTGTACAATGTAACTAGTGCAGTGTTTGCCACTGTAAATGTAATTAGTGGAGTGTTGTCACTGTACAATGTAACTAGTGCAGTGTTGCCACTGTACAATGTAACTAGTGGAGTGTTGCCACTGTACAATGTAACTAGTGGAGTGTTGCCACTGTACAATGTAACTAGTGCAGTGTTGCCACTGTAGAATGTAACTAGTGCAGTGTTGCCACTGTACAATGTAACTAGTGCAGTGTTGCCACTGTACAATATAACTAGTGCAGTGTTGCCACTGTACAATGTAACTAGTGCAGTGTTGCCCACTGTACAATTTAACTAGTGGAGTGTTGCCACTGTACAATGTAACTAGTGGAGTGTTGCCACTGTACAATGTAAAATAGTGCAGTGTTGCCACTGTACAATGTAACAAGTGCAGTGTTGCCACTTATACAATGTAACTAGTCAGTGTTGCCACTGTACAATGTAACTAGTGGAGTGTTGCCACTGTACAATGTAACTATGGAGTGTGTTGCCACTGTACAATGTAACTAGTGCAGTGTTGCCACTGTACAATGTAACTAGTGCAGTGTTGCCACTGTACAATGTAACTAGTGGAGTGTTGCCACTGTACAATGTAACTAGTGCAGTGTTGCCACTGTACAATGTAACTAGTGCAGTGTTGCCACTGTACAATGTAACTAGTGGAGTGTTGCCACTGTACAATGTAACTAGTGGAGTGTTGCCACTGTACAATGTAACTAGTGCAGTGTTGCCACTGTACAATGTAACTAGTGCAGTGTTGCCACTGTACAATGTAACTAGTGCAGTGTTGCCACGATCTTTTTTTATTTTTTTATTTTTTAAAGCTCACACAAGTTGTTTTCAATGTGAACATTAGTTTTTTTTATTTAAATCCATTTTAGAGGGAAAATAGGTTCTATTTAGGACAGAAATTTTTTGTCCTTTAAATCCGAAGTCCGTTAAATCCAAGGCCTACTGTAATACCAAAAAAAAGCAGAGAAACATTACAATATTTTTTTTAAATGTAGGCTCACTTTTATCAGCTCTTCTCTAATACAATTTCGTGAAAATAATTTAGCAGTAGGTGACTGGCTCACCTACTGCTATCAACGTTTAGTAACCGTCTCCATAGAGAGGAGTTTCCTCGGGATTATAAATGTTGTTATTGGGATTCCTCAGAAGAATGGGAAAAACTGTCTTAAGCAGATGTGTTTTTGTGTTGGTAAACCTGTTATTGGCTTCTGGAATCGAGCAGCAGTGAGTTGTGTTTATTAGTGTTACAACAACGTTGAACTGCAGGACAGCCTTACAGCAGAATACTGTAGAACTGTATTATGGGCTGGAACTGACAACCTGCAGTGTGAGACAGAATAATGTATCTGTTATTGATTTGCTGGTTTTAGTAACGCTGACGTCTACAGTACAATGCGTCTGTCTATAAGGTTACCACAAATTCTGTGCTCAAATGTAGATTATTTAACGTCGATTTTTATAGGCCCCATATTTACAGCTGTTGCTGATTCGTTTTAAGACGTGGTAAGATAATAAAGAGCTAAACACATGTCATATTTTCTGGGATATTTTCCAATTAAACGTAAGCACAAAATACGTTTCACAAAACATAATACATAATTAGATATAAATGGAATGTATTTTTTAAATGTTATTGTTACATACATTTTTTTATTATTTTGGTTCTATTCGACAAATGTGCAATTTTATTTTCTATTATTCAATACATATATTTAATTGAAGATGGTCCAACATGTTTCGAAACTTATATGAGGTCCATCTTCAGGGACATATGTTTTAAATTACACCAGCCCTTCTACAAAGGCACATGTTAGGTTATACACTATAAAATGTTGTTTTTGTTGTCTTTTGTTACATACATATTTTAAATATTTTTAACTTAAGTATTTTAACATTAAATTCAGCAACCAAGACAAATTTTAAGTGTATACCCTAACATGTACCTTTGAAGAAGGGCTGGTGTAATTTAAAACAGATGTTCCTGAAGATGAACCTCATATAAGTTTCGAAACATGTTGGACCATCTTCAATTAAATATATGTATTGAATAATAGAAAATAAAATTGTACATTTGTCGAATATATTAAATAAAAAAATGGAAAGCATGTTGTCTGACATAAACTTACTGAGGGTCTTATTGTGTAATAGTGCGATGGAAAACACAAAGACGTAAAGAGGGTAATTAAACAGCATAAAACAAATACAAATTATAATATATAATTTAGTGTGATATGTTTAAAATAGAACAAAAAACATTAACACATCGCAGGCCAGTTGGTACTTTATGCCCTGCCTGATTTAAGGCTAAATATTCTGCATTCTGCTCGCTCCGTGTGTCACGTGATTCTTATCAATGTCACAATAAACAGTCATTATTTACACTACAAGTTTGCTCATTTGTCTTTATAATGGAAGAAAAATACAGGGCATACACAAAAGAATGGTGCGGTTTTAATAGTGTTCACTATTAACACCGCACCATTCTTTTGTGTATGCCCTGTATATTTTTGTAAGTGAGCATTGAATTATTGTATACAATATAGATTAGTTTTGACCTATGGTTACTGAATCGTTTTATTGAATTGTATTCAAAATTAATACTTAATATTTATAATTCAATTAGAAGAAACTATAAATGAAATATTAAAGCCATTTTAGTCCCTCGAGTCGCGTTATATAGCCTTTCAGACCGCACGTTGAATAGCCCTAACTTAGAGCAGTGACAGTCAAGCTATCTCTTCCCGGCTTTCTCCTAGGACTGCTTTAACGTTGAAGATGGGAAAGATATGCCGTCCCGAAACGTCGGTAACCGACTACCACCAAATGCTGCTCAACGTCTCAAAATCTCTTTTTCTCGACACGCCTACGCCCCATCCCCACCTCAAGTCCCACCAAATGGCACTTTGTCGATAGCAAGACGTGAGACCCGCTTTGCACCTCTCAAACTTATGATTAATGTAAAGTTCGTTGCCTTAGTCACGGGTACCACGTCACTTTTTCAGCGATGTAACATCGATTAATATCGATGTGCTCTGTGGAAAAGCAATCCCATTACAGGCCTGGACAGACCCTTAGAGTTCCAGGAGGTTGAGGCTCACAGATTTCTAGACAATCGTCATTTAAAGGGTGGTAAGTTGTCAGACCTACTCACCGGCCGCCTTTACCCCCAGGAAATATTCCTGGTACTCATTTCTGTTAGAGGCTTGAGTCGACCCCAGGGCCATAGTGCGACCGAAAGGATTATGTTAATGAAATATTCCAATGACACCGTCGGGAATCGAACCCGCGACCTTCCGGCTTGTAGAAAGAAGTGGAATTAAACACACGTGAATTTGCAACACTTACAAATCTAACAACTTTTAACTCTCTCTCTCTCTCTTTCTTATACTGCAAAGTGGTGAATATAAATTCGGGAGACAACACTGTTCTGTAGGTCTCACACTCCAAAGGTCCTGCAGTTCAAATCCCGGTTCTGTGTTTAGGGAAATTGATTATACTATCAAACTCTTGCAAAACGGACTTAACTGGCTCAGGCAGAGTAAAATGGCAACATATCGCGATTCATAGCTAGCAGGATTTTCAAAATAATAAGATCGGACTTTGTGGACTGGTTTCATCTCGCTCAGGTTGGTACAAATGGCGGGCTTTTGTGGACAAGGAAATTAATATTTTTTTTTCAGTTTTTTAACCAACAAAATGCACTTTTATTTTCGTATTTGTGTCCAATTAACCCTACATATGTTTCGGCCTTGAACTGGTCATCATCAGGGGTAAACTGACAACCACACAACAGGACAACAACAACAGCAGGATACTGACGTCAACATCTATACAAAACCAACTGCCAGCAATTTTAACAATTTTTAATAATAACAATTTAAATAACTCCCATCAACACAGCGCTCTATATTCACAATATACAGGTATACACAAAAGAATGGTGCGGTTTCAATGGTGAATAAAGGGAAACCGCACCATTCTTTTGTGTATACCCTGTATAGTGCTATACGTTACACTTCTAACGCACGACAAATACTATATACAGCGAGACATTGCAAGAAAAAACTTCAACAAACTTTGTATACCGCTGATTGTCAATGTAAATAATAGCCTTAAACTGTGTAACGGTTGTGATAATACCGAATGGACAGTGAAATGTGAAGTGAACTTATTGATGTACCGTGATGATGGCAGGGTCACGGCCGAAACATGTGTAGGGTGAATTGAACAGAAATACGGAAATAAAAGTGCATTTGTTGGTTGAAAAAGTGAAAAATTAACGTCAAGATGTAGGTGAAAACAACGTGAAAAAAAGACAATTAACATTTGTGGATGAGTCAAGAAAGGAACAAAACTGACACCTGATAAAGCTCTGATTATACAAAGCAGAGCATAAAAAGGGGCATGTCACGGCCTATCGTATTTCTCTTTTGGCATCTCCTCAAAATCAACCAGTATTTAAAATAAATCACGGAAGAATTTTCTTCTGTCCTCGTCACTTGACTGTTTCCATGGAAGGACACACGTAGATGAAACACAGCAAGCAGACAAGTCATGGATCTTTGTTAGACACTAACCACAGGTACCATCCTCAAAAACTATTTAATTAAGGAGAATTTGCATGTAGTTTCAACATCTGGCCTTTAAATTGACTTACTTCCCCATAAAAATTCTATATGCATTTATTTTTATCATATCTGAAAGTACAAGTCCATCAACAAGAAGGTTCCTAAATTTCAGATTCTTAATCATAATTTGTGACATATTCATACTGACGTAAATGACACCTTGCACATTTAAGCCCTTTCACGTAACAAGACACGTGTTTATCTTTAAATTACTTATCATTTTTTTAAACTGAAACATCAGAAGCTGTCAAAATTTACAAAACTACAGTAAGAGGCGGTTTCCTTAAAATTCGACGTGGCCATTACAGACAGGTCTTTACGAGCTCCGGAGTCAGACGCACACACTTGGAAACTGGCTGATACTAAATGAACCTGTAGATCAGCGTTCTTCTTCAGGCACTATTGGTTATTTAGATATTCGAGAAATTCCCACATTTTGTGGAATCCGAAAATTTATTTTCGTGTTAACGAAAGCCCACTAATTGTCCCTACTGAGAGACACATTAATTCAGACCACACCCTACCATAAGATTTCTCTAAGATCCATATTAATATTATCCTCCCATTCAAGTCTATGTTTTCCAAGTTGTCTCTTTCCTTCAGTCATCCTCACCAAAAACCTATATGCTTTTCTGTTCTGTCCTATACGTGCCACATACCTCGCCCATCCTCCTGCATTTGATGATCGGAACAATATCTTGTGAGAAGTACAACTCATGAAGCTCTTTATTATGTATTTGTCTCTATTCCCCTTACAGCCCAGTACAGTTACAGCATAACACGCTTGAAACTCAAGACTGTTTCCTTTCCGTTAACAAGTCACGCCTATTGTGCTGTGATTTACTTTGTTACAGTAGCAGGTGGCTATTAAATTCCAGGACAGTGAAGTAGCAGCAGGTGATGGTAACGCTGGAAGCAACCGGCTCTCTCTGCGTCTTGTAATTGTCAAATTAGCATGCTACTGTAATCTGAGCAGTTTCTCTTCCAAGATTCGCTTGAAGACAAATATACATTCTGCCATGTATTATGCTCTGTGGTGCAGGACTATATAACAAGCAAGAACCATAATTCTTCTCAGAAATTCTGCATTCATTTCAAGTAGCCCTCTGTACTATGAAACTAATGAAATGCCTTACATTTCGTTTCCCTGCTCTGTCGTTCCTCACACGAAGTTTCTCTCGCGTAAAACAAACCCACTATTCTTTAATCTAAATTCAAGGCGTGTATTTACAGTGTTATTTTAAGCAAGCTTACGAGATTACATTTTGATATATGTATATTTCACCGTATAAAAGTATACATGTACTTTAAGTATTTTGTACTTATTTTGCTGCCAACAACCTGGAATGTAAAAACACATAGCAAATGTGTACCTTCCCTTTCCGAGCTTCTTTATACATGCAAGGTTTGGATGAAGAAATCTGAAGAAAAGAAGCCAATTTTCCAAAATAGTCCAATAATTATGTTAGGGGCAATACTTGCCATAGAAAGTAACAGATTGAATATAAGCCTATAGAGTTTCATGATGATAACGATAAAGCTGGCGAATATAATTATTGTGAAATAAAATCTGTTGTTAATCGACACTCAAACATCATACAAGTCTATTAAAGAATATGCCAAGCAGCCTGTATTAAATCCGTGACATCGATTTATAAATAGGCATGTATATGAGGAATATCTATGTCGCCTTACACTTTAGAAAGACAATCAGACAGGCACTTAACACTTTAAACACGAAGCGTAAATTGTTTCATTTAAAGACCCAGTCCGTACCGCGCATTAAACACTTTTCATCTTTAAAGACGAAGCGTAAACTGTTTCATTTAAAGACCCAGTCCGTACCGCGCAGTAAACACTTTTCATCTTTAAAGACGAAGCGTAAACTGTTTCATTTAATGATCCAGTTCGTACCGCGCAGTAAACACTTTTCATCTTTAAAGACGAAGCGTAAATGTTTCATTTAATGATCCAGTTCCTACCGCGCAGTAAACACTTTCATCTTTAAAGACGAAGCGTAAACGTTTCATTTAAAGACCCAGTTCGTACCGCGCAGTAAACACTTTTCATCTCCGTTACAAAAACAAATCAATTTGCGTTATACAAGACAAAAGTCGCTGTTTGCTGTAATATAAATACAAAACACATAAATACAGTGTGGGCAGAACGTACAGTTTGTGAATGTTAAAACTGTTGATGTATCGAGTAACCGTTAGGCTTTAAAAGGTTAAAGAACAAGTTTAGAAAACTGTTCCAATACTTATGTGCCTTCTGTAGGGCCAAGAAGGGATAATCTTATTTTATTTCAGGTTTATTGCTCAAAACAGTCTGCAATATGACAGAACACGTTCTTGTTAACAGATGTCAGCTTTAGTGCCACTGAAGATGACGCTAATTGAGTGTCGAAACACATATGGCTCATGTGAAAGAGGCTGCTGGTAACAAATAAAGTTTACTTTGTATATTAAACCATACGTCACTGAGATGTAAAGTTAACATTCAGCAATATATCGGACATAAATCGTAATACACTCAGTCCGTGAACACACCTCGTGTGTCAGACTGCCAACTGTACTTTCTGTAGACACAATACATATGTGTACTTAAACACAAAAGTGACTGAGTATGTCCATGCTGCTTGTGGGTCATAATTAGGTTACTCAATTAGAAACACTATGGAGGACAATGTTACGTTAGTTAGACATTGTCTGTATTTTGTATTGGAGCAGATTGAAGTCACGTAATGCTTGTTATTATTCGGTGCAGGATCTTGTGTCTTACAGTTTGCTGTACAAAAGTACAAATGTTAAGATATACAGAACTGTAATTGTGTTGTTGTTTTGTATGGGTGTGAAACTTGGTCTGTCACACTGAGGGAGGAACATAGGCTGAGGGTGTTCGAGAATTGGGTGCTGAGGAGGATATTTGGGTCTAAGAGGGACGAGGTAACGGGGGAGTGGAGAAAACTACATAACGAGGAACTTAATGATCTGTACTGATCACCAAATATTATTCGGGTGATCAAATCAAGAAGAAAGAGGTGGGCGGGCCATGTAGCACGTATGGGCGAGGGGAGAGGTGCATACAGGGTTTTGGTGGGGAGACCTGAGGAAAGGAGACCACTTGGAAGACCCAGGCGTAGATGGGAGGATAATATTAAAATGGATCTTCAAGAAGTGGGATGAGGGGGCATGGACTGGATTGATATGGCTCAGGATAGGGACAGGTGGCGGGCTGTTGTGAGTGCTGTAATGAACCTTCGGATTCCATAAAACGCGGGGAATTTCTTGACTAGCTGAGAAACTGCTAGCTTCTGAAGAAGGACTCTGCTCCATGGAGTTAGTTAGTTAGTTAGTTAGTGTACCTCTCCTGCAGTAGCTACACATGTATGAACTCTTGCTATAGTACTCGTTATCCGTGGTTCTTCTCAGTCTATCCCCACAATTTATAAGGCTAGAGTGATCAGGCGATTATCGTTTCCGTACAAATCCTTTCCAGTTCATTAATTTTCTCATCACTCACATCATACAAATTCAATACCGACAGCATCGTTAAAGCTCCACAAAAGAGAAAGAACGTACACAGAGAAGTGTCTCTCTCAGTTGTCTAGTTGCATGACTTATCTATCAACAGTACTGATAGTATTAGGAACATTGAGCGCTATGAAGCTGCTGCAAGGCAACAGCAATAGATACAGCTGACAGCTGGACGAATTCTGACGAGTATATTTATCTCACTCCTTAATTGAAGTGAAGCCGACTGCACTGCCTGCGCTGTATAGATAAGTGACGGAGTATTAGCCATTTGAGATCGGCTGCATGCTACGACTGTCTCATTGCGACAGCTTCAGGATTCACTGGAACACTTGGCGTCACTCATTTCATTACTTCACGTTGTGAATTCCATTCATTGCACGAAACTGTCTACTTTTAGCAAATACGTTACGTCCTACATTTTGTTGGCTGCATTAATGAACCGTCTAAAAGCTGATATCAACCTGAACTACTTTTAAAGTCTCAGTCTGTACCGCGCAGTAAACACATTCCGTCTCAGTTATACAAACCAGTCAGTTAATGTTGTACAGTGAAATAATCGCTGTTTGTTCTCAGATCCACACAAAACACATAAATACAGTCCGTACCGCGCAGTAAACACACTCCGTCTCAGTTATACAAACCAGTCAGTTAATGTTGTACAGTGAAATAATCGCTGTTTGTTCTCAGATCCACACAAAACACATAAATACAGTCCGTACCGCGCAGTAAACACACTCCGTCTCAGTTATACAAACCAGTCAGTTAATGATGTACAGTGAAATAATCGCTGTTTGTTCTGAGATCCACACAAAACACATAAATACAGTCCGTACCGCGCAGTAAACACACTCCGTCTCAGTTATACAAACCAGTCAGTTAATGTTGTACAGTGAAATAATCGCTGTTTGTTCTGAGATCCACACAAAACACATAAATACACTGTGTGGGCAGAACGTAGAATTGTTGAATGTTAAACGTGTGGTAAATATAGTAACCACTGAGCTTTAAAGGGTTAATAAACATTGTACATAAATACAGTCCGTACCGCGCAGTAAACACACCCCGTCTCAGTTATACAAACCAGTCAGTTAATGTTGTACAGTGAAATAATCGCTGTTTGTTCTCAGATCCACACAAAACACATAAATACACTGTGTGGGCAGAACGTAGAATTGTTGAATGTTAAACGTGGTGGTAAATACAGTAACCACTGGGCTTTAAAGGGTTAATATACATTGTACATAAATACAGTCCGTAACGCGCAGTAAACACACTCCGTCTCAGTTATACAAACCAGTCAGTTAATGTTGTACAGTGAAATAATCGCTGTTTGTTCTGAGATCCACACAAAACACATAAATACAGTCCGTACCGCGCAGTAAACACACTCCGTCTCAGTTATACAAACCAGTCAGTTAATGTTGTACAGTGAAATAATCGTTGTTTGTTCTAAGATCCACACAAAACACATAAATACAGTCCGTACCGCGCAGTAAACACACTCCGTCTCAGTTATACAAACCAGTCAGTTAATGTTGTACAGTGAAATAATCGCTGTTTGTTCTGAGATCCACACAAAACACATAAATACAGTCCGTACCGCGCAGTAAACACACTCCGTCAGTTATACAAACCAGTCAGTTAATGTTGTACAGTGAAATAATCGCTGTTTGTTCTGAGATCCACACAGAACACATAAATACAGTCCGTACCGCGCAGTAAACACACTCCGTCTCAGTTATACAAACCAGTCAGTTAATGTTGTACAGTAAAATAATCGCTGTTTGTTCTGAGATCCACACAAAACACATAAATACAGTCCGTACCGCGCAGTAAACACACTCCGTCTCAGTTATACAAACCAGTCAGTTAATGTTGTACAGTGAAATAATCGCTGTTTGTTCTGAGATCCACACAAAACACATAAATACAGTCCGTACCGCGCAGTAAACACACTCCGTCTCAGTTATACAAACCAGTCAGTTAATGTTGTACAGTGAAATAATCGCTGTTTGTTCTGAGATCCACACAAAACACATAAATACACTGTGTGGGCAGAACGTAGAATTTGTGAATGTTAAACGTGGTGGTACATATAGTAACCACTGGGCTTTAAAGGGTTAAAAATCACTGGTTATTTTATGCACTACCTGTATTAACTCTGAATTTAAAAATAAAGTATTTTTATGTGTTCCTTATGACGCTTTCAGAGAACAAAGAGCATTATGTTGAGGAGAAATTAAGTTTGTTTCTGAAGTAGGAAATGGGACTTTAAATATAATTTGGAAGAATTAACTTTAAGTCTCTTCTAAAAGGCTGCATGATTTTACTGTGATGAGGAGGAAGACTAAATGGCGGACAACAGTACATGGTTAGTGAAAGAGCTGTAAGCTGTGTTCGAATCACGCCACGCCACGCCACGCCACTCCAAAGCCTTGGTTTGCTTAGAGACTGATTTTCATTTTCGCAGTTTACACAGCTTTCATGTTATTATTATATAACAAAAAATGGAAGTGACTTACTGCCATAATATTTTAACAGCAAAAAAAAAAATTAATAATTGTGAGGTACGTTTTGCAGACTCGCAAAAAAGTAGAAGGGAGCAGCTGAGACCACCCTGCCCTCTGCGCGTCTTAACATTTTACTCTGATTTGCACTGTACATTTCCATTCGTCTATTACTGTTGCTTGTGATGCGGGGTCATAGGTCATATCGTATGTCGGTACTTTACTGTAATATATTCTGACCAATGTAAAACATCTAACTTAACACATGTAACTGCATAAATAATAAAATGTCTATACAAAATAATATGAAGGAATATTATCTAATTTTAACTTTCAGTGGACCTACTTATAACAAAAGATAAAATCCACATTTTATATCTTTAAATTTTAATATGTGCTAATTGTTTGTTATGTTATAAATATGTGTAAAGTCAAGGTTTAAATCCCTGATGATGGTTCCATTGGAGAACCGAAACGTGTTGGATTAATTTTATTGTAGAAAGAAGTTGTATGGTGTAATAGAAAGTGTGAATTTTGTTGGTTAAAAAATGTGTGATCAGATGAAAATGCACGGTGTGAACAATATAATAAATAAATAAAATATATGATATTTAAACAAAGATACGCGGAATTCCATAAACTCCAAAATTTGACATTTTTATTATGTTGAATTTTATTTCTTATATTTTTGCAATATACATAACTTTTCCATACCCGAAGACAAATTCTGTAACTTTTTGTTTCTCGTGTATTCTTTCAAGTTCTAGTATTTTTGCTTTTTCATTTCTGTACCATTCTGCTTCTGTGACAATTGTCCCTGTTTACGCCTTATATATTATTTCTTATAAATATTCCAGTAGCGGTATAATTACTGCCAAATGACACACATTACTACTATCTGGAATAACAGCAGTACGGAAAGTTCGGAAATATTCTGTCATAAAGATGAAAATTGAAAGTCTGATTGTAGCTTTGCGTAACCAAGTATCCAGTAACCACCAGTAACAAGAGGCAAGCTAAGTAATATTATTATTATCTACGCCCAAGCCTCCACAAACAGAGATCAAAATGAAGATATCAACTGTGGAAATAATGTGATTTACTTTAAGTCTAATGTTAGCACGAAACGCTAGCATTCCAGTAGCTGCAACTTTACCAATTTTATCCACGCTAAATGTCAGTGCTCTTCAGTATAATTGCACCAAGAAGTCATTTCGTCACGCTCGGAAACTTCTCGAACTCCTTTACTACATTTCTTTCCGGTGCCAGATAATTTTAATTGGAACTTAGATATCAGGAATGCTGCAATTTGACATAGCAGTGTTATTAGGACGCGAGATGAAAATGGCCTTACAGGTCCTTAACCATTTAAAGCCTAGTATTTATGTTTACTTTGGGTTTAACTGTCACAAATATAAGTTGTTTGCACGCGGTTTGTTTACATATTGTTATGTAACCGTGAAAAGAACTGATATTTTCCTACACAATATTAACTGATTGGTTTTTATAACTGAGACGGATTGTGTTTACTGCGCGGTACGGACTAAAAGTTTCCCTTTAAAGCCCAGTGGTTACTATATGTACCACCATGTTTAACATTCATAAATTCTACGTTCTGCCCACGCAGTGTATTTATGTGTTATGTGTGGATCTCAGAACAAACAGCGATTATTTCACTGTACAACATTAACTGACTGGTTTGTATAACTGAGACGGAGTGTGTTTACTGCGCGGTACGGACTGTATTTATGTGTTTTGTGTGGATCTCAGAACAAACAGCGATTATTTCACTGTACAACATTAACTGACTGGTTTGTATAACTGAGACGGAGTGTGTTTACTGCGCGGTACGGACTGTATTTATGTGTTTTGTGTGGATCTCAGAACAAACAGCGATTATTTCACTGTACAACATTAACTGACTGGTTTGTATAACTGAGACGGAGTGTGTTTACTGCGCGGTACGGACTGTATTTATGTGTTTTGTGTGGATCTCAGAACAAACAGCGATTATTTCACTGTACAACATTAACTGACTGGTTTGTATAACTGAGACGGAGTGTGTTTACTGCGCGGTACAGACTGTATTTATGTGTTTTGTTTGGATCTCAGAACAAACAGCGATTATTTCACTGTACAACATTAACTGACTGGTTTGTATAACTGAGACACAGTGTGTTTACTGCGCGGTACGGACTGTATTTATGTGTTTTGTGTGGATCTCAGAACAAACAGCGATTATTTCACTGTACAACATTAACTGACTGGTTTGCATAACTGAGACGGAGTGTGTTTACTGCGCGGTACAGACTGTATTTATGTGTTTTGTGTGGATCTGAGAACAAACAGCGATTATTTCACTGTACAACATTAACTGACTGGTTTGTATAAATGAGACGGTGTGTGTTTACTGCGCGGTACGGACTGTATTTATGTGTTTTGTGTGGATCTCAGAACAAACAGCGATTATTTCACTGTACAACATTAACTGACTGGTTTGTATAACTGAGACGGAGTGTGTTTACTGCGCGGTACGGACTGTATTTATGTGTTTTGTGTGGATCTCAGAACAAACAGCGATTATTTCACCGTACAACATTAACTGACTGGTTTGTATAACTGAGACGGAGTGTGTTTACTGCGCGGTACGGACTGTATTTATGTGTTTTGTGTGGATCTCAGAACAAACAGCGATTATTTCACTGTACAACATTAACTGACTGGTTTGTATAACTGAGACGGAGTGTGTTTACTGCGCGGTACAGACTCTATTTATGTGTTTTGTGTGGATCTCAGAACAAACAGCGATTATTTCACTGTACAACATTAACTGACTGGTTTGTATAACTGAGACAGAGTGTGTTTACTGCGCGGTACGGACTGTATTTATGTGTTTTGTGTGGATCTCAGAACAAACAGCGATTATTTCACTGTACAACATTAACTGACTGGTTTGCATAACTGAGACGGAGTGTGTTTACTGCGCGGTACGGACTGTATTTATGTGTTTTGTGTGGATCTCAGAACAAACAGCGATTATTTCACTGTACAACATTAACTGACTGGTTTGTATAACTGAGACAGAGTGTGTTTACTGCGCGGTACGGACTGTATTTATGTGTTTTGTGTGGATCTCAGAACAAACAGCGATTATTTCACTGTACAACATTAACTGACTGGTTTGTATAACTGAGACGGAGTGTGTTTACTGCGCGGTACGGACTGTATTTATGTGTTTTGTGTGGATCTCAGAACAAACAGCGATTATTTCACTGTACAACATTAACTGACTGGTTTGTATAACTGAGACGGAGTGTGTTTACTGCGCGGTACGGACTGTATTTATGTGTTTTGTGTGGATCTCAGAACAAACAGCGATTATTTCACCGTACAACATTAACTGACTGGTTTGTATAACTGAGACGGAGTGTGTTTACTGCGCGGTACGAACTGTATTTATGTGTTTTGTGTGGATCTCAGAACAAACAGCGATTATTTCACCGTACAACATTAACTGACTGGTTTGTATAACTGAGACGGAGTGTGTTTACTGCGCGGTACGAACTGTATTTATGTGTTTTGTGTAGATCTCAGAACAAACAGCGATTATTTCACTGTACAACATTAACTGACTGGTTTGTATAACTGAGACGGAGTGTGTTTACTGCGCGGTACGGACTGTATTTATGAGTTTTGTGTGGATCTCAGAACAAACAGCGATTATTTCACTGTACAACATTAACTGACTGATTTGTATAACTGAGACGGAGTGTGTTTACTGCGCGGTACGGACTGTATTTATGTGTTTTGTGTGGATCTCAGAACAAACAACGATTATTTCACTGTACAACATTAACTGACTGGTTTGTATAACTGAGACGGAGTGTGTTTACTGCGCGGTACGGACTGTATTTATGTGTTTTGTGTGGATCTCAGAACAAACAGCGATTATTTCACTGTACAACATTAACTGACTGGTTTGTATAACTGAGACGGAGTGTGTTTACTGCGCGGTACGGACTGTATTTATGTGTTTTGTGTGGATCACAGAACAAACAGCGATTATTTCACTGTACAGCATTAACTGACTGTTTTGTATAACTGAGACGGAGTGTGTTTACTGCGCGGTACGGACTGTATTTATGTGTTTTGTGTGGATTCCAAAACAAACAGCGATTATTTCACTGTACAACATTACCTGACTGGTTTGTATAACTGAGACGGAGTGTGTTTACTGCGCGGTACGGACTGTATTTATGTGTTTTGTGTGGATCTCAGAACAAACAGCGATTATTTCACTGTACAACATTAACTGACTGGTTTGTATAACTGAGACGGAGTGTGTTTACTGCGCGGTACGGACTGTATTTATGTGTTTTGTGTGGATCTCAGAACAAACAGCGATTATTTCACTGTACAACATTAACTGACTGGTTTGTATAACTGAGACGGAGTGTGTTTACTGCGCGGTACGTACTGTATTTCGGGGTTTACTAGTTGCGTCCCGCGGTCACGTTTCAGATAAGAGCTGTGTATCAGTTGCGTCCCGAGTTTTCAACCCCCCCAGATAAGGCAATGTATCAGTTGCGTCCCGCGGTCAGTTTAAAGGTACAACAGTTGTGTAGCAGGGTGATGAGGAAAAACCGAACGGCTGTAGTGTCGAATCGGGTCCAGGGTGCCTTGGTTCAAAGTCCGTCTGTGACGCTGTACAGTGGGTCAGATTAAGCGAGACCTGACCACAATTACAATTCTTCGACTTCCACAAAATGCTTAAAAATCTACTTGAGGGGCAACAGGAAGTTCTCAGGGTAACGTAAGTTTTATGACATTTGGGGTGGATATATTTTCGGTAGAGGCAAACAAACAGAGCGCTCTATACTCATAGTCCTACAAATGTACATTTTATTCACTATTAGTTGTGTAACACTGTCCTACATGTTTCGAACCATATTCTGGCTCATACTCAGAGACTCAGTATTTAAAATTACACATTTTTACATCAATTGGTACAATTGTTTAAATAGTAAAAACTGAATAACATGGATTTATTTTACAATCGTGTTTATACACTGGTTCAAATGTGAATAGATGTAGCTGCTGTTTATTTCGGTGTTATAAACCAAGTCTTATACGGGTTAAAATGTTAAAAGTTGAATAATCTGTGTTGTTATGATATCCTGAAACATACAGTATTTAAGATAAAATTGATAGTCGTATTTATGTTATTATGTTATTCAGTTTTTACTATTTAAACAATTGTACCAATTGTTGTAAAAATGTGTAATTTTAAATACTGAGTCTCTGAGGATGAGCCAGAATATGGTTAGAAACATGTAGGACAGTGTTACACAACTAATAGTGAATAAAATATACATTTGTAGGACTATAAATATAGAAAAGAAAACGTACGGAATGAATAATATTAAGTTTTTAAACAGAGCGTTATTTCAGGCTTCCGCCGCGATGTTGATGCGATCTGCGCCCTTCTGGGGTATTACGCATCGTCGAGTGGTAATCTTTACCGACGTTTCAGAACAATGTATTGGTCCCGTCTTTAAGAAAGACTTCTTGACCCTTGAAGATGGGGCCGATATTGTCCCGAAACGTCGGTAAAGGATTACCACTGGACGCTGCGTAATATCCTAGAAGAGCGCAGATCTCACAAAGAGAGCTTTGTTAGTAGCAGCGGTTCGGAGAGGTACTTTGTACGCAAACTCCAGTAGTGGTTTATTAATTATTTTTACAGTGACAATTTAATTTATTAAGTTAATTGATCACGGTGCAGAGCAATAAAGTTAAGTAACGTGTGAACTAATTAAAAACATAATATTTCAAGATAAATAAATAATTTTTATGTCAATTTAAATTATGCTGATCTTTTTTCTGCATAAAATTTGAAGTTTATTATTTACATAGAGCTGTAAAATTGATCTGAGCCGCTTTAGCTATCCGTTTGTTGTATTATTGTATAGCTTCAAACTTTATTATTATCTAATACAAGAAATTAACTGCTTATACATGCTACTCTGAAAGTTATTAACGATTGCATAAGATAGTGTCATGTACTTAGAGAATTTGATTATGCGGTTTGACATGTAGCCTAATCTACCATTTTGAGTGCCCATCTTCGATTTTAATAAAAAGTTAGTAGAGTGTGCATAACTAACCAGCTTACACATTATGTATGTTATGTTTATAAGTATACACTTTATATTATTAGACATATATATGTATATATTTATTGTTATATATTTTATAATAAACTATGAAAACATTTCGCACAATTATTTACAGATGAATAAAAATTAAAGCACAAGGAGTTGTTTAAAATTTGGACACAAAGGAAAGCACAGCAACATAAAGAGTGAATACGTTAAAAAGAGAGTCATGGGGATGTACAGATCTCTTTGTTTTCAATTAAGAATCTAGATACCACGTGAAACTTTTATTTCATAAAAATTAAACCGATATTAATTAAACAGTAATTGCTTTATTTTCAATTTTCAGTGAGTTTTTATTTTCAGTTTTGTTAATATAATTATTATTTTACAGCTCATTTTCGGCCTGAAGAAATTTCCCCAAGCGCATTAGCGGAAATAGAATATATCTCATGCTGTACTGGATATTTGAAAAGAGTATTGATACAAGAAGAAACCAACAGTATTGTGTATCAAACAACACAGAATCGCTTGAGAAAGATGTCAATTTACACATTACAGTTATTGCCAAAACATATGAAACATTAGAAATTTTACGTTGTATTCACCGTGCATCTTGACATCAAATTTCAATTTCTTCAACCAACTAATGCACCGTTTTTATTTTATTTTTTCATTTCTTTTCCTTTTTTGGTTCAAGAAATTGAAAGATTACGAAATGTCATGCACTTCAGGTATACGTGGTCGTCGGAACCGTCGACAACTTAGGAGTTGGGTGGTGTCTCTGTGTGTGTGTGTGTGTGATGTCCCTCGCTGCTCTGCGGGTTCGCTTCCCGGTCTCTTCTGGAGGTTTGGTCATGTCTCTGTATGATACACATGAAGCAGAGACCTTGGGACGCAACTGATACATTGCCTTATCTGGGGGGGCTGACAACTCGGGACGCAACTGATACGCTTTCTTGACCGCGGGACGCAACTCGTACGTCCCCCTGTATTTATGTGTTTTGTGTGGATCTCAGAACAAACAGCGATTATTTCACTGTACAGCATTAACTGACTGGTTTGTATAACTGAGACGGAGTGTGTTTACTGCGCGCGGGACGGACTGTATTTATGTGTTTTGTGTGGATCTCAGAACAAACAGCGATTATTTCACTGTACAACATTAACTGACTGGTTTGTATAACTGAGACGGAGTGTGTTTACTCCGCGGTACGGACTGTATTTATGTGTTTTGTGTGGATCTCAGAACAAACAGCGATTATTTCACTGTACAGCATTAACTGACTGGTTTGTATAACTGAGACGGAGTGTGTTTACTGCGCGGTACGGACTGTATTTATGTGTTTTGTGTGGATCTCAGAACAAACAGCGATTATTTCACTGTACAACATTAACTGACTGGTTTGTATAACTGAGACGGAGTGTGTTTACTCCGCGGTACGGACTGTATTTATGTGTTTTGTGTGGATCTCAGAACAAACAGCGATTATTTCACTGTACAACATTAACTGACTGGTTTGTATAACTGAGACGGAGTGTGTTTACTGCGCGGTACGGACTGTATTTATGTGTTTTGTGTGGATCTCAGAACAAACAGCGATTATTTCACTGTACAGCATTAACTGACTGGTTTGTATAACTGAGACGGAGTGTGTTTACTCCGCGGTACGGACTGTATTTATGTGTTTTGTGTGGATCTCAGAACAAACAGCGATTATTTCACTGTACAACATTAACTGACTGGTTTGTATAACTGAGACGGAGTGTGTTTACTGCGCGGTACGGACTGTATTTATGTGTTTTGTGTGGATCTCAGAACAAACAGCGATTATTTCACTGTACAGCATTAACTGACTGGTTTGTATAACTGAGACGGAGTGTGTTTACTGCGCGGTACGGACTGTATTTATGTGTTTTGTGTGGATCACAGAACAAACAACGATTATTTCACTGTACAACATTAACTGACTGGTTTGTATAACTGAGACGGAGTGTGTTTACTCCGCGGTACGGACTGTATTTATGTGTTTTGTGTGGATCTCAGAACAAACAACGATTATTTCACTGTACAACATTAACTGACTGGTTTGTATAACTGAGACGGAGTGTGTTTACTCCGCGGTACGGACTGTATTTATGTGTTTTGTGTGGATCACAGAACAAACAGCGATTATTTCACTGTACAACATTAACTGACTGGTTTGTATAACTGAGACGGAGTGTGTTTACTGCGCGGTACGGACTGTATTTATGTGTTTTGTGTGGATCACAGAACAAACAACGATTATTTCACTGTACAACATTAACTGACTGGTTTGTATAACTGAGACGGAGTGTGTTTACTCCGCGGTACGGACTGTATTTATGTGTTTTGTGTGGATCTCAGAACAAACAACGATTATTTCACTGTACAACATTAACTGACTGGTTTGTATAACTGAGACGGAGTGTGTTTACTCCGCGGTACGGACTGTATTTATGTGTTTTGTGTGGATCACAGAACAAACAGCGATTATTTCACTGTACAACATTAACTGACTGGTTTGTATAACTGAGACGGAGTGTGTTTACTGCGCGGTACGGACTGTATTTATGTGTTTTGTGTGGATCACAGAACAACACAGCGATTATTTCACTGTACAGCATTAACTGAGTGGTTTTTATAACTGAGACGGAGTGTGTTTACTGCGCGGTACGGACTGTATATTTAAATATGATACAGGCCATTTATGCCGGAATGCTGACTAGAAGTCAGTATGCATCCGGGAGGTCCTGCGACGGACCATATAGATGAGGTTTTTCCGTGGTTTTTCTCAGTCGTAGAAGAAAAGCTTATTAGGTAACCAAAATCTACGTTTCATTGCCTGCTTCTCACGCAGCCCTTCCAGAAATTAACTTCAAATTTTTCTCAGACACACATCTCTCCTTGCGTCATACAAAGTCATAATTCTGCCCTCGAAACATAAACTCATCCCAAACACTCAAATTCTTCTCTCTGCTGCATATTCCCAACAGTCAAATTCCCATCAAGCTACCGTCTCTAATGTTCAATTCTGTGTCTTGTTTACAGCCTATGTTTACCAGAAGGACGAATGAGCGCTGGCTGGAAATTTTCAGAACAGTAAATGTTTCCGATTCCCCGTAATAATAATAATAATAATAATAATAATAATAATAATAATATATGTCGTCTCCTACTTAACCCCTCCCCGCTGTTTCTTCCCTGTCTTTCTGTCTCTTAGTCTTTAAACTTTAAAACTAAATACATTTATGGGAAAAGTGTTTACCGCTAAACTGATCTTAAATACGTAACTGAACCTCCCAAAGACACGATTTGCCGCAACTTATGTTGAGTGTCTTGCGAAGCTAAACAAAGTGAAAGCACTGCGCAGTTTCAGCTTACAGCATCTTCCACCAGTGTAATCCTCTTTGCGACCTAAACAACATTGGAAATCCAGTCCGTCATTGGATACAGAAATGCCAGATTCTCTCCACACTGCAGCACCTCTCTACAGTTACCAAGGATACTATCCGCACTGAGACATCCCTTTACAGTTACCACACAGACTATAGCCGCTCTCTTTTGAAAAGCTTTTATTGCTGAAATGTTTCGTGCTTTAAGATCAAATGCCTGGCCACATTAATGTCTCGAACTTTATCCTTCTTCGTGGCTCCTTTAAGTCCAGTGGTTACTATACGTACCGCCATGTTTAACACTCACAAATTCAACGTTCTGCCCACAAAGTGTATTTATGTGTTTTGTGTGGATCTCAGAACAAACAGCGATTATTTCACTGTACAATATTAACTGACTGGTTTGTTAACTGAGACGGAGTGTGTTTACTGCGAGGTACGGACTGTATTTATGTGTTTTGTGTGGATCTCAGAACAAACAGCGATTATTTCACTGTACAACATTAACTGACTGGTTTGTATAACTGAGACGGAGTGTTTTACTGCGCGGTACGGACTGTATTTATGTGTTTTGTGTGGATCTCAGAACAAACAGCGATTATTTCACTGTACAACATTAACTGACTGGTTTGTATAACTGAGACGGAGTGTGTTTACTGCGCGGTACGGACTGTATTTATGTGTTTTGTGTGGATCTCAGAACAAACAGCGATTATTTCACTGTACAACATTAACTGACTGGTTTGTATAACTGAGACGGAGTGTGTTTACTGCGCGGTACGTACTGTATTTATGTGTTTTGTGTGGATCTCAGAACAAACAGCGATTATTTCACTATACAGCATTAACTGACTGGTTTGTATAACTGAGACGGAGTGTGTTTACTGCGCGGTACGGACTGTATTTATGTGTTTTGTGTGGATCTCAGAACAAACAGCGATTATTTCACTGTACAGCATTAACTGACTGGTTTGTATAACTGAGACGGAGTGTTTACTGCGCGGTACGGACTGTATTTATGTGTTTTGTGTGGATCTCAGAACAAACAGCGATTATTTCACTGTACAACATTAACTGACTGGTTTGTATAACTGAGACGGAGTGTTTACTGCGCGGTACGGACTGTATTTATATGTTTTGTGTGGATCTCAGAACAAACAGCGATTATTTCCCTATACAGCATTAACTGACTGGTTTTAAAAAGCTAAACTACCTATGTTCTCTGTGAAGTATAACTGATCTCTAAACACAATGTAAAAGTTTAGTCTTTATATGTCCTTACTTGTTACCACACTAGTGCCTTCAGTTTCATACTAATATTTTCATAAGGACGAACGGGCAAAGCATGGTAATCTTCTAAAAATATTCTTTTCCTCCCATTCCCGAAAAAATAAGTGTATTTAGTTCTTTTTAAAATAATTATCTAGTCGAGTGCTAAGATTTAAATGTATGAAGCTCCGTGTACTCGAGACTAAAAAACAGTAAAGACGACGCCCCCTTTTCGTCGGTTTAATATCAAAACCACGAAAATATGAATCTCTCATGGCAGTCTGAATATTATGAAGTGTCTTTGGCGAGAAGGAAGAAACACGAGGCGAGGTGTTTGTGTGTTTTTGTGTGTCGAGGCGAGGTGTTTCGAACCTTAAATGTATTTACGATTAGAAGGTCTCTGAACTGCTTTAATCGTGCCATGTTGCGTCTGTGCTGCGATCTCTCGATTTTTATCGAAAATTGGAACATGTTGACACATTTATTGGAACTTCATACCATCAGATTTCATGAACACTTTAAAGCCCAATTGTAAGTATATATATACCACCACGATTAAAATAAAAATTTCTACCTTCTCTCCATAAAGTGTATTTATATGTTTTGTAAAATTCTTGTAATGAACAATCAGTTTATCCCAATACAACCTTTAGAGATTGGTTTCTCTCGTGAAAGCACATTGTGTGTTCCATGAAGTAGAAACTGACTTTTTGTACATAAAGCAGACCAGTTTTTCTTCCTCAAAGCTGCAAATACTGCCCGCGATATCAAGCTGTTTCAAAAGAGAAAGAGACAGAAAAATCTGGCGAAACAAGCAGAAGCATTTTTTTTATAAAGCAACAGAAAAGAAATTTGCACACGTAACTACCCTTAATCTGCTTAGTCCTGTTATTAACAATAAAATTACGACCAATAAACTCCGAATGAGGTATATATATCCCAATATTAAACCCTAAGCAACAGCCCTGGAGAAAAATAATTTAATTTATTTAATTACTAGAGTTTTGGAGTTACGTTGTTAATGAGATGTGTTTAAGTGCGAACAGTCATTCAGAATTATACATTTACTGTAATAAAGTCTAATTGCTTGTCATTTCTGTGGTAATTGTTTTAATTTAAGGGGCAATGACTTTTATGCTTCGTGGTCTGGGCCAGGTAATCCGTAATACCGGAAAACATTGCTTATTAGAATTTATTATTAAAGTGTGTATTTGCATTGTTAGAATTTATTATTAAAGTGTGTATTTGCATTGTTAGAATTTATTATTAAAGTGTGTATTTGCATTGTTAGAATTTATTATTAAAGTGTGTATTTGCATTGTTAGAATTTATTATTAATGTTTGTATTTGCATTGTTAGAATTTATTATTAAAGTGTGTATTTGCATTGTTAGAATTTATTATTAAAGTGTGTATTTGCATTGTTAGAATTTATTATTAAAGTGTGTATTTGCATTGTTAGAATTTATTATTAAAGTGTGTATTTGCATTGTTAGAATTTATTATTAAAGTGTGTATTTGCATTGTTAGAATTTATTATTAATGTTTGTAATTGCATTGTTAGAATTTATTATTAAAGTGTGTATTTGCATTGTTAGAATTTATTATTAAAGTGTGTATTTGCATTGTTAGAATTTATTATTAAAGTGTGTATTTGCATTGTTAGAATTTATTATTAAAGTGTGTATTTGCATTGTTAGAATTTATTATTAAAGTGTGTATTTGCATTGTTAGAATTTATTATTAAAGTGTGTATTTGCATTGTTAGAATTTATTATTAAAGTGTGTATTTGCATTGTTAGAATTTATTATTAAAGTGTGTATTTGCATTGTTAGAATTTATTATTAAAGTGTGTATTTGCATTGTTAGAATTTATTATTAAAGTGTGTATTTGCATTGTTAGAATTTATTATTAAAGTGTGTATTTGCATTGTTAGAATTTATTATTAAAGTGTGTATTTGCATTGTTAGAATTTATTATTAAAGTGTGTATTTGCATTGTTAGAATTTATTATTAAAGTGTGTATTTGCATTGTTAGAATTTATTATTAAAGTGTGTATTTGCATTGTTAGAATTTATTATTAAAGTGTGTATTTGCATTGTTAGAATTTATTATTAATGTTTGTAATTGCATTGTTAGAATTTATTATTAAAGTGTGTATTTGCATTGTTAGAATTTATTATTAAAGTGTGTATTTGCATTGTTAGAATTTATTATTAAAGTGTGTATTTGCATTGTTAGAATTTATTATTAAAGTGTGTATTTGCATTGTTAGAATTTATTATTAAAGTGTGTATTTGCATTGTTAGAATTTATTATTAATGTGTGTATTTGCATTGTTAGAATTTATTATTAAAGTGTGTATTTGCATTGTTAGAATTTATTATTAAAGTGTGTATTTGCATTGTTAGAATTTATTATTAAAGTGTGTATTTGCATTGTTAGAATTTATTATTAAAGTGTGTATTTGCATTGTTAGAATTTATTATTAAAGTGTGTATTTGCATTGTTAGAATTTATTATTAAAGTGTGTATTTGCATTGTTAGAATTTATTATTAAAGTGTGTATTTGCATTGTTAGAATTTATTATTAAAGTGTGTATTTGCATTGTTAGAATTTATTATTAAAGTGTGTATTTGCATTGTTAGAATTTATTATTAAAGTGTGTATTTGCATTGTTAGAATTTATTATTAAAGTGTGTATTTGCATTGTTAGAATTTATTATTAATGTTTGTAATTGCATTGTTAGAATTTATTATTAAAGTGTGTATTTGCATTGTTAGAATTTATTATTAAAGTGTGTATTTGCATTGTTAGAATTTATTATTAAAGTGTGTATTTGCATTGTTAGAATTTATTATTAAAGTGTGTATTTGCATTGTTAGAATTTATTATTAAAGTGTGTATTTGCATTGTTAGAATTTATTATTAAAGTGTGTATTTGCATTGTTAGAATTTATTATTAAAGTGTGTATTTGCATTGTTAGAATTTATTATTAAAGTGTGTATTTGCATTGTTAGAATTTATTATTAAAGTGTGTATTTGCATTGTTAGAATTTATTATTAAAGTGTGTATTTGCATTGTTAGAATTTATTATTAAAGTGTGTATTTGCATTGTTAGAATTTATTATTAGTGTGTATTTGCATTGTTAGAATTTATTATTAAAGTGTGTATTTGCTTTGTTAGAATTTATTATTAAAGTGTGTATTTGCATTGTTAGAATTTATTATTAAATTGTGTATTTGCATATATTACTGTCATTGTGTTATTTAATGACTTCGTTAGTCGTTAATATCATGTGAATTCGGTGATGGATTGATCAATGAGTTGTAGAACAATGGTGCAATGGTACTGGTAAGAGAAAAATAGATTGCTGTGAAAGATGCCCGTACCAATGTCAATTTTTTTACCACAGGCGCCGTATAGACAACTAATATTGTAATCTGTGGACTTTTGGGTAATTACACGGCGTCGTGTGGTAATTATTTACAGACGTTTCGGGACAACGTGTCGGTCCCAACTTCATGGGTCAAGATTCCAAGATGGAAAGCTTTCCATCTTGGAATCTGCAGCTTGTTTCCTTAAAGCAATGTCGATTTCGCCGCTTTACAAATTTTGTAGGCCTGTTGTAGAATATAAATTTAACTTATTCTTTCTATAGAAAATCTGTTCATGAATATGATGAGCGGATTCAACTGGCTCAGTTAAGGATCAAATTACGAGATCTGTGTTCATCCGTCATATGACCCAGGTTGCGTAAACCATACATGGGGTCTTGTGCACAGCAAGTCTTCGACTTACGACGGTTAGACTTTCGACTCCCCTCCCTACAGCTTTTACTCATTATTACAGTAAATAAAGCCGCCACAGTAACGACTAAAACCTGTATTTATGGGCATCAACTGCAGAAAAGCCCCCTAAAAGCCACAGCCTCTAATCAATCTTCCCTAGCATCAACAAACCCCACATCTTTCTACGTTTCAGTATAATAAAATTTTGATATTTCAGTGGACACAGCAACATCCCGATCAGAATTTCAAATAAAAACTCCGTCCTACATTTCCGAATGGGATTTCGTGGTATGTTTAAGAATTTTCAAACATTTCTATTCTTTATTAAGTGTTTGTCTTTGCTCAACAAGTGTTGTAAAAGCATATAAAGTGTTTGTCTTTGCTCAACAAGTGTTGTAAAAGCATATACAGTGATTGTATTTATCCAACAAGTGTTGTAAAAGCATATACAGTGATTGTGTTTACCCAAACAAGTGTTGTAAAAGATATACAGTGATTGTGTTTACCCAACAAGTGTTGTAAAAGCATATACAGTGATTGTGTTTAATCAACAAGTGTTGTTAAAGCATATACAGTGATTGTGTTTACACAACAAGTGTTGTAAAAGCATATACAGTGATTGTGTTTACTGAACAAGTGTTGTAAAAGCATATACAGTGATTGTGTTTATCCAACAAGTGTTGTAAAAGCATATACAGTGATTGTGTTTACTGAACAAGTGTTGTAAAAGCATATACAGTGATTGTGTTTACTCAACAAGTGTTGTAAAGCATATAGAGTGATTGTGTTTACTCAACAAGTGTTGTGAAAGCATATACAGTGATTGTGTTTACTCAACAAGTGTTGTAAAAGCATATACAGTGATTGTGTTTACTCAAAAAGTGTTGTAAGAGCATATACAGTGATTGTGTTTACTCAACAAGTGTTGTAAAAGCATATACAGTGATTGTGTTTACTCAAAAAGTGTTGTAAGAGCCTATACAGTGATTGTGTTTACTGAGCAAGAGTTGTAAAATAATATACAGTGATTGTCTTTACTCAAAAAGTGTTGTAAAAGCATATACAGTGATTGTGTCTACTTAACAAGTTTGTAAAAGCATATAAGTGTTTGTGTTTAAAAATGTGTTGTAAAAGCATATACAGTGTTTGTGTTTACACAATAAGTGTTGTAAAAGCATATACAGTGTTTGTGTTTAACTAATAAGTGTTGTAAAAGCATATACAGTGTTTGTGTTTACTCAATAAGTGTTGTAAAAGCATATACAGTGTTTGTGTTTACTAATAAGTGTTGTAAAAGCATATACGTGTTTGTGTTTACCAATAAGTGTTGTAAAAGGATATACAGTGTTTGTGTTTACTCAATAAGTGTTGTAAAAGCATATACAGTGTTTGTGTTTACTCAATAAGTGTTGTAAAAGCATATACAGTGTTTTGTTTTTCTTCTATAAGTTTTATTAATTGCTATACATGTGTTTGTGTTTACCCAATATGTGTATTGTAAATGAGCATATACAAGTGTTTGTGTTACTCCTAAAATGTTTGTAAATTTTAAGCATATACGTGTTGTGTTTCAAACAACTTAAGTGTTGTAAATGCATATAATCAACGTGTTTGTGTTTACTCAATAAGTGTTGTAAAGCAATACTGTTTTGTTTACTGGACTCTTTGACAATAAAGTGTTGTAAAAGCATTATCGATGTTTGTGTTTATCAATTATATGTGATCTGTGTTGTGTGTGAACAATAAGGTTGTAAAAAAAGCAATAGCTGTGTTTAGAGTGTTACACAACTAGTTTGTTTACAATAAGCAAATATACTGTGTTTGTGTTTACACAATAAGTGTTGTAAAAAGCATATACTGTGTTTGTGTTTAGAAATAAGGTGTTGTAAAAAGGCATTACTGTGTTTGTGTTTACACAATAAATGATTGTAAAGCATTTTACTGTGTTTGTGTTTACACAATAAGTGTTGTAAAAGCATATACTGTGTTTTGTGTTTACACAATAAGTGTTTGTAAAAGCATATACTGTGTTGTGTTTTACACAATAAGTGTTGTAAAAGCATATACTGTGTTTGTGTTTACACAATAAGTGTTGTAAAAGCATATACTGTGTTTGTGTTTACACAATAAGTGTTGTAAAAGCATATACATGTGTTTGTGTTTACACAATAAGTGTTGTAAAAGCATATACTGTGTTTGTGTTTACACAATAAGTGTTGTAAAAGCATATACAGTGTTTGTGTTTACACAATAAGTGTTGTAAAAGCATATACAGTGTTTGTGTTTACACAATAAGTGTTGTAAAAGCATATACTGTGTTTGTGTTTACACAATAAGTGTTGTAAAAGCATATACTGTGTTTGTGTTTACACAATAAGTGTTGTAAAAGCATATACTGTGTTTGTGTTTACACAATAAGTGTTGTAAAAGCATATACTGTGTTTGTGTTTACACAATAAGTGTTGTAAAAGCATATACTGTGTTTGTGTTTACACAATAAGTGTTGTAAAAGCATATACTGTGTTTGTGTTTACACAATAAGTGTTGTAAAAGCATATACTGTGTTTGTGTTTACACAATAAGTGTTGTAAAAGCATATACTGTGTTTGTGTTTACACAATAAGTGTTGTAAAAGCATATACAGTGTTTGTGTTTACTCAATAAGTGTTGTAAAAGCATATACTGTGTTTGTGTTTACACAATAAGTGTTGTAAAAGCATATACAGTGTTTGTGTTTACTCAATAAGTGTTGTAAAAGCATATACTGTGTTTGTGTTTACACAATAAGTGTTGTAAAAGCATATACTGTGTTTGTGTTTACACAATAAGTGTTGTAAAAGCATATACAGTGTTTGTGTTTACTCAATAAGTGTTGTAAAAGCATATACAGTGTTTGTGTTTAAACAATAAGTGTTGTAAAAGCATATACTGTGTTTGTGTTTACACAATAAGTGTTGTAAAAGCATATACAGTGTTTGTGTTTACTCAATAAGTGTTGTAAAAGCATATACAGTGTTTGTGTTTAAACAATAAGTGTTGTAAAAGCATATACTGTGTTTGTGTTTACACAATAAGTGTTGTAAATGCATATACAGTGATTGTGTTTTTGTCATTTACTTTCTTCATAAATTTATATTTTTTTGTATGAAATGCGTTTGCAGGAGTGAAGCCGCATATTGCGATATTGCGCTTATCGGGAATGAAGTTTCGAATTACAAAGGCTTGCTTTGCGACGCTCGCCCTGGAACCAATCATTTCGTAAGATTTTAAGAAAGCCCTATTGTTTTCAAGAAACGTTATTGTTAATTCTATGTAATGTGTTATAAAGTCAGACGTTTCCAAATATTGTTAAATATTCTGTAGATGAGATTTCTTACTCGCAACATTAATTACATCTTGTTTACTGGCTCTTTGGCAAAAAGTGTTTGATTGATCGAATGTTTGCAGTTGTTTTCTCTGTATCGAATTTAATGTGATCTGTGATTGATGAACTGTGGAAACAAAAAGTTGTAAACCTTCAGCAAAAGAGGGAGGGCAGCTTCACGTTAGACGTCAGTAAGCAGAAGCTGTAGTTTGCTTTAGCAATAAGCAAAATAATGTCAACGACTTACGCCTAAAAATTGGAAAATTTTCACTGGAAGAGTGAAAGGGGCCCCTGCAGACAAAAGGCGCACTGCAGCTGAACTGCAAGGAAAATTAGACATTGATAATTAGGAAAGGTCAGCAGCGGAGTTACACTAAATGTCAAGGTTTTAATTACAATTTAAGTCTCTATTGATTTTAATAATTAATACATAATTGTGAAGTTAGTCACATTTACCGTGTACAAAAGTAACAGCACGTCTGTACACTAGTGGGTTGTATTACACTTGCACGTCTGTACACTAGTGGGTTGTATTATATTTGCACGTCTGTACACTAGTGGGTTGTATTACACTTGCACGTCTGTACACTAGTGGGTTGTATTACATTTGCACGTCTGTACACTAGTGGGTTGTATTACACTTGCACGTCTGTACACTAGTGGGTTGTATTACATTTGCACGTCTGTACACTAGTGGGTTGTATTACACTTGCACGTCTGTACAGTAGCGGGTTGTATTACATTTGCACGTCTGTACACTAGTGGGTTGTATTACACTTGCACGTCTGTACACTAGCGGGTTGTATTACATTTGCACGTCTGTACACTAGTGGGTTGTATTACAGTTGAACGTCTGTACACTAGCGGGTTGTATTACACTTGCACGTCTTTACACTAGTGGGTTGTATTACATTTGAACGTCTGTACACTAGCGGGTTGTATTACACTTGCACGTCTGTACACTAGCGGGTTGTATTACATTTGCACGTCTGTACACTAGCGGGTTGTATTACACTTGCACGTCTGTACACTAGTGGGTTGTATTACACTTTCACGTCTGTACACTAGCGGGTTGTATTACACTTGAACGTCTGTAAACTAGCGGGTTGTATTACACTTGCACGTCTGTACACTAGCGGGTTGTATTACATTTGCACGTCTGTACACTAGTGGGTTGTATTACACTTGCACGTCTGTACACTAGCGGTTTGTATTACACTTGCACGTCTGTACACTAGCGGGTTGTATTACATTTGCACGTCTGTACACTAGTGGGTTGTATTACACTTGCACGTCTGTACACTAGTGGGTTGTATTACACTTTCACGTCTGTACACTAGCGGGTTGTATTACACTTGAACGTCTGTAAACTAGCGGGTTGTATTACACTTGCACGTCTGTACACTAGTGGGTTGTATTACACTTTCACGTCTGTACACTAGCGGGTTGTATTACACTTGAACGTCTGTAAACTAGCGGGTTGTATTACACTTGAACGTCTGTAAACTAGCGGGTTGTATTACACTTGCACGTCTGTACACTAGCGGGTTGTATTACATTTGCACGTCTGTACACTAGTGGGTTGTATTACACTTGCACGTCTGTACACTAGTGGGTTGTATTACACTTTCACGTCTGTACACTAGCGGGTTGTATTACACTTGAACGTCTGTAAACTAGCGGGTTGTATTACACTTGCACGTCTGTACACTAGCGGGTTGTATTACACTTCCACGTCTGTACACTAGCGGGTTGTATTACACTTGCTTTGTCCGTTTGCAATGTTATGTCCGTATGTTTCAGTCTGCACGCTGCCTTCGGCAGGTAAATAATTTTATACAACATGAGAAATTTCTGCTTATTTTACATTTTACCGGTGTTTCATGTGAAAGATTTCCCCGAAGATGACCGAGCGTAGGACGAAAAGTGTCTTAAATAATATCACAAACAAATAAAAATATTTTGATGAACTCCACTAGCGTACTGAGATGGCGTTTTTTAAATATCTATTAATAACCTATGTAAAGACTTTGAAAAGTCTTGAAATAAACCGACTATTTAGAAAGAGGTTACGATTTCTATAACAATTTTAAGAATGTTTTGTGCTTCTGGGAATTACCAAGGTGCTTGATATATAAAAATGTGATAGTTGAAAATTTGGGAATTCATAACTTCTCACAATACTGTAGGTATATTTTACTGTCTGATGAAATGTTCATGTTAGGAAAGCAATACTATAAGTTAGCCTATTAAAATATTTAATCAATAGTATAATAATTTATGTAGGATGTAAACTATATTTCCAACAGAAAGAGTATATATATTCTGCACAAAACATTATTTTAAAATTATTTTCTTAGAGTCGATTTAATTTACATAATTCAGAGCCAAACATTCACTGGTATTTTAATACATAAATACACCATGTGGACAACATAACATTTCTAAGACATCAGAGAAGTGGTACGTATACTTACCAATAGGCTTTAAAAGGCTAACAGTGTGCCAATAGTCTATCTTCTGATGAATGTAACGAGACCACAGTCTACGAGGCACATTCGAGTGCTGACAAATAGCCAGTTATATATTCTTGAAAATAACTTGAATTGGAATTCTTAATAAAGAAAGCTGCCTTGAAAAGGAATATCGAAGCAGAGTGGTTTCCATTTCTGCTTCGTGTCCTGTAAACCTCGGGCTGAGTTCTCAATCCAAAGGCCTGATATTCTGATCACATTGAAAGCAAAAGAATTCTGAGATAACGTGGGCAATAGCTGCATTGAAACTCCTTCACAACCGAATAGCTGGTTTTCAAAAACTCGTATTCCAATTTTGAGAAGAATTCAGTTTTATTTACGCAACACGGATGGATAAAGATGCGTGAGAAGAAAGAACAAAGTGTCTGTCGTGTTGTGCCGAGACTAGCCAAACTTCGCCTACAGCAGCCTTATCCAGGACTGAGACCCATATGATGCATGTTTCCCAAACAAATATATCAGTCCTTCTAAAAGTTTTTTTAAAATCAATTTCCTCAATTATACATTCATTCAACAAGTGAAATTGATGACGTAACTAACATTTAAACATCGACACCTGCAGCGATATACAGAGAGCATATTAATTGAAATGTTAATTTGCATTTTTATGCAAATTATCTATGTTTGCTCTCGGGGCGATAAAACAAACCAAAAAATCTCTGATCACAATGCCACGTTGTTTGACATCAACCCTTTAAAACGAAGTGGTTACTTTATGTAACAATAGTTTTAAAATTCACAAACTCTACGTTCTGCCCACACAGTGTATTTATGTGTTTTGTGTGGATCTCAGAACAAACAGCGATTATTTCACTGTACAACATTAACTGACTGGTTTGTATAACTGAGACGGAGTGTGTTTACTGCGCGGTACGGACTGTATTTATGTGTTTTGTGTGGATCTCAGAACAAACAGCGATTATTTCACTGTACAACATTAACTGACTGGTTTGTGTAACTGAGACGGAATGTGTTTACTGCGCGGTACGGACTGTATTTATGTGTTTTGTGTGGATCTCAGAACAAACAGCGATTATTTCACTGTACAACATTAACTGACTGGTTTGTGTAACTGAGACGGAGTGTGTTTACTGCGCGGTACGGACTGTATTTATGTGTTTCGTGTGGATCTCAGAACAAACAGCGATTATTTCACTGTACAACATTAACTGACTGGTTTGTGTAACTGAGACGGAGTGTGTTTACTGCGCGGTACGGACTGTATTTATGTGTTTTGTGTGGATCTCAGAACAAACAGCGATTATTTCACTGTACAACATTAACTGACTGGTTTGTGTAACTGAGACGGAATGTGTTTACTGCGCGGTACGGACTGTATTTATGTGTTTTGTGTGGATCTCAGAACAAACAGCGATTATTTCACTGTACAACATTAACTGACTGGTTTGTGTAACTGAGACGGAGTGTGTTTACTGCGCTGTACGGACTGTATTTATATGTTTTGTGTGGATCTCAGAACAAACAGCGATTATTTCACTGTACAACATTAACTGACTGGTTTGTGTAACTGAGACGGAGTGTGTTTACTGCGCGGTACGGACTGTATTTATGTGTTTTGTGTGGATCTCAGAACAAACAGCGATTATTTCACTGTACAACATTAACTGACTGGTTTGTGTAACTGAGACGGAATGTGTTTACTGCGCGGTACGGACTGTATTTATGTGTTTTGTGTGGATCTCAGAACAAACAGCGATTATTTCACTGTACAACATTAACTGACTGGTTTGTATAACTGAGACGGAGTGTGTTTACTGCGCGGTACGGACTGAGACTTTACCTAGCCCCTTCAAAGCCCAGTGGTTACTATATGTACCGCCACGTTTAACATTCACAAATTCTACGTTCTGCCCACACAGTGTATTTATGTGTTTTGTGTGGATCTCAGAACGAACAGCGATTATTTCAGTGTACAACATTAACTGACTGGTTTGTATAACTGAGACGGAGTGTGTTTACTGCGCGGTACGGACTGTATTTATGTGTTTTGTGTGGATCTCAGAACAAACAGCGATTATTTCACTGTACAACATTAACTGACTGGTTTGTGTAACTGAGACGGAGTGTGTTTACTGCGCGGTACGACTTGGATTTATGTGTTTTTTGTGGATCTCAGAACAAACAGCGATTATTTCACTGTACAACATTAACTGACTGGTTTGTATAACTGAGACGGAGTGTGTTTACTGCGCGGTACGGACTGTATTTATGTGTTTTGTGTGGATCTCAGAACAAACAGCGATTATTTCACTGTACAACATTAACTGACTGGTTTGTATAACTGAGACGGAGTGTGTTTACTGCGCGGTACGGACTGTATTTATGTGTTTTGTGTGGATCTCAGAACAAACAGCGATTATTTCACTGTACAACATTAACTGACTGGTTTGTATAACTGAGACGGAGTGTTTTTACTGCGCGGTACGGACTGGATCTTGTATATAATTCAGTTTTGGCGTTTAAGGGTTACGTTCCATTACTTGAACGTGTTTGCTTCTTAGTAGCTGTACCTTATAAACATGTATAGTGTTTTAGTCCTGAGTAATAACACGCCATTACAGGTGGTAGGCTTTTGAGTCTTTTGTTAGGCGAAGCAGTTCCGGATAACATGCATATGAAAGTTTGTGTCGTACTTCACAGGGAAAACACAACGTACATGTTATGAAGTTCAACTAATGACGGCCAGGTAATTGTTTTTCTTCCGAAAGCAACTAAATATTGATACATTTAACGTTAAACTATGTAACCTCAACATTACCAATCTTCAATTAGTATTAAATTTTATTCTTTTGGAGTAATATGCACGTAAGATACATCAACTCTATTGCTATAAAGATGGGATTTATATATTTCACACTTTCATACAGACCTACACTTAAGAGTGCTTACTGTATCACTAAATCTTGCGGGGATCATGTTTGGGTTTTCTAACTGGTGAAAACAAGCTTCCTTAAGCGTCGTTTTACCAAGACTCGACTCACGTTGCAGGAAACACTACTATATTTACAATCAATCATCATAATATAAAGTGACAGTGAGGTTATACATAAAACTTCATGCCGTTCTTCACCAGGTTCAACGTAATTTCAAGTCTGCTAAATCGTGATGCGTAAATAAATTGATATTTTCTTATAACTTCAATATAAACTCGGAAAACGGACTTTTAGAGGGACTTTTAGAACACCCGGTATATTTCAGCAAATGGCTGCGACACTCGGATTTTATTGTGGCCATTGTTTCTTATCCATTACACTCTAAATATCAGAGACCCTGCAAATGCACTGCAACATATCACATCTCGCCACACCAACACCTTCGCCTCTTTCCCCAACTCACAGAACACCCTCGGTACTATCAATACCATTAATGTCACCCCTACAACGCAATTTTGAGTGCGACTTTCGAATTTTTAGTGAGTGCTTGTTAAATTGTAGAACCAGCTACCGGTATCTAAACTTTGAAGAAACCTGATTTCTGAAATTTTTTTTGCAATCAAGAATATGGTGGGCGGGGCATGTAGCACGTATGGGGGAGGGGAGAGATGCATACAGGATTTTAGTGAGGAGACCTGAGGGAAGGAACCACTTGGAAGACCCAGGCGTAGATGGGAGGATAATATTAAAATGGATCTTCAAGAAGCGGGAGGGGGGGCATGGACTGGATTGATATGGCTCAGGATAGGGACAGTGGCGGGCTGTTGTGAATGTGGTAATGAACCTTCGGGTTCCATAAAATGCAGGGGAATTTCTTGACAAGCTGACGACCTGTTAGCTTCTCAAGAAGTGGACATGTGTGTTGGTAGTTGGTTAGTTAGGTTAGTAGTTATGCTTTATTAAGTGACGCCGTCTTTAACTCAATTTGTTATCGAGTATTTTGATGATAGTAAAATACACCGGTTTAGCAGGACTGTAAAAGGAATGGTTTGTGTGTCTATTTTCTATAGTAGCTGACAATTTCCATGGCGGAAATGAGAAAAACCACGAAACCCCTCAACCAGGATAGCAACGTCCCCCTTAAATTAGAATTATCTCTTTAGGCAAATTAATTTTCTGTAAAATACACCGAAAAATGTTTTAAGAGGAAAGCCCAAATTTCTGACGGATTAGTTACAGAAGTCACACTGCGGTACCAACGGACAAATGAACGCTTTAGAATTCAGAAATTGCGTCACATCACAAAACACGTGTGAGACAACAGAATTACACAGAGGAAGGAAGCCTTTTACCAAAGTTATATTCAATATGTCGCCCTCGGTGGACTAGTGGTTAGCGTGCTCGCCACTGGACCCAAGGTTGCGGGTTCGATGGATTTTTAAGGGTGATAAAAACCCGTAGCACAACTTAAAATTCAGCGTCCATTTCTCACCCAAGTCTCCTGACTGCCTGCCAGATGGCTCTGGCAGTCACATCAGGATTGAGTAGAACTTGTGCGTTCAGTGGGCTGGTCACTCACTACATCAACGCACATGACCATAGAAACCTCCGCTCCGCGTTGGAGCGACAGGGACAAACAACAACAACAACAACATGTCAATAAGAAGTGACAAGAAGTTGAAAATATAAATTGCCAAAAGCAATGTTAATGGAAACGTCATAGATCATTAGAATAGACAAATCTGTAAATGCAATGTTGTTACTGTACGCACATATCTGTTGTCTCAGGATACAAAAATAAAATTGTTCTAATTTTCGAGATTAATTAAACACAGAACAAAAGTTACTAGTCAATTGTCAACGTCGTTAAACTTTAGCCGATTAATAGGCTCTTTGCTGATTTAACGAAACCGTTTCTGATGTACAGGTCATAAAGTGTGAATAAAATCGGAAGAAAGTCGTAAATTTTATTACACGGATTTGAAAGTAGCAACCGATGACTTTTTGACATTCGGCTAAACAGTCTGACATAGGTCAATGTAGACTAGTTTGTAGCGTAGTGTAGTGTGAAGTATGGGGCGACGTAGTACGATAACGACAGTACATACGCTTCGGAGGAATCTGTTGTTGACCTCTTAAGGTTAAAAGGGTTTGGACTGTTACTTAACAGAAACATCGCTATTGAAGAAAGGGTCATGGCTTGGAATAAAGTGGGGAAGAGGCCTAAGCTATACTTGTGTTCGAAAATTAGTCAGATAAATGGTAAAGTTCACCCTATAACAGCCATGAAGGCCCAGAAGGGGAGTAGAGGTATAGCTCTACTCTTTCTTTAACCCTGGCATTAGATGTGGGTGGTTGTCAAATCCACGCCCCGGCCGCTTTACCCCCGGGAATGAGACCCAGTACCCATTGTATAGGAGGATGGGTGGGCCTCAGGGCCGGTCTGGACGGCTGCAAAAAATCTCGCCCCCACCGGGATTCGGTCCCGGGACCGTCCAGCTCGTAGCGAGTCGCTATAACCGACTGAGCTATCGCGGCCCTCTAGTCAGGTACGGTACCTTATATAAACCCCAAAGACAGAAATTTCCTAATTTTTCTGAGGTGGGATATTAAAATCAAAAAATTTTAACAAAAACAGACTATACACACAATAATTCAGAAATAACGCTATCTCAGTTCCTCAATAATACAAAAATACTAAATACATATTTTGTGTATGTAATTTTTTTTTAAATTAAATTCCTTTGTTTGCCTTGTATACTTGGATATGGTTAAGATGGCCAACACCAAAAGCCGAAATATGCAGCCATAATTTACAAAATTATGTAGATACTGAGTAGTATGTTTTTTTTTAAAGATGATAGAAAGTTTCGCTTTAGAACCGCAGTGAATCTAACCACCATTTTCGCCTCCTTCCACGCCATAACTTACTAACGTTCACGAATATATATTCTCATCACCTTCCTCGTAATATAACCTATTACAGTTAACTCCCCCATCTTCGATAGTAGACTTGAAGTACCCCCCCGACCCCCCTAGCAGTAACCCTTCCCAAATAAACTTTCTATTCACGTCGCACCAACAAGACTTTAACAGTCTCGTCCCGTCGACATCAACATGGCGATAGCGAAGAATAAATCTTTATACTTCGATTGCATGTCAGTGTAAAAAACGACCGACAGTGGAAGAACTCTGTAAGCTTCTCGTATCAAGCAAACGGGCCTAAATGGTAAAACTTGTGACTTGTACTCGGGAAGTAACGAGTTCAAATCCCGGCCGGGTCACCGACTGTTTTGACTCAAAGATTTTCAGTGGTTTTCCTCAATACCTCCATTTAAATGTGATGATAGTAGGCATAGTCAGTTAAGGCCTTAACAATTATGTTCCACTTTCTTCCTAACTGTGACATTAGAGGTTCTCAAAGCGGTATTACAGAAGTTTCAATGCTTCTCTTAATTAGGCCTCCACGATTGGTAATATATTTATCAATCGATACCTTAGGCTCGATATCTCAGGAGGTTTGAATTTTATACTAAATAATTCTTTAACAAATGATAATTCTAACATCTGAAGATATAACTCGATTATCAGTTACTAAAATCTTTACAAATATTTACCCCAAATTCCTTATTTCTTGAAGTAAATTGCCGTGTCATAACATTACATGCAGGTGCCAGTTATGCTTTACATAATTTTAATAATATTGTTGAATTCCATGGAATTTTGAGTAAATATTTTGCCACCAAAAGCAGACGACTGTTAACATTTTTATGAGCCTGTCATCAAAAATAAATTCTTTAAAGCCCCTGACTCATGAATTTAATGTTAAATTGTGTCATGTTAGCAATCACAGTATTTAAATTCTTCTGCACAACGACTGACTGTCACGTGATTTATGCTGTGAGATCAAAGGGAATGTGTGTGCTGTAGAGACTAACATTATTAATTACGCAGTGAATTAATTAAAGTTGTAATTAGAGCAATATAAATGTATACGTGTCAAAGGGTGTCAAATGCAAATTCCGGCGACTGAATTTTGTGGAAAGTAGAGAGGAAACATAAAATGAAAAAAAAACTTGAAGCTCAATACAATAATACGAGAGCATGTCATTTGCAAATTTGTTTAAACACGTTAATATGAATTACCATTTATTCACAGTTACAGTTATATGAAAATATATTTCAATAAAGTTCATAATATTTTATTTATTTTACTTATAAAGCGGATCAGAAATATCTGGAAAGTTTTGAAATGTGGTGCTGGAGAAGAATGGAGAAGATCAGTTGGACCGATCGTGTGAGAAATGAAGAAGTATTACATAGAGTGAAGGAGGAGAGGAATATCGTACATACAATAAAAAGAAGAAAGGCTAACTGGATTGGTCACATCTTGCGTAGGAACTGCCTTCTGAAACATGTGCTTGAAGGAAAGTTAGAAGGAAGGATAGAAATGACGGGAAGACGAGGAAGAGGGCGTAAGCAGCTACTGGATGACCTTAAGGAAAAGAGAAGATACTGGAAATTGAAAGATCTTGCGTAGAAACTGCCTTCTGAAACATGTGATTGAAGGAAAGTTAGAAGGAAGGATAGAAGTGACGGGAAGACGAGGGAGAGGGCGTAAGCAGCTACTGGATGACCTTAAGGAAAAGAGAAGATACTGGAAATTGAAAGATCTTGCGTAGAAACTGCCTTCTGAAACATGTGATTGAAGGAAAGTTAGAAGGAAGGATAGAAGTGACGGGAAGACGAGGGAGAGGGCGTAAGCAGCTACTGGATGACCTTAAGGAAAAGAGAAGATACTGGAAATTGAAAGATCTTGCGTAGAAACTGCCTTCTGAAACATGTGATTGAAGGAAAGTTAGAAGGAAGGATAGAAGTGACGGGAAGACGAGGGAGAGGGCGTAAGCAGCTACTGGATGACCTTAAGGAAAAGAGAAGATACTGGAAATTGAAAGATCTTGCGTAGAAACTGCCTTCTGAAACATGTGATTGAAGGAAAGTTAGAAGGAAGGATAGAAGTGACGGGAAGACGAGGGAGAAGGCGTAAGCAGTTATTGGATGACCTTAAGGAAAAGAGAAGATACTGGAAATTGAAAGATCTTGCGTAGAAACTGCCTTTTGAAACATATGATTGAAGGAAAGTTAGAGGGAAGGATAGAAATGACGGGAAGACGAGGGAGAAGACGTAAGCAGTTACTGGATGACCTTAAGGAAAAGAGAAGGTACTGTAAATTGAAACAGGAAGCACTAGATCGCACTCTGTGGAGAACTCGCTTTGGAAGAGGCTACGGACCTGTCGTAAGACAGACTGCAGAATGAAGAGGCTACGGACCTGTCGTAAGACAGACTGCAGAATGAAGAGGCTACGGACCTGTCGTAAGACAGACTTTCCCAAGTGTCCAAGTTTCAGCACCACACAAAGCTACGCTCCAAATGTAGCACTTTACTAGTTTCTTCCTTAAATTTAAGTCCAGTTTTCTGGTGAAATTAATTATATACAGGGGCTAAAATTTGCACACGGTTTCTGTGGTTGGATCGACTTCCCTTTATCGCACCGTCGGTCGCCTGTCAATAGACAGAATTCTTTTCATTAAAAATATATAAAAACACTTTGTGGGCAAAATGCAAAGTCTGCAGATACAACCGCGGGGGCACAAAGTTGCCACTGGGCTTTACAACGTCAAACATATTCCTCCCGATACGCAACATATAACATAATTAGCTGCAAGCAATCACTCAACCACGAGCTCCCCCCAACAGCCAATAACAGGAAGCCATTAACAAACGTTTTCAACTTAAAAGCGTAATCATATTTTGACTTATAAGTTTATTAATCCAAATGATTACCTTTAAATTGCCTAACAGCGACATCATAAATAAATTCAGGTTTTGAAAACTGACCCCCAGTCTTCTGAAACTTTTCGTTTACTTTTGAATTAATTCTCGAATTTACAACCAAATCTCAATGGCCAGTGCGACACTGCAGTATATGTCTTAGTAAGCTTGTCTTCGCGTAGGCCATAAAATGCATATCTAAAATAGCTTTTGGATAGATACATTTGGCACATATATTCTACATGAATATATCTGTTTATTGCAACATAAATATAATCCCACCACCAAGACCAGACAGAAGCCTTCGTGTACTGGAAGAATAGATCCAAGAAATTCTATCAATATATCCAGGCAATATACATAAATTCGAAATAAATTCGCCCAAATTCTACAGTGACAACGATCACAGCAATTGCTAGGTCTCGTCCTGCTTCTTATAAATGTGAGGGAGAGAAGAGTTACATACAGAAGTTTGGTAGGGAAACCGAACGATAGGGAATACTTGGAAGACTTATTAGACGTAAAGGGCGAATAATATTAAAATTGATTCTATGTTTATTTTCCGACAAATATATACTTTTTTCAATATTAAATTTTGCGATAATTTTTCACAAAATTTAATAGTGAATAAAAGTGTACATTTGTCGAAAAATAAACTTAGAAAAAAAAATGTACGGAATGAATGATATTAAGGTTATTAAAATTGATCTTAAAGAAACAGGTTGGAAGGTCTTGGACTGGATTAATCTGGCTCAACATACGGAGAAGTGGCGTGATCCTGTGAAAATAATAAATTGGGGTCCCATAGAAAGCGGGCAGTTTCTTGACTAGCCGAGAAAATGTTAACCCTTCAACAAGGACCCTGCTCCATGGGGTGGTTGGTCAGTTAGCTAGTTAATCCTGATTCACATTCGGAAAATCATGGATTTAAATCCCACTCTGACCATCTGCGGCTTTGTTTAAAGTCATTCTGTAAATTCCTCAGCCCTTTTAAAGAATCCCTGACATAACACAGGGTCATTATTTTATACGACGACTGTCGTTTGTGAAGTCACGTTCTTACTTCACAGCGCTTGTGATCGCTTGAGATAATTTGTCTACATTAATAGACCAAAAGCACAGTCAGGACGTGACAGCCATTAATTCTGACAAAACAAAATGACCGCAAGTAGCATAACAAGCCAGGGGAAGTTCCATCCAAATCCTTTCCATATCATAAATCACATTGACCCCACCAGCCGAAGCAGCGTCTTCAAATATGCCTAAAATCAATCACACTCAGGAACACATAAAAGGCTGCCTAGTTGTTTCGTCCGCCTAGCAGTGAAGCTGATTACAGAACTCTAGCTACTGCACCAAACTTCCCACAGTGTGTGTTTGTGTGTGGCCCTGAGCGGGGAGTTGAAATTTCATGGTATTTGGAAGAGAAAACGGAGTGCGGTTTGCTGTACAGTTGGTGGAAGCTGGCAACACGCACGATCGATGCTAAGTACATGCTACATACCGAGAGTCTGCGAGAGAGAGAGAGATTTTGGACCAAACCAGAAGCCCAGACACGTAGGGTTTATACCCCGCTCTGCGGATACGCACTGCAGTTTAGGAACAGAGACCAGACAGCAGTATCAGGCTCTATGGGGTAAGGAATATCTATTTAACTACTTCTATACGCACATATAAGCAAGGAAACTGCGTTGACGGTCTTATATAACTACGAGAGGGCTAACAAAATAGTAACTTTACACTAAAACTGACTTCGTTATGACTTGGGAGAGCTTGAATGATCTGACCTTACAGCCAAGGACTGAATAGCCTCGTAGTGACCTGTCACAGATATGGGCTGATTGTGTCGATGTTGGGATAGCGAGCCAGGAACTAACAGGAAAACTGCAGAAAAAAAGGATAATGAAGAGAGTCATGGTTTTCATTACTCGCCAAATATTGTTCGTGTCACACATGGGAATGAGGGAAAAGACTGATGGGAGAACGTGAAGGAAGAAGGTCACTTGGAAGTCCTAGATGTAGATGATATAATAACTGGACATGGATCTTAAATATGATATCAAGTTTTGGGATGGTTTAATCTGGCTCAGGATAGGGATAGTTGGCAGGCTGTTGTTAACACAGAAACGAAGTACCGTTGTCCATAAAGTTTGCGGAATATGAGGACTAGCTGAAGAACTGACAGCTACTCGTGAAGGGTTCTGTTCACTTCTTACAGAGTTGCTTAAACAACTGACTGCAGAACTCAAAACGGGGGCAATAGAGGGCATATGTGTTTAAATTTAGAATATAAGGTTTGTAAAAATATTTCCTATATCTGCCCTCTTCAACTGTGAAGCATAGAATGATATATTTTGTGTATAATTTTAAATATTTGAACTAGGAGAAAAAAATTTATAAAGGAAACTTGGCGCTGTTACTGCGCGGTAGGAAGTGAATCTCTTTTTTTTATGGCTCAACAGCCCCTAGGGGGCCTAATTCTCCTCATTTTTCGAGGCTTCACGATCACACTCAGACACACCACACTCGGTAGGACTCCTCTGGACGAGTGACCAGCCCTTCGCAGAGACCTCTACCTGACAACACACAACACTCACAACAAACAGACATCCATGCACTTGGCGAAATATTTTTTTGTCTGTCCGGGGTTTTCCCTTTGATCCATTTTTGTACTGTTTAAATCCTTTCGTCCTTCATGTCACTTACGTTCCATGCTACCGTCCTTACATCAAACACAACACAAACATCTATGCCCCCCCGATGGGATTCGAACCCACGATCCCAGTAAGCGAGCGGCCGAAGACCCACGCCTTACACCGCACGGCCACTGGGATCGGCAGCCCCTTGGGGGCCTAGGCTGCCTCATTTTCGAGGCTTCACGATCACACTCAGACACACGACACTCGGTAGGACTCCTCTGGACGAGTGATCAGCCCGTCGCAGAGACCTCTACCTGACAACACACATCACTCACAACAGACATCCATGCCACCGGCGGGATTCGAACCCGCAATCCCAGTAAGCGAGCGGCCGTAGACCCACTCCTTAGACCGCATGGCCACTGGGATCGGCATTTACGTATATATAATTCGTGTTAATCTCAGTGTTTAACAGAAATACCCTCTGTTGACAACTGTCACGTGTCACCCTCGTTGATCTGCTCCTCAAATTACTGCAGACCGCACTAAACAGCCTAGCACTGGTCAGAACGCGCTGGTGACGCTCCAATTAGGCGTGGTTAAGTCCCACACATTGTCATACATACACAATTAGACTGAAACGTCCGGTAGATGTCAGTCACACGACCACAGCACACAGAGAATTTGAATTATGAATTTCTTGCTTCTCTTTATTAGTAAAACTCTACTGAAAGCGGCGTTGTAATTAGCTGCTCTGTGCTTTAGTGTGTGTTAAGTTAGGTGGTTTATTTATACGCCGTTATGGTATCATTGCAGGCACAGTCCGTTCTCTTGCAAGCCAAATAAAGCGGCGTCCTTCAGTGTATAATACATAACTTGTTGTCCGCAAATTACATCAAATTTTGCTCGACACTTTGGCAATGTCATTCGTAAACTGGAAGACATTCGGAAGTCACTTTGGAAGCGTAAACAGTAAATGAACAAATAAATGCTACAAGGTTCTGACGACGGTACGTAACAATGAGAACTAATTGGTTACTGGACTTTGTGCATCGTCCGGAAGTCTAAAATAACGACGTTTCGGAAGCTGGGTCTGCATCCGTCCTCAGGTGAAGGGGAGGAAGACAGTCCAGTGATTGAGGTTAGCTCTATCTAAGGGCCCAACAGAGTTGTACAGTGATTGAGGTTAGTTCTATCTAAGGGGCCCAACAGAGTTGTCCAGTGATTCAGGTTAGTTCTATCTAAGGGGCCCAACAGAGTTGTCCAGTGATTGAGGTTAGCTCTATCTAAGGGACCCAACAGTTGTACAGTGATTGAGGTTAGCTCTATCTAAGGGGCCCAACAGAGTTGTCCAGTGATTGAGGTTAGTTCTATCTGAGGGACACAACAGAGTTGTCCAGTGATTGAGGTTAGCTCTATCTAAGGGGCCCAACAGAGTTGTCCAGTGATTGAGGTTAGCTCTATCTAAGGGACACAACAGAGTTGTCCAGTGATTGAGGTTAGCTCTATCTAAGGGGCCCAACAGAGTTGTCCAGTGATTGAGGTTAGCTCTATCTAAGGGACCCAACAGAGTTGTCCAGTGATTGAGGTTAGCTCTATCTAAGGGAAAAAAAAGTTGTCCAGTGATTGAGGTTAGTTCTATCTAAGGGACAAAACAGAGTTGTCCAGTGATTGAGGTTAGCTCTATCTAAGGGATACAACAGAGTTGTCCAGTGATTGAAGTTAGCTCTATCTAATGGACCCAACAGTTTTCCAGTGATTGAGGTTAGCTACTTCTAAGGGACCCAATAGAGTTGTCCAGTGAGTGAGGTTAGCTCTATCTAAGGGACAAAACAGAGTTGTCCAGTGATTGAGGTTAGCTCTATCTAAGGGACAAAACAGAGTTGTCCAGTGATTGAGGTTAGCTCTATCTAAGGGACCCAACAGAGTTGTCCAGTGATTGAGGTTAGCTCTATTTAAGGGACCCAACAGAGTTGTCCAGTGATTGAGGTTAGCTCTAAGGGACACAACAGAGTTGTCCAGTGATTGAGGTTAGCTCTATCTAAGGGACAAAACAGAGTTGTCCAGTGATTGAGGTTAGCTCTATCTAAGGGACAAAACAGAGTTGTCCAGTGATTGAGGTTAGCTCTATCTAAGGGACACAACAGAGTTGTCCAGTGATTGAGGTTAGCTCTATTTAAGGGACCCAACAGAGTTGTCCAGTGATTGAGGTTAGCTCTAAGGGACACAACAGAGTTGTCCAGTGATTGAGGTTAGCTCTATCTAAGGGACAAAGCAGAGTTGTCCAGGGATTGAGGTTAGCTCTATCTAAGGGACAAAACAGAGTTGTCCAGTGATTGAGGTTAGCTCTATCTAAGGGACAAAACAGAGTTGTCCAGTGATTGAGGTTAGCTCTATCTAAGGGACCCAACAGAGTTGTCCAGTGATTGAGGTTAGCTCTATTTAAGGGACCCAACAGAGTTGTCCAGTAATTGAGGTTAGCTCTATCTAAGGGACACAACACAGTAGGTGTCCCCCTCTCCCTTCACCTGAGGACGGTAGCAGATTCAGTTTCCGAAACGTCGTGTTATCTAGTTATTTTAGATTTCCGGACGATGGACAAAGTCCAGAATCCAATTAGTTCTCAAGTAAATAAGCTGTATTATATTAGAAAGAGGAAGTGACTTTGAAGTTAAATAACCAATCCGCAATAAGTAATAATTTTTCTAAATTCGATAACAGAATATATTTCAGATGTTAAAGGGACTGTGAGGTTTAAGGTTAACGCAGCGGTTTTGTTGAGCATTCAGATATTAGAAAGTGACATATTGTAGCTGAGTTTGTGTCTTGTTGACGTAATTCCGAAACGTCGGCAAACATTCATTCAACGTCAGAGCCACGCGTCCCAGAAAATCTCAATGTTCAATTGTATTATGATTATGATTATGGTACTTATTTTATCACTATCGGCGCAATTAACATCGCTCTATAACGCGAAATATAAAGCGCTTTTCATTATGTGGGAAGGTAGAAATATATACGTCAAGAGATGGATGACTTCAAGTAGAATATAGGAACTACAGAACTACTGTATACAGTAGAAGTAGGTCATGCATGTACGTAAGGTTGCAGAGAAAAAGGAGCGTTGGCCTTTTGAAAAAAATACAGAATATTAGAGTCCCAAAATTCTTTCTTCTTTTCAAAAGTAAGGGATATAGAAACACAGGGAGAACATCATAATGCGGTCAAGAAGATGTAACAGGTTTCACCCTAATTCATAGAATTAAAAAAGGAGTAATATATGTCTTTTAAAAAAAAAGCTCAACTGTATTTCATTTGATGTAGAGAAAGTTCGTCAAAATTGTGCAACCTCACAATGCGTTCAAGGAATTATAGAAATATTTTGATAGTATAAACTAATTAATTAGTGAGTTAAACAGTAAGACTGATTCAAAAATTCGATGGAAATATTGAAGTTAGGGGATTTTTTTAAGTGACAAATAATGCTTTCGGTCCGAGATATGGAAATATGCTGATAAACTGAAATGATGTACTCTGAAGAATACATTGGAAGTTACGGCGATTTGTAATCAACAGTGATTTGTACGTGTATTATGTTATAAATTGCGTCCGGAAGTAATGCTGTTGTTAAAATATCAAACCAAATCTAAAAAATATATATCGGTAAATGAATAATACATGTGACTGTTATAAAGTTGTTTACGCCAAAACATTGGTCTGAAAGACGAAAAGTAAAATTATGAAATTGCTTAGTATTCAAGGCTAAAATTATAAATTTCGATACATGACACAAAATATAGAACTACATGACTACAAAGCAAAAGAAAAAAAAACAGAATCTGATAATTTGTGTTATGTTTGTTAACTTCTTGACGCTTAGCACCACCAGGTTTAACATTCAACAGTTCTTACGTCCTGCCCACACAGTGTATTTATGTGTTTTGTGTGATCTCAGAACAAACAGCGATTATTTCACTGTACAACATTAACTGACTGGTTTGTATAACTGAGACGGAGTGTGTTTACTGCGCGGTACGGACTGTATTTATGTGTTTTGTGTGGATCTCAGAACAAACAGCGATTATTTCACTGTACAACATTAACTGACTGGTTTGTATAACTGAGACGGAGTGTGTTTACTGCGCGGTACGGACTGTATTTATGTGTTTTGTGTGGATCTCAGAACAAACAGCGATTATTTCACTGTACAACATTAACTGACTGGTTTGTATAACTGAGACGGAGTGTGTTTACTGCGCGGTACGGACTGTATTTATGTGTTTTGTGTGGATCTCAGAACAAACAGCGATTATTTCACTGTACAACATTAACTGACTGGTTTGTATAACTGAGACGGAGTGTGTTTACTGCGCGGTACGGACTGTATTTATGTGTTTTGTGTGGATCTCAGAACAAACAGCGATTATTTCATTGTACAACATTAACTGACTGGTTTGTATAACTGAGACGGAGTGTGTTTACTGCGCGGTACGGACTGTATTTATGTGTTTTGTGTGGATCTCAGAACAAACAGCGATTATTTCATTGTACAGCATTAACAAACTGGTTTGTATAACTGAGATGTAGAGTGTGTTTACTGCGCGGTACGGACTGTATTTATGTGTTTTGTGTGGATCTCAGAACAAACAACGATTATTTCATTGTACAGCATTAACTGACTGGTTTGTATAACTGAGACGGAGTGTGTTTACTGCGCGGTACGGACTGTATTTATGTGTTTTGTGTGGATCTTAGAACAAACAGCGATTATTTCATTGTACAGCATTAACTGACTGGTTTGTATAACTGAGACGGAGTGTGTTTACTGCGCGGTACGGACTGTATTTATGTGTTTTGTGTGGATCTCAGAACAAACAGCGATTATTTCACTGTACAACATTAACTGACTGGTTTGTATAACTGAGACGGAGTGTGTTTACTGCGCGGTACGGACTGTATTTATGTGTTTTGTGTGGATCTCAGAACAAACAGCGATTATTTCACTGTACAACATTAACTGACTGGTTTGTATAACTGAGACGGAGTGTGTTTACTGCGCGGTACGGACTGTATTTATGTGTTTTGTGTGGATCTCAGAACAAACAGCGATTATTTCACTGTACAACATTAACTGACTGGTTTGTATAACTGAGACGGAGTGTGTTTACTGCGCGGTACGGACTGTATTTATGTGTTTTGTGTGGATCTCAGAACAAACAGCGATTATTTCATTGTACAACATTAACTGACTGGTTTGTATAACTGAGACGGAGTGTGTTTACTGCGCGGTACGGACTGTATTTATGTGTTTTGTGTGGATCTCAGAACAAACAGCGATTATTTCATTGTACAGCATTAACAAACTGGTTTGTATAACTGAGATGTAGAGTGTGTTTACTGCGCGGTACGGACTGTATTTATGTGTTTTGTGTGGATCTCAGAACAAACAACGATTATTTCATTGTACAGCATTAACTGACTGGTTTGTATAACTGAGACGGAGTGTGTTTACTGCGCGGTACGGACTGTATTTATGTGTTTTGTGTGGATCTCAGAACAAACAGCGATTATTTCACTGTACAACATTAACTGACTGGTTTGTATAACTGAGACGGAGTGTGTTTACTGCGCGGTACGGACTGTATTTATGTGTTTTGTGTGGATCTCAGAACAAACAGCGATTATTTCACTGTACAACATTAACTGACTGGTTTGTATAACTGAGACGGAGTGTGTTTACTGCGCGGTACGGACTGTATTTATGTGTTTTGTGTGGATCTCAGAACAAACAGCGATTATTTCACTGTACAACATTAACTGACTGGTTTGTATAACTGAGACGGAGTGTGTTTACTGCGCGGTACGGACTGTATTTATGTGTTTTGTGTGGATCTCAGAACAAACAGCGATTATTTCACTGTACAACATTAACTGACTGGTTTGTATAACTGAGACGGAGTGTGTTTACTGCGCGGTACGGACTGTATTTATGTGTTTTGTGTGGATCTCAGAACAAACAGCGATTATTTCATTGTACAACATTAACTGACTGGTTTGTATAACTGAGACGGAGTGTGTTTACTGCGCGGTACGGACTGTATTTATGTGTTTTGTGTGGATCTCAGAACAAACAGCGATTATTTCATTGTACAGCATTAACAAACTGGTTTGTATAACTGAGATGGAGTGTGTTTACTGCGCGGTACGGACTGTATTTATGTGTTTTGTGTGGATCTCAGAACAAACAGCGATTATTTCACTGTACAACATTAACTGACTGGTTTGTATAACTGAGACGGAGTGTGTTTACTGCGCGGTACGGACTGTATTTATGTGTTTTGTGTGGATCTCAGAACAAACAGCGATTATTTCACTGTACAACATTAACTGACTGGTTTGTATAACTGAGACGGAGTGTGTTTACTGCGCGGTACGGACTGTATTTATGTGTTTTGTGTGGATCTCAGAACAAACAGCGATTATTTCACTGTACAACATTAACTGACTGGTTTGTATAACTGAGACGGAGTGTGTTTACTGCGCGGTACGGACTGTATTTATGTGTTTTGTGTGGATCTCAGAACAAACAGCGATTATTTCACTGTACAGCATTAACTGACTGGTTTGTATAACTGAGACGGAGTGTGTTTACTGCGCGGTACGGACTGTATTTATGTGTTTTGTGTGGATCTTAGAACAAACAGCGATTATTTTCCTATCTGATTATTTCCCCTTCTGATGAGTGATAATTAGAGAAACTCTTTCTTTGGCACAACGTTACTAATGTATTGACACTATACAGCGTTAGTCCCACATGTTTCGGCTTGTTTTTGCAGGCCAACATCAGGTCTGATCACAAGATTATGCAACAATTTAATTATTGAAACACATTCTTTGCTATAACGGAGACCAAAATCGTGAACATTATAAGTGATGACGTAATCACTTATAATATTTTAAGAACATGTTAAGTTTTTAAATATATGTACAATATATTTAATATCCACATTCTGTTAGAACTTCTCCTAATTATGTTTATGAATATTATGTAAGTAAAGGATGCTTATTATCGCAATGGAATTTCTCTTTGCTTGAAAGTTACACAATACAAATAGACCCAACACTGACAGAACAAAACCTTCTGTCCTACGTGAAGCCAAATCTTTGCTGAGATCAATCTAATTTAATGTATTACAAAACTGGGCACCTGGGGAATTTGTTACCTCCGATACGGCCTTGTACTGGGCGAACAGACATTCCCTGACACCTTGATGGATATGTGGCCTCGTAAGTCGGACACAGCCTGAAACAAGTTTGTAAACTAATATTTTTTTGAAACACCGGCTGGGCATGTGGTGATATCTCGGAGAGTGTGTGTGCGTGTAATTGTGACTGGTTTTATACTAGAAGAAAAAATGTAGATAGACTGCATAGTCCTATAATAGACACAGACATACTCTATCACAATATGATTACATTTTATTTAAAAACGACCCAAAGGAACGTGGATATGTTTTAAATATTTTAATAACTCTGACCAAATATTTTGCAGCAGGAAGTCATATATGTATAAGTTATCACTAATTACATAAGAATGAGAAAGGCACTTCCTTACATAGTGTGTAAATATAATTAACATTTTATACACTCGTGTGGTCGGACTTGAAGTTCTGTTGAACAAACAGGCCGAAACATGTAGTCTACTTAATGCTGTATACTGTTAATGCAGCAATAATATAATTTCAAACACAAAACGCCCTCTTGTAATTCCGCATTTTTTAAATTTCTTTCAGAATATTTATTACCTCATATTACACCAGTTTAAACTTCACAAATGTGCATTCATTATTTCTTCAATTTTACCCAACAAGCTGTATTATACACCTTTCTATTTGGCAACAAGTTTCGGCTCAGTAAAGAGACATCATCAGGCCATTAACAAAAACTTAAAAAAAATGGAAAATCTATGTGTTACATAAATGAGATCTCCCCCTTATGTCGTAAACATATTATGCATATATATAAAAACAGTAGGTCTATTTTATATATATATATGGCCTAAGCAATATGTTAAAAATTGAAGTGAATGTTAAAAATGCAAATACAAAAAAAAACAGCAGGAAAAATATTTTAGAAATTATTTTGAAAAGTAGTTTAAAAAAGTGAGATAAATATCCGACTGTAAATCTTTAGTAATATATATGTATATGCAGTACTATAATAAGACACAAACTTGCTACCGGCGTTACCCAATACGTCTGTTATCAGACCGTGCAAACTGTCTTGACAGGTTTTCGTGCAAAAATTATACGTGTGTACTTCCTGACATTCCCAGTAGCTTTTCATAATCTCAAGTCTATATAGGTCTTGTGATAGACCAATTCAATAGTCCATATACACCAATTCAATAGTCCATATACACCAATTCAATAGTCCATATACACCAATTCAATAGTCCATATACACCAATTCAATAGTCCATATACACCAATTCAATAGTCCATATACACCAAATAATTAAACCAACAAATTCACTGTTTTTTACCACTTTTATTGTGGCCTTTTGTCCCCTCACCCTACACGTGTTTCAGAACCTTACAGTTCCATCATCAGGGGTTACCATTTGCTACTAGTTAATGACACATTAAGACAAATACAGTATGTGCTTATCACTAAGTGGTACGATAGTCTGATAAAACCTTAAAACCATTAATATATGTATATTTAAAACTTGGTTAAGAATTATAAAATAGTCGTTGCATTCACTGTTTTTGCTGAACTACTGGCGTGTTATTACGTCTCCGTGTGCTCCGTCAGAAAAACAGTGAATGCAACGAACATTTTATAATTCTTAACCAAGTTTTAATTATACATATATTAATGGTTTTAAGGTTTTATCAGACTATCGTACCACTCAGTGATACGCACATACTGTATTTGTCTTAATGTGAATAACTAGTAGCAAATGGTAACCCCTGATGATGGAACTGTAAGGTTCTGAAACACGTGTAGGGTGAGGGGACAAAAGGCCACAATAAAAGTGGTAAAAAACAGTGCATTTGTTGGTTTAATTATTTGATTAAAAAAATGCACGATGGTAATAGTGTGAAATCCATATACACCAATTCAATAGTCCATATACACCAATTCAATAGTCCATATACACCAATTCAATAGTCCATACACACAAATTCAATAGTCCATATACACCAATTCAATAGTCCATATACACCAATTCAATAGTCCATATACACCAATTCAATAATCCATATACACAATTCAATAGTCCATATCACCAATTCATAGTCCATATCACCAATTCAATAGTCCATATACACCAATTCATAGTCCATACACACAAATTCAAATATGTCCATATACACCAATTCATAGTCCATATACACCAATTCAATAGTCCATATACACCAATTCAATAATCCATATAACCAATTCAATAGTCCATACATAACAAATTCACAATTTAGTCATTATACACCAATTCAATAGTCCATATACACCAATTCAATAGTCCATATACACCAATTCAATAGTCCATATACACCAATTCAATAGTCCATATACACCAATTCAATAGTCCATACACACAAATTCAATAGTCCATATACACCAATTCAATAGTCCATATACACCAATTCAATAGTCCATATACACCAATTCAATAGTCCATATACACCAATTCAATAATCCATATACACCACCTGAGCAAAGTTTTTGTTTGGTGTGTCTGTGGCCGGTGTTTGATATCGTACAGCTGTTTACAACAGACTGTAAACAGCTGAAATGTAGCAAGTACTTCTGCAGATCAGTGTGAGTATAAGAACCTACAGCAGGGGTGGCCAAACCTGCTTAACGTAAGAGCCACATACGATAAACTTCAGACGTTTCAGAGCCGCAAGACATGAACAAATATTACACACACGTTTTTTTTTGTTACACGCACATTTTGTTACAAAAATTCTTAAATATATTTACTCACCACGAACATTAAACTTACGTTTTAATCCAGCGGACTCTCAGTTTATACCGGCAAATAATTATAGAGCTTGAAATTATTTTATTTACCTTTCATATAAATTGTAATACAAAAAGGAGCTAAGCGAATATATTTCCGCGAGCAGCACATTATATGTCAAAGAGCGCATATGGCTCGCGAGCCGCAGGTTGGTCACCCCTGACCTACAGAGTATCAGAAGTCTGGAAATATCCCTTAAAAATACACATCGTGAAAACCTCAAGACGTAGAGAGATATTAATTTAGGTAGAAGTAATATGTATAGATAAAGGTGACGTCATGTAATTTGAATACGTTTTAATTTGGCAAGACAAAGTTGCAAAGTCAAGAGGAAAATCAAGATACAAATAAAATTAATATCGCCAACTCGTTTGTTAAAGAAATATAAATGTCTTATTTTCTGAATATATGTAATTTAATGTGGTTGATAGTTTAACTGGAAGGAACGGGAAACTAAATATATTAACTGAATTACATGTTACGTCACCAGACTGTACGAAGTCATAAAACATTCAGTCCACGTAAATGACCCAAACTTCACCACATGTGTTTGCTTGAGTCTGTTCCGTCCCAAATATATCTGCTCGATATAGCGATACTCAGTGGGCTGGTCACTCACTAAACCTGTGCACATGACCAAGAAACCTCCGAAAGGAAGCCCTATGCTCCGCAAGGAGCGACAGAAATAGATAGATAGCGATACTGAAATTCAGAGCTAAAAACGTTATACTGAGGCAAACTTCATTCATTGTAAAGTGCTTCATAATACCTTCATAAATTTCTGATAAAGTCAAACTTACGCAAAATTCACTAGTTAATGTAATTCAGCCCAGAAACATGTTCAGGATAAAGAAAATTTCTACCTTGCTTGGATCGAATTATAAATGTTACAAAAGAACTAGCCTCTTCACACAAGTCCTAAAGCTAACAACCTTAAAACAAGGCCCTGACTCTGAATATGATTGTAATGCTTCGTTTTTATAGTCATACGACTGTACTGAGGCACTTAACAGGAATCTAATTGTGCCTTATGATTTTTATGGGCGTGGGGCTTGGGCGTAGGGTAAGGGCTGAAAGGGTCGAGAATGGCATGCTAGGGAGATAGTTGGGTCTAAGAGCGAGGAATTAAGAGAAGACTGGAGAAGACTGCATAGAGAGGAGCTTCATGATTTGTACTTCTGAACAACTATGATTCGGGTGATCAAACCAAGAGGATGCCATGAGCAGAGCATGTAGCACGTATAGGTGAGAAGAGAATTGCGTAGAGGAAATTTGTGGAGAATCCTGAAGAAAAGGGGCCACTTTCAAGACCTAAGCCTAAAAGGAATTATATTATTAAAATAGATCTGAAAAGATTTCAATGGTAGGGTGTGAAATGGATTAATCTGGCTCAGGATAGGGACAAGTATCGGAATGATTTGAAAGCCTTCATGAGTTTTTGATTCTATAAATTGCGGGAATATTTTGATTATCTCAGAAAACATTGGTTTCTAAAAAAATAACTTATTTCCATGGGCCCCCTCTAGCCTCCTCTTTTCGAGGTTACTAAGTCGTGCGCATTCGTGGCAGTTGGTGACTGGCAACTGGCCGCGCTATGTTCTATCGATCCTGATGTGTCCGCCAGAGCCATCTGGCAGGCAGTCAGGAGACTTGAGTGGAGAAATGGAGGCAATTTGGCTTACGCAACATCATTCATATTTTTTACATGCCGTAAATCTACGACATGGGACCAGGTTACTCCGAAGGAAGTGGTGCTTCGGATTTTTATCACAAACCTCGATCGGGATCGAACCCGCGAACTTGGGTCCAGTGGCGAGCAAGCTAACCACTAGTCCACCGAGGTCGACTGTTGACTCAGGTTACACGATATATATATATATATATATATATATTATATAAATTACGAAATTTGCTGAGGTTTGGAGACACTTGGGTTTATAACTTGAGACAAATTGCTAGTTTTCAACTAACAGTGGAAACAAAAGACAGTGAAATTGTCTAACCTTAAAGAATGTCGATCGAGTATTCTGTTGTATAAATGATTTTATTTGTGTGCTCTCAGCTGAAAGGGAACACCCTATACTTAAATACAACATGGAGAACTGTCTTAACCTCTCGATATAATTACCGTTGTTCAACTACGACTTTGCTACACCATCTATCAGGCAATAAGCCATAAAAGATACACAAATATAATTTATGTATCAAGCAAAATACTGAAGTATTTAGCTTGCTTATCCTCAGGGCTATTTGTTTACACTTTCATTTTGGCTTAACTTCTTAACATAACACAAACTAAGTACGTTTCCTAGAACGCAGCTGATTGGGTAAGCCTTTTAAACACATAATCTGATTTAATAGGCTTAAGTGAGTGAGACAGAATGCTTTGTTTCTTAAAAACGAGAAACCAGAGAATGTCTATAGTTAACAATCTCCAGTTTAGAAGGTGCTTATAAGAAGATATTTGAGATAACCTTTATAGTTTCTCTGCAAATTTACCCCCCCCCGAAATAATCCAAGGTCACGTCCGTTTATGCCAGTCGAGGACAGTATTTTATTTTAGTACTACGATACACAACAACACTGCAAAAATTACATTTGTATATATTTTTTATGAAATTATTTCCTTGAATTTAAAAATAGCAAAAAAAAAAATTTCGGAACAGTATTCAGTGATACGCCGATCCCAGTGGCCGCGCCGTCTAAGGCGTGGGTCTGCGGCCGCTCGCTTACTGGGATTGTGGGTTCGAATCCCGCCAGAGGGCATGGATGTCTGTCTGTTGTGAGTGTTGTGTGTTGTCAGGTAGAGGTCTCTCCGACGAGCTGATCACTCGTCCAGAGGAGTCCTACCGAGTGTAGTGTGTCTAAAGTGTGATCGTAAAGCCTCGAAAAATGAGGCGGCCTAAGCCCCCCAAGGGGCTGTCGAGCCAATGGAAAAAAAAAAATTCAGTGATATATCTATTCCATCCCATTTGTGCTCTCATTTTATAGGCGTCATGTTAAAATATTACTTTATATTGCACTGCGTTCCGTCTGTTTATGACGCTCCGTCTCCACTCTTGTTAAGTTTCAACTAATTTCAGACTTACTCTGTGTAATTTAGCAGATGTAATGAGCTACGTCGCCGTTCTACAATGGTGCTGATTTAGCTGTCAGACGGATGACAACGTTAGAGGATATCTTGTAAAGGACAGAGCTATACTGTCTGCTTGTCCCTTACTCTTTTCATTATTGGTAGATATCTTTGTTTTCCTCTTTAAAGGCAAAATTCCTTTTATTGTTTTGATACTGGCTACATATAAAACTAGTTAAATTAATTCAATTCAATTCAATTCAATTCTGGTTTATTAATGTGCCGAGTCAACAGCCAGATGGTCCCAATTACAGAAACAGCACAACAAACAAACACAAATAACAATGGACAAGGAACAGGACACAAATGAAACTAACACAACAAAACAAATAAGTGAGCAAACAATGACTTACTGAAATAATTAATAAGAACACCTTAAAATAATGTAACAAAAGTATTACATCTGACTAAGTGTAACAAATTCCCTTCTAAAAACATCCATATTTTACAAATAGAATTTGCCGCATTTACACAGCGGCCGGAGGGACAGTTTTTATAATATGAACTGACATGAAACAAAGAAAAGTCTCGGAGGTTTCGAGTGGGAACTCGTAGACCAATAATGTCTAAGGTAGACGGACAGGATTTTGAACCTAATAAAACATTAATGACAAAATAATAATAATAATAATAATAACTATGGCGGTAAAAATAACTCCATGAAGCAAAGTTATTCTTGAGGAGTTAATTGTTATTCATGTAGTCGATAAATTTCCCTCGTGTTATAGAAAACAAGTGTTCATTATCGTGCTCACAAAAGCCAGTCACTTCTCTTTATCTCGAACCAAATTAATTTAGCTCACACCCTTCCAATCCCATATCTTTAAAATTTACTTTAACATATTCCCGTCTATGTCTAGTCTTCCAAGCAGGCTCTTTCTAGGTTTTCATGTTAACACCTGTAGCAATTTCTCGCATTCCCTATAAATACGGCATCTACCTCCCGTCTCTTCCCCCTTCTTTCTGATCAACCGAACAACATTTTATGCTCAGTAATATTATAAAAGGGGCCAGCCGTGGCGCACTGCGGTACAAAACGGGAGGTTTCGGGTTGGATTTCCGGTAGGGTCCTTGGAAATTTTGGAGTGACCTATTCCTTCTGTCCGCAGTCAGTAGCCCTGGGGTCCACTCAGTCTCTAACAGAAATGAGCACCAAGGAATTTCGTTGAGGGTAAAGTGCGGCCGGAGCATGAAACTGACAACTCTATCGTCCAAGTTGTGCCGAATGTCAAAATAAGGATGGAAGCCCAAAATTCCTTCCCCCTTCTGAATCTACATGACTTCTTAAGGGGAAGCTTTTGTATATAATTCAATTCAATTCAATTCAATGTGTATTTATTAACGTGCAGACTTAACAGCTCAAGTGCCAATTACAAAGCCAGCACAAAAGCACAAATAAAACACAAAACAGTACAAATACACAAGACAAAACACTAAAGAAACAAAATAAATGTGCAGTAAAACAATATAAAATTAGTACTGGGGCAGAATGGGGCGCGCGGTGACGCAGTTGGTTGAAGCACTGCGCTACAAACCGGAACGTCGCGGGTTCGATTCCCGATGGTGTCATTGAATTAATTCCTTGACATAATCCTTTCGGTCGCACTATGGCCCTGGGGTCGACTCAGCCTCTAACAGAAATGATACCAGGAATATTTCCTGGGTGGTAAAGGCGGCCGGTGAGTAGGTCTGACAACCTTACCGCCTTCATGTGCCAGATTGTCTATAAATCTGTGAGCCTCAACCTCCTGGACCCCTCAGGGCCTGTCCAGGCCTGTAATGGGATTGCTTTGCCTTTACCTTACTGGAGCAGAAATACAATACTTGACAAAACATAGATAAATTGATTTTAAAACGTCGCAGTGACCGAACTACAGCGTCGAGTTAATGATTTGCATTGACAACAAATCATTCATCAAAACAGACCTACCACTGAATGTACAATTATCCCTAATTCGCGAGAGCTTGACAACAGCTCTATGTTGAACCATACTGACATCCCATTCAAATTACGCTACTGCCATGTTGGTTACACTTTCCTATGTCTTGTTACACAGGACATACACAAAGAATGGTGCGGTTTTAATAGGAACACTATTAAAACCGCACCATTCTTTTGTGTATGCCCTGTATTGCCGCCTTCTTCCAGGCTTTGCGACTGGATTGTTTGTAGACATTTTCATCTCTCTCTGGTGTGCTACATTTTGTATGGTTAATTATCGCTTACTCCGTTTCCACAATTACACTAATGTCTACTGAAATATTACTGAGCGTGTAAAGACACAATTCTGTTCCTTAACTCCGGCCCAGTAATCTCTGCATTCTACTGCCTGCACTGACGTCAATAGAACCTACTTGCGACGATTTGCGACGCTTATCTCTCTTTGCTGCACAGTCACGTGACTTTTCTCTCAAGACTTACAGTGCCTTGACCTTCTGATCAGGCATTCTACTGGGATTGCTTGATCCTGAAGATGGAGGCACAGCGATGCTTCGAAACGTCGGAAAACTGCTCGCTTATCGACAGAACGTCACATCAAAAAATACTTGAATTTTTAACCGTGTATTTGTCGACAGAATGTGTTAATGCCTCTCGCATGACGTTCGTGAATTTCCCTTAAATAACATTAATACAATTATCTTTATAATTGGTACGACGTGTGTTTACTGTGAGGTGCGAATTACATTTCTAAATACATAAAACTTATATTAATTTCATGTTTTATAGGGCGGAAATTAAAGTTGTTCCTAGACGATGTAAACAAATGAATTTCGCGAGGCTGAGTTTCTCACAGCGGTGTTGGTGATGATACAAAACGGCGTGGTGCATATTCATAAATACCTGAAGACGGAAGAAGAACCAACTTTCGAAACGTCGTGATTTTATTTTATATTTTAATATTTTATCCTGACGATGGACGAAGTCCAGAAGACAATTGGTTATCAATAAATACTGATGTTTGATGGGGTCTTTTAACTGTCATCTTTGGGGCCCAGTAAACTAGCGGAGCATTTTGAGCTACTTGGACCACACAGACCTACGTTAAAAGCAGAAAGTTAGCAGTACAACACAATACAACAGGTAACAAGATTTACAACGGTGTTTCCAGGAGCATATCTGGAACACTTATTGTACAGTAACTTGCAACTACGAAGAAATTTGGTACGCTTCAAAACTGTTTTGGTGTTGAAAGGTGTTATGTCTCTCAGCATACATATCAACTCTTCCTAAATTTTTCCTTATTTCTTTCATAAATTTTGTAGTTTATGAAAGTTGGCCGCATTTGAAGGTTTTACAGCAGATTTAAATGGATCCTTATTTATAGTTTTAAAAGTCGTTATTTAATGACTTTGCTCCAGTAACACGCAGTTAATTTTACGAGCGGAAAGGTACACGTTGGCAATTCTGCTGCTTCTAATTGCATAGAGTGAGTCTTAACTAACCAGCAATATTTCACCCACATTTTATTGGTGTAATATAAGGAAAGTTACCAAACAGTGAAACTAACATAGTAGGAAAGGTTAGGAGATGTTATGTTATGGAGTTAATTGTTTAATGTACGTACTACATACAGTTTAATGTTATGGCAAGTTTATAAATAAAATGCGAGGTCTCGCTAAATGTTTATTTTCCTTGAAATTACAAGAGTACCAAACTTGAAAGCCCAGTGGTTACTATATGTACCACCAGGTTTAACATTCACAAATTCTACGTTCTGCCCACACAGTGTATTTATGTGTTTTGTGTGGATCTCAGAACAAACAGCGATTATTTCACTGTACAGCATTAACTGACTGGTTTGTATAACTGAGACGGAGTGTGTTTACTGCGCGGTACGGACTGTATTTATGTGTTTTGTGTGGATCTCAGAACAAACAGCGATTATTTCACTGTACAGCATTAACTGACTGGTTTGTATAACTGAGACGGAGTGTGTTTACTGCGCGGTACGGACTGTATTTATGTGTTTTGTGTGGATCTCAGAACAAACAGCGATTATTTCACTGTACAGCATTAACTGACTGGTTTGTATAACTGAGACGGAGTGTGTTTACTGCGCGGTACGGACTGTATTTATGTGTTTTGTGTGGATCTCAGAACAAACAGCGATTATTTCACTGTATAGCATTAACTGACTGGTTTGTATAACTGAGACGGAGTGTGTTTTACTGCGCGGTACGGACTGTATTTATGTGTTTTGTGTGGATCTCAGAACAAACAGCGATTATTTCACTGTACAGCATTAACTGACTGGTTTGTATAACTGAGACGGAGTGTGTTTACTGCGCGGTACGGACTGTATTTATGTGTTTTGTGTGGATCTCAGAACAAACAGCGATTATTTCACTGTACAGCATTAACTGACTGGTTTGTATAACTGAGACGGAGTGTGTTTACTGCGCGGTACGGACTGTATTTATGTGTTTTGTGTGGATCTCAGAACAAACAGCGATTATTTCACTGTACAGCATTAACTGACTGGTTTGTATAACTGAGACGGAGTGTGTTTACTGCGCGGTACGGACTGTATTTATGTGTTTTGTGTGGATCTCAGAACAAACAGCGATTATTTCACTGTACAGCATTAACTGACTGGTTTGTATAACTGAGACGGAGTGTGTTTACTGCGCGGTACGGACTGTATTTATGTGTTTTGTGTGGATCTCAGAACAAACAGCGATTATTTCACTGTACAACATTAACTGACTGGTTTGTATAACTGAGACGGAGTGTGTTTACTGCGCGGTACGGACTGTATTTATGTGTTTTGTGTGGATCTCAGAACAAACAGCGATTATTTCACTGTACAACATTAACTGACTGGTTTGTATAACTGAGACGGAGTGTGTTTACTGCGCGGTACGGAATAAACTAGGACTAATTAAAGCTAAATGTGAAGTATTCTTCCAAAAAATGAGTAATATTTGTGTATAGCCTGTAACCGAGAACAAAAGAATAAAGAAATTTTGTGCTTATCCTTTGCAAATTTGACGTTGAAATTTTACTCTGCAAATATAAATTTCATCACGATGGAACAGCTGCATGTGTAGACTTTAAAAGTGTTACAATTTGGGGGCACTGTTGATCTTGGATTAGGCAAATAGGAATTATACATTTCATATCAGAGAGAATGTGAGTCTTGCTAAACAAATATGTAGATAATGGCATGAATTTGCATTTAGACCTTCAGTTAAAATCACTCTTTCTGTGGTAATATATTCCTTCCATCGCTGCATTCGCTTCAAAGAAATTTGTTGTAAATTACGTAATGGGAACAAATTACAACGTACTGGATGATCAAGATTAAGGTAGACTTCAATATGTATGTTCACGCAAGCACTTTATCTGCCCTCTTACGTTTCTTATAATCAGATATTGTTGATGTGAATATTACTGTCTGACTGTGACAGAGAGTAGAAACTGATGTTGCTTGTAGAAACACTGCTGAGGAATACTTGAACTAAAGGTGGGCAAAGAAAAAGAAAATGACTCAAGAATTTACATAAAACTTTTTATAACCTCTAAGTGTACAGACAGAATCAGATTGGTGGGACATGAAAAAAGTAGTTGGGATGTAATGTGTTGAATATGCAAGGATTTGAAAGGAAGCGATTGCAACTTATACGAATTTATTTTATCGGCAAACTTGAGAGGCTATTATGAAACTTTTGAACTAGTACTTGTTATTATTTGCACTATCAGTTTGGTAATTTGTAATGACTCCGCTGTGAAGACGAGGATACATAAACTAACTTGTGTGTTTTCTTGTATTTATGAATTGTTGCACATCCTATTGTCTTTGTGTCACACTTATGGATCTATATATATATATAAATCCTAAATATATATTGTATAAACCCTTCAGTCCTTATCATAAGTTATGCTTTGCAGTGTTTATACGCAGAAATACAAAAATCTTCAAGTCACGTGACATTTTTCGCTGGACACCGATAAATAAATCGTCAAAAACTTGCGTTGTAATGAGTCGCCATGCAACGTTCTGTCATTACTTAAGTCGGCGTTTACAAATGACTGTGATTTAGACCGCTTTTGTGCTGTGTAATTTACAGTCATTAGGTACACAAAAGGTAGGTGTCAATTGGCACAAAGTTTATGGGTGACAGGTGTCAATTGGCATGAGGTTTATGGATGAAAGGTGTCAATTGGTATGAGGTTTATGGATGACAGGTGTCAATTGGCATGAGGTTTATGGATGAAAGGTGTCAATTGGCATGAGGTTTATGGATGAAAGGTGTCAATTGGCATGAGTTTATGGATGAAAAGGTTTGTCAATTGGCATGAGTTTATGGATGACAGTGTCAATTGGCATGAGGTTTATGGATGACAGGTGTCAATTGGCATGAGTTTATGGATGAAAGGTGTCAATTGGCATGAGGTTTATGTATGACAGGTGTCAATTGGCAAGTTTATGGTGACAGTGTCAATTGGCATGAGGTTTATGGATGACAGGTGTCAATTGGCATGAGGTTTATGGATGATTAAACTGTCAATTGGCATGAGGTTTATGGATGACAGGTGTCAATTGGATGAGTTTATGGATGCAGCTGTCAATTGGCATGAGGTTTATGGATGACAGTGTCAATTGGCATGATGTTTATGGATGACAGTGTCAATTGGCATGAGGTTTATAGATGACAGGTGTCAATTGGCTTGAGGTTTATGGATGACAGTGTCAATTGGCGTGAGATTTATGGATGAAGTGTCAATTGGCATGGAAGGTTGATGGATGATAAGGTGTCAATTGGCATGAGGTTTATGGATACAGCTGTCAATTGGCTTGAGGTTTATGGATGACAGGTGTCAATTGGCATGAGATTTATGGATGACAGGTGTCATATTGGCATGATAGTTTATAAAAGATTGGACAGGTGTCAATTGGCATGAGGTTTATGGATGAGAGGTGTCCAATTGGTCTTGAGGTTTATGGATGACAGCTTTCAACTGCTCCTGTTTGTCCCTCGCTCAATTTTGAAAACGACATCCAAATTTACAGTTTACAATGTTGCAGAAATTAATTTCTCCAACACTGTAAACAACTTGCAGTACAATATTATCTTTCCGCCAGTCGAAACAAGATCATCAGGGCAACCTTAAGATCAAAACGTCACTTTAAACTGTTTTACATTTGTCTTTCCAAATGACCTCTGTTCTATTTTGCTACTGGATTCTGTCAACTGAAGCTAAGAGCGGAAATTATTACTCATGTTATAATACTGTACAATTTTATTCTGAAATTAAAAATCAGGAAGTACATATATGTTGGGCGTGTCTGAGAAGAGAACAGACAGAAAGGCATTGTTAAAAAATGGGATAACGGAACAGATGCGTACAGATAATTACACAACAGAAACTTTTAGGTGTGGGATATAAGAAATGTAACACAATTTTAGTCGGAAAAACTGTAGGTAAGATTCCACTCCATAAACTCATGAATCATGGTAGAGAAATAATAAAAATAAATCTTAACGAGTAAAGGTGTGATTGTGTCGCCTGCGTTTAAATGCCTCAAGGTTACTATGTCTGCCTATACTGAAGGGGAAGTTGACATGCGGTTACTACAAAACCAAAAAAAAAAAAAGTAACGAGCTGCATAACTGTCAGCTTCTGAAGGAGGATTTTTTTTTCCGCGGAGTAATTGTGGCATTAGCTCTCAACTTCTTCGCATTAAACACCTCCAAAATGTGTTGTTGTAGGATAGCTAATCACTAAAAACAGGGCTCACGTAAAAACAGATGAAATGAGCCCCTTAATTTAGAACACCGCAGACCGTGTAAATACTGCCCGGAATAAGCATGCGCACATTGCGACGTTTCGACAGAAAGGCATTCCATCGAAACTGCGGAGTCCCGGTGACCCATCGAATCGTCATATCTTACAGGAAGGGATCGTCTAATCGCTGTTCTTACTGATAATTATAAGGACACACACACACATATATTTATATATACGTACTGCGTGGGGAAAATTTGGAGTCATTCTTGTAAACCTTCAAGGTTTTAAGTGCCATAGTTTCACACTGCGTTCTCCGATACTCACACTAGTACACGTATCAGGCTAAAATGTAACCAAGGGCTTAGGCATTTATTGCAAATGAATCATTTGTTAATTTCCTTATTCTGCTAGCTCTGATATTCATTTAATACAACAAAATATCTTTCCTCCTTGGCTGCAGAAATCTAAATACTCAGTCACAAAATATATTTGACACGTTAATCAGTATTGACAGCATCGAACAAACTTCAGATCGTGAGCAGTGCTATACCAAATGGCGCCAAAATCACTTCACACTCGATGCTTAACAAGCGAAAGTTAGCGAAAATTGACTTCTGAGCCAGCGTGTATGTTTTAGGCTTGTCACTGCTTCTGCAACAAAAGCTTATACAGACTTCTGTGGAGCTCAACCAGGATTTGGTATACACAGGACGGAGTATGTTAGTTCAGCTACTGACAGCGTATTCAAATTAACGTAAAAATACTTAAAAGTTCAGCTCGTACCGCGCAGTAAACACACTCCGTCTCAGTTACACAAACCAATCAGTTAATGTTGTACAGTGAAATAATCGCTGTTTGTTTGAGATCCACACAAAACACATAAATACAGTCCGTACCGCGCAGTAAACACACTAAATCTCAGTTATAAAACCAGTCAGTTAATGTTGTACAATGAAATAATCGCTGTTTGTTCTGAGATCCACACAAAACACATAAATACAGTCCGTACCGCGCAGTAAGCACACTCCGTCTCAGTTATACAAACCAGTCAGTTAATGTTGTACAGTGAAATAATCGCTGTTTGTTCTGAGATCCACACAAAACACATAAATACAGTCCGTACCGCGCAGTAAACACACTCCGTCTCAGTTATACAAACCAGTCAGTTAATGTTGTACAGTGAAATAATCGCTGTTTGTTCTGAGATCCACACAAAACACATAAATACAGTCCGTACCGCGCAGTAAACACACTCCGTCTCAGTTATACAAACCAGTCAGTTAATGTTGTACAGTGAAATAATCGCTGTTTGTTCTGAGATCCACACAAAACACATAAATACACTGTGTGGGCAGAACGTAGAATTGTTGAATGTTAACCTGGCTGTAAATATAGTAACCACTGGGTTTTAGGAGGGTAAATAAATAATACGAATAGCATAAAAATCAAAACGGTAAAAACAAAAAATTACTTCGCGTGATTTCAGGCTTCCGTCGCGTTGTCAATGATTTTTTCTGGGATTTTTACGCACCGTAGATTGGTAGCTTGTTACAGGCGTTTCCTGGAAAACTTATCGGTCACGCTTTCAAGGACCATTCTTTCTTACTGATTGACCCTTGAAGATGGGACCGATATAAAGTCCCGAAACGTCGGTAACAAACTACCAACCTGCGCTGCGTAAAAATCCCAGAAGAGCGAGGATATAAACAATTACTTTCTTGCAAGTAACAGTCTTGTGAACCCTCGCATAAAATTTAAATAAATTTCTTTTAGAAAATTTCCGGGTGCCAAAATGCGAAGAGCTGACAAAAGCAGCAGTGAAAAGAATGCGCTAACATGTCAGCAGAGTACAATGTTCCTAAAACTGTAGAAATGTCAGCACTCCACATTTACCGCTGTGTTATGCTATTACCATTTAACATCAAGCGACGTTCATTAAACAGACGCTATTCATATCTCGTCGCTGCTGCTTTTCCTCTCAACCCACACGTCTCCAAGCACCACAAGTTACCAAGATGTCTTTTTCGGATGAAGGAACCTCAATTCCTTGTCTTCTTCTTATTACATATTCCGCTCCACTGAATCACAGCTTCCTCGATCATTCAAGTACTACCAAGAGGCTTATATCCGATCACACAATATCAAAACCTGCCTACACCAGACCAGAATGAGCCCAGCCACAGCTGCTCGTTGCAAATCAGATATGAAAAGGAAATTGCACTGGGGAAAAGAATGTCCCCTCTTCATCATTTTTATTTTTGGTGATATAAAAAGAAACTCATAGATGCTGCTTCTGCAGTCGGCATTAGCTCATTTCTGGTTTAATAAGAGGAAGATATCTCATTATTCTCTGGGAAATTTGTTTGCTTCAAAACCTACAGAAAGAAAAGTCACAGAAAATTATGACCATATATATTCATATACATTAGCCACGTGACCTAATACAGGGTGTCCACAAAGTCTCCGAAAAATTTTAAAAAATTTATTAAATACAAATGATGAGATAACTGTGCAGTTTGTTACACAATAAAGAGTGTTAGTATCGAAGTTTTAATATATTATATTAATTAATTAATATATTATATTAATTAATAATATATTATTTCTGTTTCAGATATGTACGTGGCATAATAAATGTACAGCAATGCCATTACAGGCCTGGACAGGCCCTTAGGGTTCCAAGAGATTAAGGCGCCCAGATTTCTAGACAATCGGCACATGAAGGTGGTAAGGTTGTCAGCCCTACGCACCGGCCACCTTTACCCCCCAGGAAATATTCCTGGTACTCATTTCTGTTAGAGGCTGAGTCGATCCCAGGGCCATAGTGCGACCGAAAGTAATAAGTCCATGAAAAATTCCAATGACACCATCGGAATCAAACTCGCGACCTTCCGGCTTGTAAGCAGTGCCTCAACCAACTGCACCACCGAAGTACGTGGCATATCAATTAATAATTAGTACTAACTAATGAAAATGACTACCCTCCAGAAATTATCTCTTCATTTGTATTTTTAATACTTTTTTAAATTGTTCGGAGACTTTGTGGACACCCTGTAGAAGGGCCGCCATATTATTCAGCTGAACTCCACTGAAACAGTGTAATCATCCATAGTAATGTATAGTATATGATACTGACAGACTATAATTTGCATTAATCTAAACTAATCCGTACTATTCAACAATAATAGACCAAGGCGTGACTATTTATACTGACCAATGTATTATTTAGGGCCGTTACTCCTTATTATGATCGTGTGATGCACTACGTTAACTGAGCTACAAACACTGACGGATAGCTATAATATATATATAAATATATATATATATATATATATAACTACATGGAGCAGAGTCCTTCTTCAGAAGCTAACAGGTCGTCAGCTAGTCACGAAATTCCCCGCGTTTTATGGAACACGAAGGTTCATTACCGCATTCACAACAGCCCTCCACCTCTCCCTATCCTGAGCCATATCAATCCACTCAAAGCCCCCCATCCCACTTCTTGAAGATTCATTTTAATATTATCCTCCCATCTACGCCTGTGTCTTCCAAGTGGTCTCCTTCCCTCAGGTCTCCCCACCAAAATCCCGTATGCACCTCTCCCCTCACCCATACATGCTACATGCCCCACCCACCTCATTCTTCTTGATTTGATCACCCGAATAATATTTGGTGATGAGTACAGATCATTAAGTTCCTCGTTATGTAGTCTTCTCCACTCCCCTGGTACCTCGTCCCTCTTACATTGATTCTCTAAGCTCACAATATTTAGGGCTCCTGAAATACTGCGGGCTACTGCCACAACGTCCAAGGGGCAGTAAGTTTGCAGTTAAATAAGGCAGCCGTAGCGTAAAGCTTCGCTATGTCCACTGTGCAGTAAGACCGTCACACGTTCATCGGAACTTCAAACCTCGTCCATAAGCTTCTTATATTAGAATACTTTTCCCATATTTTGTTGTGGTGTAGAAACGGGTTTCAAACTTGTGGATACTTTGCATAGTAATATGAAATCTTATAAGAAATGCGACTACGTGCCACTGACTTATATTCGAGGCTCCTGTAGCCTATCTAGTATCATTCTTTATAAAAAGATATAAAACTCGGAAATTCCGATAAGACTTATACGTTTTGCGCTCCATAAAAATGCATACAGTTTCTTTGCTCATATATTCTTTAGACATTTTAAAGTTCCTAACTGAAAAGAAGGATTTATGCACCATAAATTGAGGTTGTGTTGTGTCTTAATTCAGCTACCTACACTATTCCAACTTCTTACTTATCTACAGAATACATTCGCATGTAAACCAAAAGACATGATACTATCCCATATCTCAATAAAAGTTTTTTTTTTTTTTTTTTATGGCTCAACAGCCCCTTGGGGGGCCTAGGCCTCCTCATTATCGACGCTTCACGATCACACTCAGACACACCACACTCGGTAGGACTCCTCTGGACGAGTGATAAGCCCGTCACACAGACCTCTACCTGACAACACACAATACTCACAACAGACAGACATCCATGACCCCGGTGGGATTCGAACCCGCAATCCTAGTAAGCGAGCGGCCGTAGACCCACGCCTTAGACCGCGCAGCCATTGGGATCGGCTCAATAAAATTTATTCCCCCCAAAATATAAATTGTTTAAATAAAAGGACAAATTATTTTGGGGACAATCATCATAATCCTTGCTCTTTCAGGGAATTGAACCCGGGACTTCCCTTTCAGAAAGTTGCCTTATACTTATCCCGCCTCGCACAAGGCAACACTGTTTTGGAAAGCCAAAATTTTACGCCTCTAATTTCTCTTCATTTAAAAGCGTATCTTATATAACTGATTGTTTAATTTCGTCAGTGTCTTACAAACACTTTCAGATTGTGCACACTCACTCAAATCTTCCCGTCTTCCTTGCAACTTGCCTATAAATTTAGGCTGGTGTTCTGAGCCTGAATATGTAAAGCAGAATGAGCTGCGTGGATTCTGCTTTAATATTCGCCATGTAGCTATGTAAAGTTAAGACATTCTCATTCATCACTTCACCTACTCCATCTTCTGGAATCATAAAATATACCAAGACTATTTGTTCTTATAAGACCGCATAGCAGAATTACAATCTTTATAACCCGAACGAGCTACTTCTTATTTGCAGATTAAAAGACATAAAAACTAAGCCACTGCGATCCATGAAGAAAGTCCATAAAGAACAACTGACAATCTGTACTCCACTAAATTTTACAATCTGGGGTTGAAATATCCTGGAAAATTAATACTGACAGCGTGGACAAAACATCTTAACAACCGGGCTATATGACAATCATAAAACTACTTTCTTCAAATTAGAAATTCATGTTTTGTATAACCGAGACGGAATGTGTTTACTACGCGGTACGAGCTGAATGTATAAATATAATTCACAAATTCTACGTTCTGCCCACACAGTGTATTTATGTGTTTTGTGTGGATCTCAGAACAAACAGCGATTATTTCACTGTACAGCATTAACTGACTGGTTTGTATAACTGAGACGGAGTGTGTTTACTGCGCGGTACGACTGTATTTATGTGTTTTGTGTGGATCTCAGAACAAACAGCGATTATTTCACTGTACAGCATTAACTGACTGGTTTGTATAACTGAGACGGAGTGTGTTTACTGCGCGGTACGGACTGTATTTATGTGTTTTGTGTGGATCTCAGAACAAACAGCGATTATTTCACTGTACAGCATTAACTGACTGGTTTGTATAACTGAGACGGAGTGTGTTTACTGCGCGGTACGGACTGTATTTATGTGTTTTGTGTGGATCTCAGAACAAACAGCGATTATTTCACTGTACAAGCATTAACTGACTGGTTTGTATAACTGAGACGGAGTGTGTTTACTGCGCGGTACGGACTGTATTTATGTGTTTTGTGTGGATCTCAGAACAAACAGCGATTATTTCACTGTACAACATTAACTGACTGGTTTGTATAACTGAGACGGAGTGTGTTTACTGCGCGGTACGGGACTGTATTTATGTGTTTGTGTGGTTCGACTCGAACAAACAGCGATTATTTCACTGTACAGCATTAACTGACTGTTTGTATAATGAGACGGAGTGTGTTACTCGCGGTACGACTGGTTCTTAAATTATTTCACGTTATACTTTCTTTAAACAACTCGTAAAGTTCGAGATTTTCCTTTATATATTCAGTTTAATTTGCTTTACCCAAATTCACATAGCTCGATGCTTTTTCCTTTTCCCAAAACTAGCTTTCAAAATTCCATTCCACTGCGACTTCACTCTTATCTAATTTCGTCTTAATGCTGCCCCCAAAATTCAGCGTGTGCTCTCAACCTTTTTTCCTCTGCAGCACACTGCCAACAGTTCCATTCCCATCATCCTCACTTCTTCCCTTTCCAGTGTTCTAACTTACTTCCAAGTTACCTCTACAAGCAAACGGCCGGGCAGAGAACCCTCTGTGTACTAAATGTTATGTCTCCCCCTGCAATGATAAACAGTTTACTGCCTCTCTTTATATCACATTGTTTTTCTTCTCTTATCTTTCGTCGTTATAGTAATAAGGTTTAACACACACGTTAATGAGTGGGAATGAAGAAAAGGTATAATTTATCTCATCAGATCATCCTCCATGCCATGACCTCAGAACAGAAGACGGTCGGACACTCTAGATGCGACTAAGAGTATAAAAAGCTAATGTACTTATTTGCTCCAGAAACATAAAATGAAGGAGAAGTGTGTAAAGTAAAAAAGACAAACACGTTAAATGGTAATGCCGGACAATTTCCACGGAGTTAAAGCAAATGAGAGAGACGATAATGAAAGGGCAAAAGGCTTGCTGCAGAATTATGTAGCTGAAAGCCGTAAACTGTTGAATTAGCCCTTCCTGTGACGCCTTCCGCCGTGGCGTCTGCAGACATTTTGGTAAAAAAAAAACAGAAAACAAAAGAAGATTATACATGACGCCACATAGATTTCACGATCTTTGTTATTACGTCACAAGAGTGGCAGTGGCGGGTCTGACCTTTCAACTATAAAGAATATAGATTGAAGCAAACGTAGTACAGAGTGGCGCAAAAGTCACTTGACACTCGGTGTCTAAACTGTTGTCTCTAGATTTAAGCGATATTTGCGCCACTCTGTATAAGCTCAACGTTTCACATTACTGTGAAGAGTCAGTAATAACCACAATACAAGACACCTTGACACTTGACAATACAAGACACATTGACACTTGACAATACAAGACACATTTACACTTAACAATACAAGACACATTGACACTTGACAATACAAGACACATTAACACTTGACAATACAAGACACATTGACACTTGACAATAAAAGACACATTGACACTTGACAATACAAGACACCTTGACACTTGACAATACAAGACACATTGACACTTGACAATACAAGACACATTGACACTTGACAATACAAGACACATTGACACTTGACAATACAAGACACATTGACACTTGACAATACAAGACACATTGACACTTGACAATACAAGACACATTGAAACTTGACAATACAAGACACATTGACACTTGACAATACAAGACACATTGACACTTGACAATACAAGTCACCTTGACACTTCACAATAAAAGACACCTTGACACTTGACAATACAAGACACCTTGACACTTGACAATACAAGACACATTGACACTTGACAATACAAGACACATTGACACTTGACAATACAAGACACCTTGACACTTGACAATACAAGACACATTGACACTTGACAATACAAGACACATTGACACTTGACAATACAAGACACCTTGACACTTGACAATACAAGACACATTGACACTTGACAATACAAGACACCTTGACACTTGACAATACAAGACACATTGACACTTGACAATACAAGACACATTGACACTTGACAATACAAGACACCTTGACACTTGACAATACAAGACACATTGACACTTGACAATACAAGACACATTAAACACTTGACAATACAAGACACCTTGACACTTGACAATACAAGACACATTGACACTTGACAATACAAGACACATTGACACTTGACAATACAAGACACCTTGACACTTGACAATACAAGACACATTGACACTTGACAATACAAGACACTTGACACTTGACAATACAAGACACATTGACACTTGACAATACAAGACACCTTGACACTTGACAATACAAGACACATTGACACTTGACAATACAAGACACATTGACACTTGACAATACAAGCACACTTGACACTTGACAATACAAGACACTTGACACTTGACAATACAAGTCACCTTGACACTTGACAATACAAGACACATTGACACTTGACAATACAAGTCACTTGACACTTGACAATACAAGTCACCTTGACACTTGACAATACAAGACACCTTGACACTTGACAATACAAGACACCTTGACACTTGACAATACAAGATCACCTTGACACTTGACAATACAAGACACCTTGACACTTGACAATACAAGCACTACCTTGACACTTGACACAATACAAGACACCTTGACACTTGACAATACAAGACACGCCTCTTGACACTTGACAATACAAGACACATTGACACTTGACTCAATACTACAAGCAACACCTTGACACTTGACAATACAAGAATCACACTTGACACTTGACAATACAAGACACCTTGACACTTGACAATACAAGACACATTGACACTTGACAATACAAGACACCTTGACACTTGACAATACAAGACACATTGACACTTGACAATACAAGTCACCTTGACTATACACTTGACAATACAAGACACACTCATTGACACTTGATGCAATACAAGACACATTGACACTTGACAATACAAGTACACTTGACACTTGACAATACAAGACACCTTGACACTTGACAATACAAGACACCTTGACACTTGACAATACAAGACACATTGACACTTGACAATACAAGTCACATTGACACTTGAAAAAACAATACAAGTCACCTTGACACTTGACAATACAAGACACCTTGACACTTGACAATACAAGACACCTTGACACTTGACAATACAAGACACCTTGACACTTGACAATACAAGACACCTTAACACTTGACAATACAAGTCACCTTGACACTTGACAATAAAAATCACCTTGACACTTGACAATACAAGACACCTTGACACTTGACAATACAAGACACATTGACACTTGACAATACAAGACACCTTGACACTTGACAATACAAGACACATTGACACTTGACAATACAAGTCACCTTGACACTTGACAATACAAGACACCTTGACACTTGACAATACAAGACACATTGACACTTGACAATACAAGACACATTGACACTTGACAATACAAGACACCTTGACATTTGACAATACAAAACAACTACCACGGCTTGGTCAACTCCAATTTGTATAAAACACCACTGTCAGTAATTTTTAATGACAATCTACCTGCTGACGAGTCTATTTATATATTTATTATATTTCATGTATTTATACTTTAAACTCTAAAAGTGGACACAATTCGTGTCACAGTTCAAAGATTATACAACGTAATTTTATACACTGTAGCCTGTTAATGTGACAGTAACTTGACTTTATATTGTGGTGTGTATATATATTATATTATCAGATTAACTAATGGATGTAATATGAATGTAACCTTGACCCCCTGAAGATGGTTCAACTGGAGCCGAAACATATATAGGGGATATTGAACAATACTTGATAATATAGCGCAATTGTTGGTTTATTGAGATTGTGAATCTCACACTTAAGTTTTAATGTTTATATGCCATGGTGGATCAGAGCCTTATTTTTTATGTGGATACCGAAATTTCGGAGACATATACTGTCTCCATCTTCAGGGCCTAAATAATTTTGACGTTGTAATCTGTCCATATTAGCCACTGAATCCTGGCCTGTCTTACTTCGACACTGAAGTCTAAGCCCCTCCACAATGTTCGCACCCACAGTGACAAAAGCGCATCGTCAAACAACCTACAGCTTAATGAGACAATAAAAACCTCTGCGAAATGTTTAATGTATGTAGGTGTGAAGGTTACTGCAAGACTCGTTGTATAGCATTATAAACACGTGTAGAAATATATAGACCGTATACACGTAGGGATGGAGTTGGTGACTGCTATGATACTGTAAAAACCTTAAGTATATTGGTAAAAATACATACCGCCAAGTTTAACATTCAAATCTCTGCATTTTACCCACACATTTTATTTACATTTTCGGCGTGATTCTTAAAACAAACAACCATTATTTCCCTATACAACGCATAGGGCTACATTTTTATAGTGTAGGAAAATTGTGTTCTCTGTTAGGTACGACCATCTTTAAGTATAATGCAGGTCAATGTTAACTTGCTAGAATTCATCCCGCTGATTTTGAAACATTTACAAATGGTCAGGCAAACAAAACTATGCTTATTTAATAGCTACGTTGTGAGCCAAACGTCGACCACAGTCAGACCAAAATATACAATATTTAAAAACAAAGTATAATATTGACAATATGATGTATCGTACTGTGCAATTTTATCTTCCTTTTTAAATATTTTATATATTGCCTGATCATGGTTGATGTCAGAATGAAACACGTTGCTATTGAATGAACATAGTTGTGTTTGCCTGACCATTTGTAAGTGATGCTGTTCAAAGATATTAGTCTTAACCCCTTAAAGACGAAGCGTATCTATTTTATATAAAGATCCAGTCCGTACCGCGCAGTAAACACACTCCGTCTCAGTTATACAAACCAGTCAGTTAATGCTGTACAGTGAAATAATCGCTGTTTGTTCTCAGATCCACACAAAACACATAAATACAGTCCGTACCGCGCAGTAAACACACTCCGTCTCAGTTATACAAACCAGTCAGTTAATGTTGTACAGTGAAATAATCGCTGTTTGTTCTGAGATCCACACAAAACACATAAATACAGTCCGTACCGCGCAGTAAACACACTCCGTCTCAGTTATACAAACCAGTCAGTTAATGCTGTACAGTGAAATAATCGCTGTTTGTTCTGAAATCCACACAAAACACATAAATACAGCACGTACCGCGCAGTAAACACACACCGTCTCAGTTATACAAACCAGTCAGTTAATGCTGTACAGTGAAATAATCGCTGTTTGTTCTGAGATCCACACAAAACACATAAATACAGTCCGTACCGCGCAGTAAACACACTCCGTCTCAGTTATACAAACCAGTCAGTTAATGTTGTACAGTGAAATAATTGCTGTTTGTTCTGAGATCCACACAAAACACATAAATACAGTCCGTACCGCGCAGTAAACACACTCCGTCTCAGTTATACAAACCAGTCAGTTAATGTTGTACAGTGAAATAATCGCTGTTTGTTCTGAGATCCACACAAAACACATAAATACAGTCCGTACCGCGCAGTAAACACACTCGTCTCAGTTATACAAACCAGTCAGTTAATGTTGTACAGTGAAATAATCGCTGTTTGTTCTGAGATCCACACAAAACACATAAATACAGTCCGTACCGCGCAGTAAACACACTCCGTCTCAGTTATACAAACCAGTCAGTTAATGTTGTACAGTGAAATAATCGCTGTTTGTTCTGAGATCCACACAAAACACATAAATACAGTCCGTACCGCGCAGTAAACACACTCCGTCTCAGTTATACAAACCAGTCAGTTAATGTTGTACAGTGAAATAATCGCGGTTTGTTCTGAGATCCACACAAACACATAAATACAGTCCGTACCGCGCAGTAAACACACTCCGTCTCAGTTATACAAACCAGTCAGTTAATGTTGTACAGTGAAATAATCGCGGTTTGTTCTGAGATCCACTACAAAACACATAAATACAGTCCGTACCGCGCAGTAAACACACTCCGTCTCAGTTATACAAACCAGTCAGTTAATGCTTGTACAGTGAAATAATCGCTGTTTGTTCTGAGATCCACACAAAACACATAAATACAGTCCGTACCGCGCAGTAAACACACTCCTCTCAGTTATACAAACCAGTCAGTTAATGTTGTACAGTGAAATAATCGCTGTTTGTTCTGAGATCCACACGAAACACATAAATACACTGTGTGGGCAGAACGTAGAATTGTTGAATGTTAAACATGGTGGTACGTATAGTAACCATGGGCTTTAAAAGTTTAAAATAGTTAATAGCAGTTTCACGGTAAAGGCAACCGCCATTGTAATTCCCACCTCGAAACTTCGAAATCCGCTTATCTATTGACGCAGCATCGTATGCCCAAAGAACTGGATATTCCGTTATACCGCTGTTGAAATGAAAAGAAAATGGAGCCAGAAATATTTCTTTAAAAAATCCACTTCAACGTTTCTTGTTCTTAGCTGGAAGAGATCCACCACTGCACACATAAACCTCAGCTAAGGACGACAGACAAACAGACAATTATGTTCCATCTCTGGCTTGCCATACAATCAGCTTCACAGCGGCGAAGATTTCTTCCAGGAAAGCTAACTCCTTAATGTGCTGCTCTTTACGAATGAAAGCTCTTAATTCTTCGCCTTCTTTACACGGTTCCTTCTCTCTCTACCGCAGTCTCTCTCCCCCCCCCCCAGCTCATCTAACTCCTTATCGGCCATAAATTCTTTAATCAAGATTTTTCGACCTACTTACCGAATTTTGTCGACATTTGAAGAACTTCGCCATAAATGAGCGCGAATTTTAGACGCGACATAATTGCATATTCTCCTTGATTTATCACCTTTTAATGTAAAAACAAGACACAATCTCAGTTTCGCTTGTATTTAAGCCTTCTTTCTTAATATTATTATGGTAATTTATCAAAAATCATTCTAATTTCGTGCCAACGGCCTACGCACAATCACATTATTCCATATAACTGATGATGTAATAATGTAGCCGCGATAGCTCGGTCGGTATAGTGGCTAGGCTACGAAACCCTTTACCGATTTCGGACAAGGACAATGGATTTTCTCTCCTCGAAGACACCTAGAAAGTCCCTGGAGCCCAACCAGCCTCATATTCAACGGATACAGAAAACACATTCTCCCAGAGGTGAATACTGAGGCTTTAAAAACGAGTGGAGGATACACCTCCACGCGTTGATAAGCGTTTATGATATGCAGAGAGACAAAATCACTGATCACGTAATTTGTCTAATGGACGTAACACTGTCGTGTTATATCTCTATATCAAAGTTACACAAAAGGATACGTACAGTCGTCAGAAACGTGTAAAGGACTCTCTTTAATGGGCAAACCTTTTCCCCTCAGAAGGCCACATTATCCCACTACCTAACTTAAGCCACCTTAATCCCATCTCGTATAAGTAATGGTAATGACGCCTGAATCTCTATGCAGACCCAATCACCTAAACTGAACCTTAATTCTTCCTGGATTAAGATTCCCCTTTGTACCGCTAATTGCGGGCAATTTAGGAGCTATTAAAGGTTCAGGTGCAAATAGACCTGGAGCAGTGTGTTTGATTATAGAGGAGCGTGGAACCTTCGAGCGGAGTTATTAAGCTATGCTAGGCTTCCTGTATCGTAACAGATATTCCGGACTAAGATTTGGTAGAGCTCACAAAAAAAAAAATTGGTTCCAAGCAATTAGTTTCATGTTACATGAAATTACATTCCAGTTGCTCGGAACTCCGTGTAAATATTGTTGCCTTTTTTCGTACCAGTAATCAAAACCACATTTACAAGCAACTGTTCCTTCATCTTACATCAAACTGCTTGAAACCAGTTTCTACGGTATGCGCGCAGCCTGAGATAGAAATATTGGTCTCTTCTAGTCACAGTCAAAACAGAGATCGTGAAACCTATGAAAAATTTTAATAACATGTTTGGTTTTCTGTTTTTTTTAGCCAAAGTACGCCCTCTTTATTTACGTCAAAATATTAGTGGGCAGTGCTGAACACTGTAGTGTATTGTCAGCTATAGGCTGAACACTGTAGTGTATTGTCAGCTATAGGCTGAACACTGTAGTGTATTGTCAGCTATAGGCTGAACACTGTAGTGTATTGTCAGCTACAGGCTGAACACTGTAGTGTATTTTCAGCTAAAGGCTGAACACTATAGTGTATTGTCAGCTACAGGCTGAACACTGTAGTGTATTGTCAGCTACAAGCTGAACACTGTAGTGTATTTTCAGCTAAAGGCTGAACACTATAGTGTATTGTCAGCTACAGGCTGAACACTGTAGTGTATTGTCAGCTACAAGCTGAACACTGTAGTGTATTGTCAGCTACAGGCTGAACACTGTAGTGTATTGTCAGCTAAAGGCTGAAAACTGTAGTGTGTTGTCAGCTACAGGCTGAACACTAGAGTGTATTGTCAGCTACAGGCTGAACACTGTAGTGTATTGTCAGCTAAAGGCTGAACACTATAGTGTATTGTCAGCTGCAGGCTGAACACTGTAGTGTACTGTCAGCTACAAGCTGAACACTGTAGTGTATTGTCAGCTACAGGCTGAACACTGTAGTGTATTGTCAGCTAAAGGCTGAAAATTGTAGTGTATTGTCAGCTACAGGCTGAACACTACAGTGTATTGTCAGCTACAGGCTGAACACTGTAGTGTATTGTCAGCTAAAGGCTAAACACTATAGTGTATTGTCAGCTACAGAATGAACACTGTAGTGTATTGTCATCTACAGGCTGAACACTGTAGTGTATTGTCAGCTACAGACTGAACACTGTAATGTATTGTCAGCTACAGGCTAAACACTGTCGTGTTTTGTCAGCTACAGGCTGAACACTGTAGTGTATTGTCAGCTACAGGCCTTTCTGAGAGACGAAATGATGACGAAGAATTTTCTTGTCAGTGAAAGTTTGTTACTCTAATTTCCAGGAATATGAAACTAAACAAATTGCTGAAGAATTCGTTTTAATTCACACAGAAAAAGGCTAACTGGATTGGTCGCATCTTGCGTAGAAAATGCCTTCTGAAACATGTGATTGAAGGAAAGTTAGAGGGAAGGATAGAAATGACGGGAAGACGAGGGAGAAGACGTAAGCAGCTACTGGATGACCTTAAGGAAAAGAGAAGATACTGGAAATTGAAAGAGGAAGCACTAGATCTCACCCTGTGGAGAACTCGCTTTGGAAGGCGCTACGGACCTGTCGTAAGACAGACTACAGAACGAAATGAATTATGTGCTTCTGTCCCGTCTGATTGTAAGAACAAACACCAACTCCCTTCTGCCTTTCCTTCCACACAATAATCCTTACTAGCGTCTACTTAACCTTCTGTGTTCTTACACCCTCTATATCTTTGGTCAGTAATTCCTCATGCGAGCTTAGAGTCAGATTTCGAGTTATGTTCCTTAAAAGCCGACTACAGTCACGGCCATTTCAAACACTTTCTGCACTCAGCAGTGTTACACGACGCATGTTGTGACGCAGTGTATAATGTGTTGCGAAATATCAAGGCTGTCTCAAAAGTATGCTTCATATGACGCATTCGTCGTACACATGAAAACGTAATCAAGAGAAACTATGAAAGGGTTCTGGAGAGTGTCTGTTGACTGTTGTGGAGAGTGTCTGTTGACTGTTGTGGAGAGTGTCTGTTGACTGTTGTGGAGAGTGTCTGTTGACTGTTGTGGAGAGTGTCTGTTGACTGTTGTGGAGAGTGTCTGTTGACTGTTGTGGAGAGTGTCTGTTGACTGTTGAGAGAGTGTCTGTTGACTGTTGTGGAGAGTGTCTGTTGACTGTTGTGGAGAGTGTCTGTTGACTGTTGAGGAGAGTGTCTGTTGACTGTTGTGGAGAGTGTCTGTTGACTGTTGTGGAGAGTGTCTGTTGACTGTTGTGGAGAGTGTCTGTTGACTGTTGAGAGAGTGTCTGTTGACTGTTGTGGAGAGTGTCTGTTGACTGTTGTGGAGAGTGTCTGTTGACTGTTGTGGAGAGTGACTGTTGACTGTTGAGAGAGTGTCTGTTGACTGTTGTGGAGAGTGTCTGTTGACTGTTGAGAGAGTGTCTGTTGACTGTTGTGGAGAGTGTCTGTTGACTGTTCTGGAGAGTGTCTGTTGACTGTTGTGGAGAGTGTCTGTTGACTGTTGTGGAGAGTGTCTGTTGACTGTTGTGGAGAGTGTCTGTTGACTGTTGTGGAGAGTGTCTGTTGACTGTTGTGGAGTGTCTGTTGACTGTTGGGAGAGTGTCTGTTGACTGTTGTGGAGAGTGTCTGTTGACTGTTGTGGAGAGTGTCTGTTGACTGTTGTGAGAGTGTCTGTTGACTGTTGTGGAGAGTGTCTGTTGACTGTTGTGGAGAGTGTCTGTTTGACTGTTGTGGAGAGTGTCTGTTGACTGTTGTGGAGAGTGTCTGTTGACTGTTGTGGAGAGTGTCTGTTGACTGTTGAGGAGAGTGTCTGTTGACTGTTGTGGAGAGTGTCTGTTGACTGTTGTGGAGAGTGTCTGTTGACTGTTTGAGAGAGTGTCTGTTGACTGTTGTGGAGAGTGTCTGTTGACTGTTGAGAGAGTGTCTGTTGACTGTTGTGGAGAGTGTCTGTTGACTGTTGTGAGAGTGTCTGTTGACTGTTGTGGAGAGTGTCTGTTGACTGTTGAGAGAGTGTCTGTTGACTGTTGTGGAGAGTGTCTGTTGACTGTTGAGAGAGTGTCTGTTGACTGTTGTGGAGAGTGTCTGTTGACTGTTGAGAGAGTGTCTGTTGACTGTTGTGGAGAGTGTCTGTTGACTGTTGAGAGAGTGTCTGTTGACTGTTGTGAAGAGTGTCTGTTGACTGTTGGAGAGTGTCTGTTGACTGTTGTGGAGAGTGTCTGTTGACTGTTGTGGAGAGTGTCTGTTGACTGTTGTGGAGAGTGTCTGATTGACTGTATGTGTGAGAGTGTCTGTTGACTGTTGTGGAGAGTGTCTGTTGACTGTTCTGGAGAGTGTCTGTTGACTGTTTGGAGAGTGTCTGTTGACTGTTGTGGAGAGTGTCTGTTGACTGTTGTGGGAGTGTCTGTTGACTGTTTGAGAGAGTGTACTGTTGAAGTCTGTTATGTGGAGAGTGTCTGTTGACTGTTGTGGAGAGTGTCTGTTGACTGTTGAGAGAGTGTCTGTTGACTGTTGTGGAGAGTGTCTGTTGACTGTTGTGGAGAGTGTCTGTTGACTGTTGTGGAGAGTGTCTGTTGACTGTTGTGGAGAGTGTCTGTTGACTGTTGTGGAGAGTGTCTGTTGACTGTTGTGGAGAGTGTCTGTTGACTGTTGTGGAGAGTGTCTGTTGACTGTTCTGGAGAGTGTCTGTTGACTGTTGTGGAGAGTGTCTGTTGACTGTTGAGAGAGTGTCTGTTGACTGTTGTGGAGAGTGTCTGTTGACTGTTGTGGAGAGTGTCTGTTGACTGTTGTGAAGAGTGTCTGTTGACTGTTGTGGAGAGTGTCTGTTGACTGTTGTGGAGAGTGTCTTTTGACTGTTGTGGAGAGTGTCTGTTGACTGTTGTGGAGAGTGTCTGTTGACTGTTGTGGAGAGTGTCTGTTGACTGTTGTGGAGAGTGTCTGTTGACTGTTGTGGAGAGTGTCTGTTGACTGTTGAGAGAGTGTCTGTTGACTGTTGTGGAGAGTGTCTGTTGACTGTTGTGGAGAGTGTCTGTTGACTGTTGAGAGAGTGTCTGTTGACTGTTGTGGAGAGTGTCTGTTGACTGTTGAGAGAGTGTCTGTTGACTGTTGTGGAGAGTGTCTGTTGACTGTTGTGGAGAGTGTCTGTTGACTGTTGTGGAGAGTGTCTGTTGACTGTTTCGTAGAGAACGAAACAGTGTGTAGCTGTCAGATAGTCTTGAAAATATTTTCTATTACACTGCAGTGGACATGTGTTGGCTGATTTCGACGCGACACAATTACGTTCTACATAATTTTCCAGGGGATTTTCGTACGTTCAGTTTGCTTGACAGGTTTACTTTAAATAGATGCAAGGCCCGATATAGCGCCACTGTTTGTACGTCGCTATTTGTGGCGATATATCGACGGTGACTGTAAATCGAAGTGCTGTATAACGGGAAATTTCTGTTACAATCTTTCATGGGCGCTAAGAGAGGGTTGCTTTATATCAGAGGGGGTGGGGGCGCTACACATGCGGCGCTATGTGTGGTGCCGCTTTTGAATCTACACAATTTTTACAGACTGTCCGTGTTACGATTAACACATTTGACAAAAACAAATTTTGTTTTCCGTGTACACGCATTATATCAATATACGTTACAAAGCTCGAGATATTGGCTACGTCAGACTTTATCGCATTTAGTCTCTAAATGTTATGCCACGCACACTCTGTGTTCTGCATTTAGTAACAGCCTCGAATTGTTATGCCCCCTTATCAACGTACGGTTTATATGTAGGCCTAAACACCCTGTAGAAGATAACAAAAGAAATTTAGAGGAATAAGGCACCATAAAGGTCGTGCGATGGCTCAGGCGGTTAGTCACCGGCCTCTCACCACGGAGCTGCGGGTTCGATCCCGGGGTCGGTCTATGTGGGATTTGTGGTGGACAAAGTGACACTGGGACAGGTTTTTCCCCCAGTACTTCGGTTTTCCCCTGTCAATTTATTTCCACCGGTGCTCCATTACTTTGAAAAATGAAAAAAACTGATCATCTTCATCACAGTGTTACATATTAAGCCTTAAGCCTGCGGTGCGTCCGTAGCTCCTGCTGCGGGGCCCTTCACCAATAAAAAGGCACAATAAAGCGGCCGGTGCGTAGGGCTGACAACCTTACCACTTTCATGTGCCGATTGTCTATAAATCTGATAGCCTCAACCTCCTGGAACTCTAAGAGCCTGTCCAGGCTGTAATGGGGTTGCTTTAGCTTTACATATACATACCTAGGGTCATAGAATTATAGGACAGTTATAGATTCCTTATAGTCTTCATTTGAAAAAAATAATTCTAAATTTTAATTAACGTTTTAGAGACTAAAATTACCTTAATTGTGTCTAAAGATTCAGTTCGTACCGCACAGTAAACACACCCAATGCTGTATCTACATCCCAGAATAACAACCAATGCTTCAGAAGGTGAAAAAGTCCATCTGACTGCCTTTAACTTTCAACATAATTAAACGGGAACTCAACGATCCTAATATTTAGGCAGCACGCAATTATGCGCACAGTGGAGTGCGCAGTCAGCCCGATCAGCTTCAAACCCATTTAGGTTTACATGACACTTCAAACATACGAAATATATAAATAGCTCTTACATATTTGTCCTTAGAGAAGTAATTTTGTTTTTTTAATTATAAGAGAACTCTTGTCTAAGACTATTACAAATACGTTTCTACACACAGTAGCGCTGTTTCTATTACAGTTATGGATATAACAACCTGACGACGAGGTCTTTCTTGATAACACTGCAATTACAAAATGCAAATATTTCCCAGAAGGCTCAGTAATGTTCTATACAAAGAAACTGAACATCTGAACCGAAATAATTGAAATGAGCCTCGAAATTGTAAGAGGAATTTTTACATTTTAAATACATTATATAACCAAGAAACGTTAAAACAACACCTTAAATTTTTTGATTAAACTCAGCATAAGAAGTACTGTGAAATATTGTGTATGCAGAACGTTTAAAGCAGATTTTGAAGAAAAAACTGAAATTCTTTTTCGTTTTCATAACGGAGTTGGATATTTTGTCCTAGAGAGGCAGGAAAATGAGACAGAACGGAAAGTTGTTATTTACCAAGCAATACGTTTCATCTGTATTCAAATTAGAAGGTACAACCAGTTACTGAGGACGAAACGTGATCCTGTTTGGATTCTGCGATAAGCGTGTATCAAAACTCATACCGTTCTTTCTTTCACAATACAGCGGTACTTATTATCAGTTTTTGACTTGCTTTTTACATTAATTTTTTGTGCCATTTCGAAAACATTTACGGTAATTTATTAAAAGGCGGAAACAACAGAACGATTTCTTTTTCCACTTTATACGTGTAATGTTTAAGGTTATTTGAATGTTTAATAATATACAGGGCATACACAAAAGAATGGTGCGGTTTTAATAGTGAACACTATTAAAACCGCACCATTCTTTGGTGTATGCCCTGTATAAGAAACCCCATTTCTATCTCTATTAATCGTTATTAAGCTCATAATAGAGGAATAATATTCCGCGTAAACTAAACTGAAGGTCGAAAGTAGATGCAAAATTCAAGAAACTGATCTTAATTTCATCATTCTGTATATTGAATCTCACGTTGCTTGTTTGTAGGCCAAATTGTGCCGACGTTTCCGCATCACATGAACTGTTGAGTAAGCCTGGCTTAGTAAACTAAAAGACAAAGGTGTAATAAGGAAAGACACGCATTTTCCTAAATACTAACCAAAAAAAACAGGAAAGTATTAACTCACGTAATAAATACGACGTATGTGAAGATTATTTCAGAGTCTGTTGGCAGACAAAAACGCCACCTACCTGAAACAAAACACAATATATCTCAGAATTATAAAAATTATTTCTCAATATCCTAAAACCAACTATAGACTCTCAGCTTCAAGATATAAGTTGAGTAGATTTATAGTTTGTTGGGAGTCGTCGAAGGGCTGGACAGTCCGGGGTTCGAATCCCGATATAGATATATGCTTTGACTTCACCCTGCATCCTATTCAACGGGAAAGGGTAGCGCTTTGCCGGGGGTAAAGCGGCCGAGATGTAAGACTGATCACTCATTTTCTTTTATCAAAAAAATAATTATTACGTCAATCGTTACGACTATTTTTAAATGTGACGTCAAAACTCGTGGAAAATGAACTCACCTGCTATCCCTTCAGACCACAATTCTGCTTATGGGGTATTATAGAACCCCATCTAAAGGCCCAGTCATTAGCTATCGATCCGACCCACAACCAACAGGCTGTCCCGTGACCTACTGACCTCCTTGTATTCAGTCTTCTGCCGCGCAAATTCCTTACTAATTAATTAAAGCTTTGGAAACGATATGGTAGTCTACACAGTTCATTAGGTAAAGTGTGACCTTACAGTGACCTCTAACAGCATTGTCACACTCTACAGTGACAATATAAATTAGTTAATGACGAAAGTGTACAGTTTGTTTTTGTTTTTGTACGAAAAGTTTTAGAAAGAAATTATTAGCATTCGACTGAAAAATTCTTCATTTATATAACGTTACTTTACACTCATAAATTCAGCAAAATTATTGAGTCTCGCCTATATTAATGGAGTAATAAAATAAACCACTCTTAATACATCTTTCATGTGTTTGACACTTTAAATTTGCCACGTGCGCTCTAAACATATGACACGTGTTTGGGAAGAACAGACAGATTAGGCTTCATGCTTTACTAAATGCTTGCTCGTAAAACTTAGTGCTTGACGGCTCGAATGTTGAGAAGAATATGGATTGAGGGTTGAGAGGGACCTTATCACTTTCTGGCTCAGCACAGCCATATGTCGTATATCGATTTTGTCGTTGAAAGCAAAGAGATGTTTGAATAGCATATTGCAGAAAAAAAATAGATTGTTTGTGTAGGAATGATGTGCATTATAGCAGGTCGAGAGTGGAGAAACGTCTGGGGCACTTACTGCTGCTGGTTAAGTCGGTCAGATGCCGAAAAAAATAAACAATTTTGGATAATGCTTCTGCACCATCAGGAGACAAGTTTGAGGCAATCCTAAAATAATTTCAAATTTCATAACGTTTTGGCAGGATAAATCATCTGAGTGCTAATTTAGATCATGAATATGCACACAGTGCAACGATTTAGGACCTTATAAATTCTAAACATGGTAACACTTTAAATGTTGAAATTAATCTCAGTTATTTTTAAAGACTCAGTCCGTACCGCGCAGTAAACACACTCCGTCTCAGTTATACAAACCAGTCAGTTAATGCTGTACAATGAAATAATCGCTGTTTGTTCTGAGATCCACACAAAACACATAAATACACTGTGTGGGCAGGACGTAGAATTTGTGAATGTTAAACTGGTGGTACATATAGTAACCACTGGGCTTTAAAGATACAGTCCGTACCGCGCAGTAAACACACTCCGTCTCAGTTATACAAACCAGTCAGTTAATGTTGTACAGTGAAATAATCGCTGTTTGTTCTGAGATCCACACAAAACACATAAATACAGTCCGTACCGCGCAGTAAACACACTCCGTCTCAGTTATACAAACCAGTCAGTTAATGTTGTACAGTGAAATAATCGCTGTTTGTTCTGAGATCCACACAAAACACATAAATACAGTTCGTACCGCGCAGTAAACACACTCCGTCTCAGTTATACAAACCAGTCAGTTAATGCTGTACAGTGAAATAATCGCTGTTTGTTCTGAGATCCACACAAAACACATAAATACAGTTCGTACCGCGCAGTAAACACACTCCGTCTCAGTTATACAAACCAGTCAGTTAATGTTGTACAGTGAAATAATCGCTGTTTGTTCTGAGATCCACACAAAACACATAAATACAGTCCGTACCGCGCAGTAAACACACTCCGTCTCAGTTATACAAACCAGTCAGTTAATGCTGTACAGTGAAATAATCGCTGTTTGTTCTGAGATCCACACAAAACACATAAATACACTGTGTGGGCAGGACGTAGAATTTGTGAATGTTAAACTGGTGGTACATATAGTAACCACTGGGCTTTAAAGATACAGTCCGTACCGCGCAGTAAACACACTCCGTCTCAGTTATACAAACCAGTCAGTTAATGCTGTACAGTGAAATAATCGCTGTTTGTTCTGAGATCCACACAAAACACATAAATACAGTCCGTACCGCGCAGTAAACACACTCCGTCTCAGTTATACAAACCAGTCATTTAATGCTGTACAGTGAAATAATCGCTGTTTGTTCTGAGATCCACACAAAACACATAAATACAGTCCGTACCGCGCAGTAAACACACTCCGTCTCAGTTATACAAACCAGTCAGTTAATGCTGTACAGTGAAATAATCGCTGTTTGTTCTGAGATCCACACAAAACACATAAATACAGTCCGTACCGCGCAGTAAACACACTCCGTCTCAGTTATACAAACCAGTCAGTTAATGCTGTACAGTGAAATAATCGCTGTTTGTTCTGAGATCCACACAAAACACATAAATACAGTCCGTACCGCGCAGTAAACACACTCCGTCTCAGTTATACAAACCAGTCATTTAATGCTGTACAGTGAAATAATCGCTGTTTGTTCTGAGATCCACACAAAACACATAAATACAGTCCGTACCGCGCAGTAAACACACTCCGTCTCAGTTATACAAACCAGTCAGTTAATGCTGTACAGTGAAATAATCGCTGTTTGTTCTGAGATCCACACAAAACACATAAATACACTGTGTGGGCAGGACGTAGAATTTGTGAATGTTAAACTGGTGGTACATATAGTAACCACTGGGCTTTAAAGATACAGTCCGTACCGCGCAGTAAACACCTCCGTCTCAGTTATACAAACCAGTCAGTTAATGTTGTACAGTGAAATAATCGCTGTTTGTTCTGAGATCCACACAAAACACATAAATACACTGTGTGGGCAGAACGTATAATTTTGAATGCTAAACTTCATGGTACATATAGTCTAAGTCTAAGACTAAGTCTTAATGGTTTAATGTTATATACAGAACAATACTGGGAAATGTAAAGCTAGTAAATGGCAATAGGACAAATTGTCATAACGTGACATCAATAATATTCTAAAAGTCTCTCTCTCTGCTCCCTTCTATAAAAATATTTCTTAATTCTCAGAGACAATATATATAATGTTCGATTCTCAAACTTTAATTTTGGTTTAATTTCAATTGTTACTTAATACAGTTTCTGTGAATGTGGATGGAAATGGGTCAGTGGTTAACGGGCCAAATAGACGAAACTCTTTATAATAGCACATATCGTTAATTTAGTGTACCACGTTACTGTATTTATACCTGAATGGATTTTCAGTGTATAAATCAAATCTGTATGGAATAATAGCCAATATACATGTAATAATGTTACATTGGGAATTTAGGATTACAAATACTTTTACACTTGAAAAACAATACTGTAAATATGGAAGACAGAATGGATGCACCATTATTGACAACAATACCAATCAAGTCAATAATACTGATAACTTTTATTTTGTATTGCCTTTTCAACAGCTTGCTAAGACCTCTATAAAGTGCTTGAACAAAATTTGTGGACATTGTTGTGAAAATGGCGACATACTTTCAGACTCAGGAAGCAAAACTGGGAGAAAGTTGCTTACAAGCCACATCTTACTGGTTTGACGTCTATAACCTGTTTAGTTTAGATGTAGACTCACCAGTAAACACGAAAGCCTAGAACTTCACTGTAGACTTAAAGAATATTCTACGTATCTTCCAAGAAGTAGTTTACAGTCGCGAACATTCTAGTTCGGCCGTTTATTGCCGACTGAAGTCACTACGGGCATTTTTAAGGCTTATCAAAAATGCGATATTTGAGGCTCTCACAGCGGTGAGAAGTCAGAGCTGTGGGATATGACGGGATGTCTTTGCATGTTTCCCGACGTTTCAAAAGCAAATATATTTTCATATTCTACAATCAAGCAGTCCAAGAATAATTCTAATGACTTCACAAATTTAACTGGAGTTTTATTTGTTTATTATAAATATAATATTATAAAGCATACTATTATAAAATTTCTTGTGCTGTATAAATTTTCTAAATTATGTTTTAAACCTCACAGACATTACAGGCTATTTCCTGACTTTGATACTCAGAAATTTTTATACAAAAGGCTTAAAAATATTTATATAGCACGTGTAAAAAATTAGTTTCCTCGTAGCTCCTATAAATATGAAGTTAAATTTTCATAATTTTTTAAATTCTTTTTATGTTATAAAAACCTATAACAGAACATTTTATGCAAATTAACGTCTGTGAAATTTAACAACATTAACTTTAGTAGAACGATTTTCCTCGACTTCTTTCGTGACTTTACAGGACTTTAGGTGTTTTACATTTGTTCTACGCGAACATCCACTCTCATAAATTGGCAATTTTTAAACCTTCAAGTAACGCCCCAGATTACTGTACAGCTTATTTTAGTACATTTGGTTGTATCAGTTAAAAGACGTACACTGGTAACAGCATCAATTTTGTTTTAATTTTCCAAATTTGCTGGTACAATTTCATACTTCTGAAGGCCAACTGCCCTTTATATAAAAGTTTTATTTTTTACTATTCTGTACACCCCTAATGTCACTCCGCATTACTTTCAGTAATCATTACATTTAAACGATTCAAATTTTGTTATTAATACATGCAAAGTTTGCAAAAAAACATTTTTTAAATTAATATAATGTACGACAAAATCCTTCTGTCAATAGTGCTGCTAGCCTGTAAATATTCGAGATGGATAATACGGTATTATCAGCCTAAAAACTTTACTTTCTGATTTATTGGTTCCTTCTAGATATACATTCAAATTGGGCCTGACGATGGCTTCTAATTTAAGCCGAAAATTATAGCCTTGTAATTCTTCCCTTTACATCAACACAACATTGTGTTACAGTGACACCACATGTAATAATATATTCCTTATAATAAGCCCAAAAATGAGTGTCCTGCCATGATAATTATTCTGTATAATTAAATTGCTTTATAATATAACAGAGCAAGGAGCTTTCCTCTTTCAGGCCTTAATACAACTTTATTTAACCTTTTAAAGCCTAACGGTCACTCGATACATCAACAGTTTTAACATTCACAAACTGTACGTTCTGCCCACACTGTATTTATGTGTTTTGTATTTATATTACAGCAAACAGCGACTTTTGTCTTGTATAACATAAATAGATTTGTTTTTGTAACGGAGATGAAAAGTGTTTACTGCGCGGTACGGACTGGGTCTTTAAATGAAACAGTTTACGCTTCGTCTTTAAAGATGAAAAGTGTTTACTGGCGCGGTACGGACTGGGTCTTTAAATGAAACAGTTACGCTTCGTCTTTAAAGATGAAAAGTGTTTACTGCGCGGTAGGAACTGGGTCTTTAAATGAAACAGTTTACGCTTCGTCTTTAAAGATGAAAAGTGTTTACTGCGCGGTAGGAACTGGGTCTTTAAATGAAACAGTTTACGCTTCGTCTTTAAAGATGAAAAGTGTTTACTGCGCGGTAGGAACTGGATCATTAAATGAAACAGTTTACGCTTCGTCTTTAAAGATGAAAAGTGTTTACTGCGCGGTAGGAACTGGGTCTTTAAATGAAACAGTTTACGCTTCGTCTTTAAAGATGAAAAGTGTTTACTGCGCGGTACGAACTGGATCTTTAAATGAAACAGTTTACGCTTCGTGTTTAAAGTGTTAAATGTGATATGTGGCAAAACTAGAGGTCGCCATTCTTAAAATACTTGCTTTCACAAAGCTTTATAGATAACATTCTGTCAGAATCAGTGTCTCGTACTGATCATTGCGAAGTACATGTAGATGGTGAGAGCTTATACAGAAAAACAGACGATTTATTGGCTGACAGAATCTGCGAAAATGCAGATACAAAAGCATAAAAAAAAAGAAACCAAGAAATATAATGCATGTGTGTATACAACATTGTATATATTTATGCTTGTACACACACATATGTCGTAAAGATATCCCACTTCGTGTTTATAACATACATAAATTTCACAGCTGGCCGGCGACCATTCCTACGGGACACAAGTGCTGTGTTACATATAGCAGGCGACGCTTCACTCCTCATCCTCTACATCCGCGCTATTGCAGTGAATTATTCCTCGGTGGCTGCTGCACGTTATGATGACAGACGCTGATGGTTGCTCATTCCTCTCGGTCCTGCAGCTGCAGAGAGATGTCGTGTATATTATTTGGCTAAGGGCTATCGCAGCTTGATTTTCCCACGTGAAAATTTCATCAGCAAGTTTACTAACAATTACGCTTAGCACTTTGCCCTCAAACACTTCATTGCTAATTACTGCACCGTTAGTCAGAAATCGGGATCGATAATTACTTAAACATTTGAAGAATAAAAATTTTGAAATAACTTTTTGTCAAATCCTCGCTCCTCATATCTGAAAGGTGACGCCTTCTGTGAGAGTGTTATTAAGATGGAAGTGAGTGTGGATTGGCTTAGGATAGGGACAGGTGGCGGGCTGTTGTGAATGCGGTAATGAACCTTCGGGTTCCATAAAACGCGGGGAATCTCTTGACTTGCTGACGACCTGTTGGCTTCTCAAGAAGGACTGTGCTCCATGGAGTTAGTTAGTTATCTATTTACTCATCTGTACTCATCACCAAATATTATTCGGGTGACCACAAAAATAAAAATGTGGTGGGCGAGGCATGTAGCACGTATGGGGGAAGGGAGAGGTGCATACAGGATTTTGGTGGGGAGACCTGAGGGGAAGAACACTTGGAAGACCCAGGCGTAGATGGGAGGATAATATTAAAATGGATCTTCATGAAGTGAGATGGGGGGGGCATGGACTGGATTGATATGGCTCAGGATAGGGACAGGTGGCTGGCTGTTGTGAGTGCGGTAATGAACATTCGGGTTCCATAAAACGTGGGGAATTTCTTGACTAGCTGACGACCTGTTAGCTTCTCAGGAAGGACTGTGCTACATGGAGTTAGTTAGTTAGTTAGAGTATGGATTATTCTTGAAATAACACTAACAGGACGAAACCTGTCCCAGTGCCACTTTGTCCACCACAAATCCCACTTGAACTGACCCGCGATAGAACATTGGCCTCAGAGGTGACAGGCCTGATCCTGGCACGGCAAATTCGAGAACTAAAATTAATCAACGTGTCATCCAGAGATTCAGTCTGCTCGTCACACAGAACTGTGTGCTGGGAATGTTGTACTGGGAAATGACGGCAGCTTATTGCTGGTACACTTACTTACCTTTATGTCAGTGTTTATCGTCTCCCACTTTAATATCTCTTTCCTTTGTTTTCTTTAATTTTCCTCCTGCCAAACCTCTACTACGTTTCTTCATATTTCATATGTAGCTTCTTATAAACTGTAACTCTCACACGAGCTGTTTATCTTTATTCGATTCTCTCCTTTCCACTTGTTCCTTCCACTTATTCCATCATTTTGTTCTTTTCCACTTGTTTCTTCAAATTGTTTCTTTCCACTTGTTCCTTCCACTTATTCCATCATCTTCTTCTTTTCCACTTGTTTCTTCAAATTGTTCCTTTCCACTTATTCCATCATTTTGTTCTTTTCCACTTGTTTCTTCAAATTGTTCTTTTCCACTTGTTCCTTCCACTTATTCCATCATCTTGTTCTTTTCCACTTGTTTCTTTAAATTGTTCTTTTCCACTTGTTCCTTCCACTTATTCCATCATTTTGTTCTTTTCCACTTGTTTCTTCAAATTGTTCTTTTCCACTTGTTCCTTCCACTTATTCCATCATTTTGTTCTTTTCCACTTGTTTCTTCAAATTGTTCTTTTCCACTTGTTCCTTCCACTTATTCCATCATTTTTTTCTTTTCCACTTGTTTCATTCAAATTGTTCTTTTCCACTTGTTCCTTCCACTTATTCCAGCATTTTGTTCTTTTCCACTTGTTTCTTCAAATTGTTCCTTTCCGCTTCTTCCTTCCACTTATTCCATCATTTTGTTCTTTTCCACTTGTTTCTTCAAATTGTTCCTTTCCACTTGTTCCTTCCACTTATTCCATCATTTTGTTCTTTTCCACTTGTTTCTTCAAATTGTTCCTTTCCACTTGTTCCTTCCACTTATTCCATCATTTTGTTCTTTTCCACTTGTTTTCTTCAAATTGTTCTTTTCCACTTGTTCCTTCCACTTATTCCATCATTTTGTTCTTTTCCACTTGTTTCTTCAAATTGTTCTTTCCACTTGTTCCTTCCACTTATTCCATTATCTTGTTCTTTTCCACTTGTTTCTTCAAATTGTTCCTTTCCACTTGTTCCTTCCACTTATTCCATCATCTTTTCTTTTCCACTTGTTTCTTCAAATTGTTCCTTTCCACTTGTTCCTTCCACTTATTCCATCATTTTTTTCTTTTCCACTTGTTTCTTCAAATTGTTCTTTTCCACTTGTTCCTTCCACTTATTCCATCATCTTGTTCTTTTCCACTTGTTTCTTCAAATTGTTCCTTTACACTTGTTCCTTCCACTTATTCCATCATTTTTTTCTTTTCCACTTGTTTCTTCAAATTGTTCCTTTCCACTTGTTTCCTTCCACTTATTCCATCATTTTGTTCTTTTCCACTTGTTTCTTCAAATTGTTCGTTTCCACTTGTTCCTTCCACTTATTCCATCATTTTGTTCTTTTCCGCTTGTTTCTTCAAATTGTTCTTTTCCACTTGATCCTTCCACTTATTCCATCATTTTGTTCTTTTCCACTTGTTTCTTCAAATTGTTCTTTTCCACTTGTTCCTTCCACTTATTCCATTATCTTGTTCTTTTCCACTTGTTTCTTCAAATTGTTCCTTTCCACTTGTTCCTTCCACTTATTCCATCATCTTGTTCTTTTCCATTTGTTTCTTTAAATTGTTCTTTTCCACTTGTTCCTTCCACTTATTCCATCATCTTGTTCTTTTCCATTTGTTTCTTCAAATTGTTCCTTTCAGCTTCTCCTACTACTAATTCCTCCTTCTCTTTCGTTTCATGTCTCCATTCCACTTGTTCTCGGCAACTACAGTCTTTTCTTCGTTATTTTCTCTCTTAATTCCCTTCATTATAGCTTTTCCTTAGTGCTGTGTTACGTTTTCCCTTCCACTACAAATGTACCCCTACTTTCCCAAGCTAATTACCGTTTCTCCTAACCATTATTGTTACACATTACATCCACTTTGTCACCACAGTGTAGCCGTTCGACCACTTACTTTGAGATATGGAAGCTCCCTTCTGCAGATTCTTCCTGTATTTTCTGAAGATTATCCAGACAAGTAACTAGACACTGCATTCATACAAAATTCATTCCCTTTCAGACTACGGTGTAATATACATGTAACAAGGCATCCGCCTGCACGTAATTCCCTTAACGTGACTGAGTTACTTCCTGGTTCCCTATCAGGTACGCGCTGATCCCGAAGAAACAGTTGAACACCCATTATGTAATGCAATAGAAATTGTTCACTGTGAGGTAAGAGCTAAAGCTGTTGTTTAAGCATCATTTGAGCATCGAACAAACAATGAAACAGCACAACCAGAGGGCAGCACGAGTGGCTAGCAAAGTGTATTGTTTAGCTTGATATTTGTCACAAAACAATAATTAAATTTCTCAGTTAATATGAAGTCTTATATACAAAGCAGATGATATATTTTTTATAGTTTCTAACGGTTTACTCCTTTCCTAATTTTATAATTACCTCTGCGTAAATAATCTCCTTTTGCCCTGAGAGTGGCCGAATGGAGACATTTTTGGTGTAAAAAAATTGTACTTCGCTTTTTTTTTTACACTGCGCACGCACTATCAGACACGTCACGAACGCACGACCATCAAAAGCATCGACTAATATTTTCACGCATTGCGAGGAAGAGTTGCGAAATGCAGTTCTGACTGTGTCATACGTCTAACCATTAGTACACACCAAAGGGGAGTTTCTGAATTCAGGACTGTAAATTCGCTCATAAAATTTTGTCTTTTATCGAATTTATGAGTTCAGAAATTTTTCCCATTATAGTACCTAATAGACAAAAATATATTTTCATGCAGTGACGAAAGTTGCCAACTGGTGTTCAAGAATTTGTCTTTTGTTTACACGGGTATGAAAATTGGTCTGTCACATTGAATAAGGAACATAGGCTGAGGATGTTTGAGATTAGGGTGCTGAGGAATGTATTTGGGCCTAACACATAAAATGTAACAAAGAATGGGAAAAATTACATAATGGGGAGCTTCATATTTGTTACTCCTTGACAGACACTATGCGAGTTATCAAGGTGGTTGGGTCAAGGGAGAAGTGACAGAGAGCTGTAAATACAGAAATCAACATTTTTTCCCCCACAAAATGCGCGGAAATTCCTCAAGAAAGGATCTGGACAGTGAAGATAGTTCAACAAAGTATTGTTTATATTAGAATAGATGATACTGGCAAAATGTAACATTCAAAGGAGATATTATGATGGTTGCCAACTTGGCCTCTTCCTATTACTATCAATCTACCCTATGTCACAAATCTTCCACTCAATTCCGTAAAAACAACTCTTTCTGGTGTTCACAGTGCTACGAATAACCCTCGAAAGTATGTCTGATAAACGTAAAGTCTTTACTTGACCTCTTATGCAGGGCGCAGAAATAAACACAGAAACTCCTTACATTTAACACATTCAAAAGTTTTGTGTACACGATCATGAACACTTCCAAAATATGCTCGTATTTTGTTACCATGTCAGAAAAAAATCGCGTACATATCACGAAGTTAGGAAATTCGAGCTTTCATTATCCCTTAAAATTCCAGTCGTTAATTCACGTATCACCGTGCTTCATTTTAGAAAATTTAACATTCTACCCCACAAATGTAATACGTAATTCACATTGACCTCAAAACAAACAGCGATTATTTAACTATAAAGCATTAACCGGCTGGGTTTTGTAAACGAGTAGTAATGTGATTACTGCGCGGTACGAGCTGAATGTTTGAATATAGCTGTAAAGAGTAGTAATGTGTTTACTGCGCGGTACGAGCTGAATGTTTGAATATAACTTAAAGAGTAGTAATGTGTTTACTGCGCGGTAAGAGCTGAATGTTTGAATGTAACTGTAAAGAGTAGTAATGTGTTTACTGCGCGGTACGAGCTGAATGTTTGAATATAACTGTAAAGAGTAGTAATGTGTTTACTGCGCGGTACGAGCTGAATGTTTGAATATAGCTGTAAAGAGTAGTAATGTGTTTACTGCGCGGTACGAGCTGAATGTTTGAATATAACTTAAAGAGTAGTAATGTGTTTACTGCGCGGTACGAGCTGAATGTTTGAATATAGCTGTAAAGAGTAGTAATGTGTTTACTGCGCGGTACGAGCTGAATGTTTGAATATAGCTGTAAAGAGTAGTAATGTGTTTACTGCGCGGTACGAGCTGAATGTTTGAATATAGCTGTAAAGAGTAGTAATGTGTTTACTGCGCGGTACGAGCTGAATGTTTGAATATAGCTGTAAAGAGTAGTAATGTGTTTACTGCGCGGTACGAGCTGAATGTTTGAATATAGCTGTAAAGAGTAGTAATGTGTTTACTGCGCGGTACGAGCTGAATGTTTGAATATAGCTGTAAAGAGTAGTAATGTGTTTACTGCGCGGTACGAGCTGAATGTTTGAATATAGCTGTAAAGAGTAGTAATGTGTTTACTGCGCGGTACGAGCTGAATGTTTGAATATAACTGAAGTCGACAATTGCACAATGGTTTACGTACACTAATGTAAGCAAAATGTAACCAAGACACAACTTGTGTAAAAGATGACTCTATTATGAAGTTCCCATTATCTTTAAATAGAGTGAGATAATTGAATTCTCACCGTGTTTAAAACCTGCTTCAAAATCGAGTAAAATATTCCTCTCCAACAGAGCGGAGAGTAAGTTAATTTCTCTCATTCAAGGGCGTCAGCAAATGGGGGGGGGGGGGGGGTGGGTATTGCGGTTAGGCTGTGAGACAGGATACCAATAATTTAGTTTTATAAATTGGGTGTTAATGTGGTGTTAAATTGGAATGTCAGAATGAAATGAGTTTCACATTGTGTTCACCGGCTTTGTTAGTGGAAGATTACAAAGACATCTGCATACCTGTGAGATTTGTGTAACTAATCAGGCCTATAGCTGAGACCTATAGCTATTTTAAACTGAGTTGCATAGTTTATGAACATAGCAAAGAAAATTTGTTTTCCTAGTGACAGAAACAACCCTAGTTTCGCTAATGTTTATTTTCGTGAAGTTGGCAGCACCCATTTTGTACGGTTCATTACGCCATGCCAAATTGTACACTGCTGATAATTCTAAACTATTGTGTTATAGATGATTCAGATAATACGTTTGCACGAATAAGACGTGAAAATGGTTAATAGCTCTGAGTAGGTAGAAATCTGGGAAGTTTGTATCTGAGCTTACGAGTATTTCTGAAGCTGAAATAGGACTGTCTCCTAACATAAGTTAATATTTGTGTATGTTACATAAAATCGTGATCCGACAAATGTACACCCTTTATTATCTGTTATTTAATACAGTCTATATTAAAAATAGTCCAACATGTTTCGAACTATGTTACAGTTCATCTTCAGGGACTCAATTATTTATTACACCAGCTACACACGTACGGTACTCATTTAAATATATAAGTTGGGTAGATAAAATGTTGCTAACTGTGTTGAGTTTGTGGACACTGAAAATATTATTAAAACATTTTTAAGCTATTTAAGATTTAAATCAAAATTATATAATGTTTATAAATAACAGATAATAAAGTGTGTACATTTGTCGGATCACGATTTTATGTAATCACGGAAAAATGCACGGTACAAATAATATAATATAATATTTGTGTACGCTGTTACTAAATTTAATTTTATCCATAACTGAGAAAAATTAAAATATATAGCGAATCTTCCTTCAAAACAATTTACATAAATTTACAGAAAAACAAAATTAAAACACTGTAGTTAGTCGATGTTTTCAGGAAGGCTGTGCTGTGTTTCCATTCCACCTGCTCTGATTTAGGGCTCTGGTGGGAATCGGCGCGATTCGTTCAACCCGCACATGGCGTAACAATTTCTGCATACAATTTTACAACACTACAAAGTGCTCTTAAATTAAAGCTGTGGCCACAAATTTAACACACAGGAACGAGACTTCTGGAGAGTTCGCTAGCAAAGGGACTTAGATCAATTCCTATGGGCTACGTAAAAATTCACATTGCTTATTCTACCCTCACGGAAATATAACCTTTAAAATTTACTCTGCATTCTAAACTTGAGAACAAAAAATGTTTTTACATGCGATAGGTTATGTCCAGGGGTAGACAAACATTTGTCTGACAAATTTCCTATTAAGAATGGTTTGAAACAGGGAGATGCTTTATCGCCATTGCTTTTTAACTTTGCTTTGGAATATGCCATTAGGAGGGTTCTGGAAAACCAGGAGGGCTTGAAATTAAATGGTAAATTGTGGTTTATGGTGATGATGGTAATATATTGGGTGGAAGTGTACATGCTGTAAAGAGAAGCACAAAAGCTTTGGTAGTCGCTAGTAAGGAGATTGGTCTAGAAGTAAATGCTGAGAAAACTAAGTACATGGTCATGTCTGGAGATCGGAATGCAGGACAAAATGGCAACATAAAGTTAGATAATAAATGTTTGAAAGGGCGGAACAGTTCAAATATCTGGGAACAGCCGTAACAAGTCGAAATTCCATTCAGAAAGAAATTAAGAGCAGATTGAAGTCACGTAATGCTTGTTATCATTCGGTGCAGATCTTGTGTCTTACAGTTTGCTGTACAAAAATACAAACATTAAGATATACAGAACTGTAATTGTGTTGTTGTTTTGTGTGGGTGTGAAACTTGGTCTGTCACACTGAGGGAGGAACATAGGCTGAGGGTGTTCGAGAGTAGGGTGCTGAGGGGGATATTTGGGTCTGAGAGGGACGGGGTAACAGGGGAGTGGAGATGACTACATAACGAGGAACTTAATGATCTGTACTGATCACCAAATATTATTCGGGTGATCAAATCAAGAATAATGAGGTAGGCGGGCCATGTAGCACGTATGGGTGAGGTGAGAGGTGCATACAGGATTTTGGTCGGGAGACCTGAGGGAAGGAGACCACTTGGAAGACCCAGACGTAGATGGGAGGATAATATTAAAATGGATCTTCAAGATATGGGATGGGGGGACATGGACTGGATTGATATGGTTCAGGATAGGGACAGGTGGCGGGCTGTTGTGAATACGATTCTTTAAACTTTCGGGAACCACTGCCTCAGGTACAGAGCCTCACACGTCAGAATACTTGAAACCTCATCAAGGCCGTTGTGACAACCTCATTCTCGCAATTTTACGGACTACTGACTGCCGTTTTATTTGAGTCGCTTAGTTTATACAACAGGCTTCATGTGAGTTATTGAGTCACACGCTACTTTCTATGTCAAAAATTACTACCGAATGACGTGTTCATGAAGTACGCGGACTGATACTTTGGTTGCATTGCAAACAACTGTTACAAGATTTGTGCTGGAGAAGAATGGAGAAGATCAGTTGGACCGATCGTGTGAGAAATGAAGAAGTATTACATAGAGTGAAGGAGGAGAGGAATATCGTACATACAATAAAAAGAAGAAAGGCTAACTGGATTGGTCACATCTTGCGTAGAAACTGCCTTCTGAAACATGTGATTGAAGGAAAGTTAGAGGGAAGGATAGAAATGACGGGAAGACGAGGGACAAGACGTAAGCAGCTACTGGATGACCTTAACGGAAAGTGAAGGTACTGGAAATTGAAAGAGGAAGCACTAGATCGCACTGTGTGGAGAACTCGCTTTGGAAGAGGCTACGGACCTGTCGTAAGACAGACTGCAGAATGAATGAATGAATGAATGAATCAATCAATGAATGAATGTGTTCTCTGTGAGGCAGGTCTAAGGTCGAAGGAAGAGTTGACCATCAAGCACTACAGCATAACACAACCAGATGTCAGCATTGCTATAGAAGACACTGGCGCATGACTTGGCGTATAAATGAAGAGAATACCAATAAAAGAAGCCGTGGAGTTGTGCGTCAATATTATAGTGACCAGTCATGTAATTTAAATTGTACTGGCCAGAGAAGCACTTGACAAATAGGAACAAATTTTTTTTTCGAGCTTCCAATAACTCGCGCTGCAAAACAATATCTCACACTTCTCCGCGACAGGCAGTTCCATAAACTGAACAGTAATGAAACATTGGCCACGCATAAAATTCAAGCTCCTACACTACAAAGTACCAATAAAGTTCTGGGGGGAAAAAAATCCTCATCTGCATATAAATCCGAAAAGCAGTGATGATATTTCTATGCAAGTTACACCCGAGGGCCGTACAATATTCGGATGGAAATTTAAATCCCTTAAAATCATCTCGAGATTTTTTCTTTTGGAAATGAACAAAAGCTAATCCCCTCCCTCCGTATCCACAACAGATACAGGAAAATAGTCCCTTTCCTTCTACTTAAGGTCCACCATTTATGGAATTACCGTCCTCAGGTTTCGCAGGAATATTTTCTCCCAGTCGCTTTCTTCCAAAATTTCTTAATGATCAACTTAACTTTTTGTTCACCGTGCATTTTGGTAATAGAAAACACTTATCAACCAACAACTGCACTATTAAAGTACATTGTCACTTAAAAAAATTACTTAAAATTACCCTACATATGTTTCGGTCACCACGTGACCATCATCAGGGATATTTATATATGTGTATGCTTCACTACGCATTATCCACTTTTGTGGATAATGCGTAGTGAAGCATATACATATATAAATATCCCTGATGATGGTCACGTGGTGACCGAAACATATGTAGGGTAAATTTAAGTGATTTTTAAGTGACAATGTACTTTAATAGTGCAGTTGTCGGTTGATAAGTGTTTTCTTAATGATCTCTGCATGTGCCTTTAACTTACGCAGATTACAAATTAGTGGTGATTAAAACAGGACATTTATTTAGTCTTTTCCATTCTTTCTTCCACTAAAACAATATCATCTAATTGCTCTAATTTCTAACTATTTTTTACTACTGAAGAAGTAAAATAAATTCCTTCCCACTTTCACGACATAAACTAATTAACGCAATAACTATCCCGATGCCGCTGATATTTCCTTATCTAATCAAGAAATTCTCCGAGTTTTATGGCATCAGAAAGTTCATTCCCTTATATACAAAGGCTCTCAAATTGCCTCTGCTTCTAAACTTATAAAACCATCCCGTGCCCGTTTATTAATTCTTTAAGACCCATTTAATATTATCCTCCCTACACACTAAGACATCCACGTGGTCTATATTCTTTACATTGTCCCACCAAACCATTTAACATTTCTCTCCTTCCCGATACGCACCATATACCCCTCTAACCTGTTCCGTGTGTTGATACCCCGAATAAAACTTGATTAGAAGTACAATTCATGAAGTTCCTCTTTAGGTAATTTTCTCCAGTACCCTGTTCCTTCCTCCATTTTAGTCCCAAATATATTTTCCAGTACCCTATTTTCTACCACGAAATTTAACACATAATATCGTGTAATTTACCCTAATATATCAAGAGCTCCAAACATTTTCCCAAACGTAGAAGCTACCTCAAATTTCTATGTGCCCGAAGGGTAACATAAGCAAGTTCCAAACTGAGGAACCAGAAATATTAGGCGCCACGCAGGTTCTACTGTACCAAGACCGCGTTTTGATGGACGATAAAACAACTTACTTTTCATATATTATCCATTTTTAAGGTCGTAACACAGCTCTAGACAACTATTACCTTGTAACACACATACAACTGGCCTAACTAACCCGTAAAGGGAAGTTAAAAATAATGGCTGCCACCTGTTGGGAGAAACCCCCCTCAACCCCCCCCCTCAACCCCCCTCAAACCCCCCTCAAACACCACCCTTATCATCAGTGATGACGTGGAAGTGGCTTGCCTGTGAGCAATGGCTCTTAAAGCAGACCTTGTAACATTACCTGCTACTGCTGAAACATAATCGCTCATCCACACAAAACAAAATATCTTCAATTATGGCAAGAATCATGAATATGGGAATATTTCATTTATCAAAATTAACGTCCAGACAACACAGGAAATATATCGATTCAGCGACAAGATGTAATAGAGTGGGTTTGTGCAGTGGCAATACAAGTGTGCAATTTGTTTATTATCTAACTTTATGTACTACAGTAATACCTTAACTGGTTGGAAGAGAATCTTGGCTGTAAGATAATTACACTGATAAGTCGACAAAATAATTTGGTTCATAAACCAGAAGAGAGTTTCAGGTTACGGAAGGTGATGTATTGCAGAGAGCAGTTTGATTTTACGGAAGGTGATGTATTGCAGAGAGCAGTTTGATTTTACGGAAGGTGATGTATTACAGAGAGCAGTTTGATTTTACGGAAGGTGATGTATTGCAGAGAGCAGTTGGAGGTTACGGAAGGTGATGTATTGCAGACAGCAGTTTGGGTTTACGGAAGGTGATGTATTGCAGAGAGCAGTTTGATTTTACGGAAGGTGATGTATTGCAGAGAGCAGTTTGATTTTACGGAAGGTGATGTATTGCAGAGAGCAGTTGGAGGTTACGGAAGGTGATGTATTGCAGACAGCAGTTTGAGGTTACGGAAGGTGATGTATTGCAGACAGCAGTTTGAGGTTACGGAAGGTGATGTATTGCAGAGAGCAGTTTGATTTTACGGAAGGTGATGTATTGCAGAGAGCAGTTTGATTTTACGGAAGGTGATGTATTGCAGAGAGCAGTTTGAGGTTACGGAAGGTGATGTATTGCAGAGAGCAGTTTGAGGTTACGGAAGGTGATGTATTGCAGACAGCAGTTTGAGGTTACGGAAGGTGATGTATTGCAGACAGAAGTTTGAGGTTACGGAAGGTGATGTATTGCAGAGAGCAGTTTGATTTTACGGAAGGTGATGTATTGCAGAGAGCAGTTTGATTTTACGGAAGGTGATGTATTGCAGAGAGCAGTTTGAGGTTACGGAAGGTGATGTATTGCAGAGAGCAGTTTGAGGTTACGGAAGGTGATGTATTGCAGACAGCAGTTTGAGGTTACGGAAGGTGATGTATTGCAGAGAGCAGTTTGATTTTACGGAAGGTGATGTATTGCAGAGAGCAGTTGGAGGTTACGGAAGGTGATGTATTGCAGAAAGCAGTTTGATTTTACGGAAGGTGATGTATTGCAGAGAGCAGTTTGATTTTACGGAAGGTGATGTATTGCAGACAGCAGTTTGAGGTTAAGGAAGGTGATGTATTGCAGACAGCAGTTTGAGGTTAAGGAAGGTGATGTATTGCAGACAGCAGTTTGAGGTTACGGAAGGTGATGTATTGCAGAGAGCAGTTTGAGGTTACGGAAGGTGATGTATTGCAGACAGCAGTTTGAGGTTACGGAAGGTGATGTATTGCAGAGAGCAGTTTGATTTTACGGAAGGTGATGTATTGCAGAGAGCAGTTGGAGGTTACGGAAGGTGATGTATTGCAGACAGCAGTTTGAGGTTAAGGAAGGTGATGTATTGCAGACAGCAGTTTGAGGTTAAGGAAGGTGATGTATTGCAGACAGCAGTTTGAGGTTACGGAAGGTGATGTATTGCAGACAGCAGTTTGAGGTTACGGAAAGTGATGTATTGCAGACAGCAGTTTGAGGTTACGGAAGGTAATGTATTGCAGAGAGCAGTTTGATTTTACGGAAGGTGATGTATTGCAGACAGCAGTTTGAGGTTACGGAAGGTAATGTATTGCAGAGAGCAGTTTGATTTTACGGAAGGTGATGTATTGCAGACAGCAGTTTGAGGTTACGGAAGGTGATGTATTGCAGACAGCAGTTTGAGGTTACGGAAGGTGATGTAATTGCAGACAGCAGTTTGAGGTTAAGGAAGGTGATGTATTGCAGACAGCAGTTTGAGGTTACGGAAGGTGATGTATTGCAGACAGCAGTTTGAGGTTACGGAAGGTGATGTATTGCAGAGAGCAATTTGATTTTACGGAAGGTGATGTATTGCAGACAGCAGTTTCAGTTTACGGAAGGTGATGTATTGCAGACAGCAGTTTGAGGTTACGGAAGGTGATGTATTGCAGAGAGCAGTTTGATTTTACGGAAGGTGATGTATTGCAGAGAGCAGTTTGATTTTACGGAAGGTGATGTATTGCAGACAGCAGTTTGAGGTTACGCAAGGTGATGTATTGCAGACAGCAGTTTGAGTTTACGGAAGGTGATGTATTGCAGACAGCAGTTTGAGTTTACGGAAGGTGATGTATTGCAGACAGCAGTTTGAGGTTACGCAAGGTGATGTATTGCAGAGAGCAGTTTGAGGTTACGGAAGGTGATGTATTGCAGACAGCAGTTTGAGTTTACGGAAGGTGATGTATTGCAGACAGCAGTTTGAGGTTACGGAAGGTGATGTATTGCAGACAGCAGTTTGAGGTTACGCAAGGTGATGTATTGCAGACAGCAGTTTGAGGTTACGCAAGGTGATGTATTGCAGACAGCAGTTTGAGGTTACGCAAGGTGATGTATTGCAGAGAGCAGTTTGAGGTTACGGAAGGTGATGTATTGCAGACAGCAGTTTGAGTTTACGGAAGGTGATGTATTGCAGACAGCAGTTTGAGGTTACGGAAGGTGATGTATTGCAGAGAGCAGTTTGAGGTTACGGAAGGTGATGTATTGCAGACAGCAGTTTGAGTTTACGGAAGGTGATGTATTGCAGACAGCAGTTTGAGGTTACGGAAGGTGATGTATTGCAGAGAGCAGTTTGAGGTTACGGAAGGTGATGTATTGCAGACAGCAGTTTGAGGTTACGCAAGGTGATGTATTGCAGACAGCAGTTTGAGGTTACGCAAGGTGATGTATTGCAGACAGCAGTTTGAGGTTACGCAAGGTGATGTATTGCAGACAGCAGTTTGAGGTTACGCAAGGTGATGTATTGCAGACAGCAGTTTGAGTTTACGGAAGGTGATGTATTGCAGACAGCAGTTTGAGGTTACGGAAGGCGATGTATTGCAGACAGCAGTTTGAGTTTACGGAAGGTGATGTATTGCAGACAGCAGTTTGAGGTTACGGAAGGCGATGTATTGCAGACAGCAGTTTGAGTTTACGGAAGGTGATGTATTGCAGACAGCAGTTTGAGGTTACGGAAGGCGATGTATTGCAGACAGCAGTTTGAGTTTACGGAAGGTGATGTATTGCAGACAGCAGTTTGAGTTTACGGAAGGTGATGTATTGCAGACAGCAGTTTGAGTTTACGGAAGGTGATGTATTGCAGACAGCAGTTTGAGTTTACGGAAGGCGATGTATTGCAGACAGCAGTTTCATTTAAACAAGTAGACGAAGCACATGATCACTGTTGCAAGAAGTCAGATTTATGTCTATAAGAGATTGTTGTCAGTTTCTCTCGGGACAACAAAGTGTATAAACGGGCATTGTTAATAATAATAAAACAATAATAAATTAGTGTGCTTGTTTCATAAACAAATTCGCCTTAAATTGTTGCTTGTGGACACTTGCATATGATGAGAGCAAACAACTAATTTTACAAATTATCTTTTTTCAGTATTTGGATAGTTAGAATTAATGTTCAGTATTAGTTTTCTAACTACAATAAATCCAATAATGGTTTCGGATGTTCACTGCCTCTCTACCGCCTAAATCTTTTCTGCGACATGTTCGAGCAATGAACTGAGTTACATTTCTCCACCCACATCTAAATTCATCAGTGACATATCTGAGGGAGGGGGGCCTGAAAAATTAGAGAGGGGTACAATCGATTTACATTACAAATGGAATAATTTTAATCATGGACACAACACAAAATTATTTAAATTAAATCATGTTATTGGCATTTTATGAACTTTATCTGACGTCCGTTGCCATGAAATAATTGGTACGCCTTGTTATTAATTCGTGTGGTATTAAAATAAGCAATTAATGGAATCATTTACAGCAATGAAATACAGAGTTGACATACAATTAAGAGCGTTTTTTAAATTCTAATTTCAGTATTTTATATATAATTTTGATATCACGATTAAAGCCATCTGCTTCAACACGGAAAACTTATCATTTTAACAACAGAGTTATTTTAATTACCAGCTTCCAGTACATTGTTTTGACAGGCCTGTTTGTTTTGACAGGCCTGTTTGTTTTGACAGGCCTGTTTGTTTTGACAGGCCTGTTTGTTTTGACAGGACCGTTGTTTAGACACTGAAGTCTAGTTTAATGCTTATATTTGGTACACGTAAGTACGTAAGTGCCGATCCCAGTGGCCGTGCGGTCTGATGCGTGGGTCTACGGTCGCTCGCTTACTGGGATTGCGGGTTCGAATCCCACCGGGGGCATGGATGTCTGTCTGTTGTGAGTGTTGTGTGTTGTCAGGTAGAGGTCTCTGCGACGGGCTGATCACTCGTCCAGAGGAGTCCTACCGAGTGTGGTGTGTCTGAGTGTGATCGTGAAGCCTCGATAATGAGGTTGCCTAGGCCCCCAAGGGGCTGTCGAGCCGTAGGAAAAAAGTATATAAGTATTATGAAGTCCAAAATCTCAACCTCCAGTTTCTCCCTGATTTGCCTACAAGTTGACTTGTTGTAAGATGTGAAGTTGTAAGATGTAAAGTTGTAAGATGTAAAGTTGTAAGATGTAAAGTTGTAAAGCTGTAAGATGTAAAGTTGTAAGATGTAAAGTTGTAAGATGTAAAGTTGTAAGATGTAAAGTTGTAAGATGTAAAGTTGTAAGATGTAAAGTTGTAAGATGTAAAGTTGTAAGATGTAAAGTTGTAAGATGTAAAGTTGTAAGATGTAAAGTTGTAAGGTGTAAAGTTGTAAGATGTAAAGTTGTAAGATGTAAAGTTTTAAGATGTAAAGTTGTAAGATGTAAAGTTGTAAGATGTAAAGTTGTAAGATGTAAAGTTGTAAGATGTAAAGTTGTAAGATGTAAAGTTGTAAGATGTAAAGTTGTAAGATGTAAAGTTGTAAGATGTAAAGTTCCGTTGAGCTTAATCACCGCAAATTTAAGATCGGCAGAAGGCAGTGTGGCTTTTGTTTTCAGAAATCCAATGAGGTCATGAGGTCAGGTAAAGGTCAACACAAATACCTTCTGTGTCTCACTGTGTGTCTTACGTACGTCTGCAACTGTGCACACAGCTTTTACAAATACAAAACATTTTATTTAATTCCAACGCAGCCCACTGCTGTGAGAAATACAAAATATGACACCTTATATGAGACGAAGAACCGAATTGTGACCGGGAAGTCAAATTTATGCTCTCGGACTACAGGCAGTCGACTACTGCAGGGACTGTACTGTACATTCCAGCTTTGTGGTATGTGATGGATACTGACGAACTGCTCGGGCGAGATGCAGAATACATTTACAACTGGAAGGTTAGAATTTAAGCAGAGTATCGGAGAAAAAAAATATTTTGGAATGTGAGCGATTTTTGTGACATTTATTTTGCATCATACTGTGAATAACAATACAGCTTTTCAGGCAACAGCACGGCTAAAATAATTTTTTTCCTATCAAAATTCCACCCACCCCACCCCCCTCTCGGCCTCATACAGTAAGTTCAGCTGTTTCAACCCAACTTCATCTCGCTCAAAGTTTCACTTCTACATCACTTTGCTTATTTCCTAAATCCTGTAAATTCAACCTCAGCTCAGTAATATTCCACTTCAAGCTTCTAATTTCGTTCATAAAATACGAAGCATTCTTCAGCGCTACAGCAGTCTAATTAAACACATGCTCTGCCCGCAATGATCCGTTAGCTTAGGAATGTTTTCACAGATATTAAATTAGTGATAAATTTACATTGCCTGTTATGCGGCACTATACTGCAAGGATTTGCGGTTAGAATTTCTGGTACTTACTCAGGCATTCCACTATAATCGTTGAAAATTTATGTTGTTTCCTCCAGGATCTGGCTGCATAAAGATTCAAAGAGTTTAAATTTCGTACCACCAGAATCCCTTCCAGTTCGTAATTCATGTCTTCTCTGTATCTCTTATGCTGTATATTAACTATCTTGTTCAAACATCGTCGTCAAATAAAACAAATTACTCAAGACTTCAGCTTTTCAAAGCAGTACTTCAAAAAATTCGGTTTTTCTGAGACGTGATGCAGTGTAGTAGTACCCGACGTTTCGAAGGAAAAGGCTCCATTCATTTTCAAAGACGAATGAGTCCACGAATTTTGTAATCTTCACATAATAAGCCCAAAGAAGTATATAAGCAAATTATTTTTTGATTCGCTGAAATATTGATTGAATCAAGGGCGAAAGAAAATCCGCGTATTTGCAGGATAATAGGCGCGACTGCTATTGAAGTCACGTAATGTGTATACATTTTCTATATTCGTTGAAAATTAGACGAAAAATGCATTCGGAAAAATAAAGAACAGAAAATTTAATCACGCCTGGAATTTACTACGAGTCGTGAGATGAACATGTAGAAGGTTTACTTTTGTTTGATGCCCGAAGATCGTTAAAATATTGTAATGACATCGATGACAACTTTCGGCTGCTTGTTCAAAACGCTTAACACTGTCAAGACCAAAATTGACCTACACTGACTAACCACCTCAAAGAGAACACATACTCTTTTTATTAGAAAGAAAATCCGGTTAATATATATAGAGAAACAGTCGCTCTTTATTGTAAGAATAGCATGGAAAATTAAATGCATTTTTTGGGGGAAAATGCAGTGTTTTACTCTTGAACTGGCTGTGCACTTATTAACCATTAGGCTGTAATTGGTTAATGTAAAACATGATGGCTCAACTTTCAGTGATGTTTAGTCATCTGTTCTATATAATAATATACATAGGAAAAAAAATACCTACGGAAACATAAACATATTATTTTAGCACAAATAACAAACAGTGTCTGTGCATACCAAGCAGAGAAAAAGTGAAAAACCTTGCCTAAAAGTGAACCAATGAAAAAGACGTTTTAATATATGCAATTTTAACGACAGTAAACCCCTGAAGATGGCTCTATAAGAGCCGAAACATATGTCGGGTTTTAAAAACTTTTTAAATATGTTTTAAAAAAACTATACAGTTTTTTAAATAAAGTTGCATCCAGTTGGTGTATGTAAATAGTGACTGTGAAAAGATGCACGGTGATTACAGAATAAAGTGATGCACGGTGATTACAGAATAAAGGAATATACATATAAATACCAGATTTTTGTCGTAGAAATAAGTAGTGTTGTATTGTATCTGTAAATATTGTACAGTTTGTAGTGTTGTATTATATCTGTAAATATCGTACAGTTTGTAGTGTTGTATTGTATCTGTAAATATTGTACAGTTTGTAGTGTTGTATTGTATCTGTAAATATCGTACAGTTTGTAGTGTTGTATTGTATCTGTAAATATCGTACACTTTGTAGTGTTGTATTGTATCTGTAAATATCGTACACTTTGTAGTTTTGTACTGTATCTGTAAATATCGTACACTTTGTTGTGTTGTATTGTATCTGTAAATATCGTACACTTTGTAGTGTTGTATTGTATCTGTAAATATCGTACTCTTTGTTGTGTTGTATTGTATCTGTAAATATCGTACACTTTGTTGTGTTGTATTCTATCTGTAAATATCATACACTTTGTAGTGTTGTACTGTATCTGTAAATATCGTACATTTTCTTGTGCCATAAATTTTATTAACATAAAACGTGTTTCTGAATAAATGTTATTTTTATTGCACCTTATCACGTCAAGCCGAATTTCCGAATTATCCGAAATTTTGCTTATCCGAAATCGGATCCGCCCCCTTCATTTCGGATAATCGATATTCTACTCTAGTTAATTACTATCAAGGTTTGGCTTCCTGTGACCCACAGAGAGCCACAATACGGTCACAGCTGCCATCAGTCACACGTATTACGTTAGGCAATGTGTGTGACCGGATGTGCTGAAGTGTAGCAACTATGCCAAGTACGACGTCTGCGTGACGGAGAGGAGACGAACGTGAAAGATGACAACGGAATGAGATCGCACATAACTTGCACAAGAATGCGGACCAACCCCCAACTAGCATTGTCTCCCCTCTAAAAACATGGCTGCCAAAAGCCGAGTGAACTGTTACCCCTGCCGAAACACTAGATCTTGTTCATCTCCGCGAAATACAAGAATTGCTTTTTCCCGGTAAAGGTAAAGGTAAAGTTCACCCTAGAAAAGGCCATGAAGGTCCAGAGGGGGAGTAGAGGTATAGCTCTACTCTTTCTTTAACCTCAGCGCTAGATGGGGGTGGGTGGTCAACTACACGCCCCGGCCGCTTTACCCCCGGGAAAGAGACCCGGTAACTATTGTATAGGAGGCTGGGTAGGCCCCAGGGCCGGTCTGGACGGGGGCTGAAAATCTCGCCCCCACCGGGTTTCGATCCCCGGACCTTCCAGCTCGTAGCGAGTCGCTATACCGACTGAGCTATCGTGGCCCACGGTTTCTGCCCGGACGACATCATAAAGTAATGTAAAGTAAATTACTTTGAAGGTGATGTTACTATATTACTTAAACCAAAAAAGTACGTTTTTTAAACTAGTCTCGCTATTTAATTGCACGTCTGCTGTGAGCCCTAAGGGCAGATGTGCTGTGCAAAACCTTAACTAGCTCATTGGCCAAGTAATAAATTGAAAATTAATTATTTATTTTCTGTTTCATACTTTACAGGAAACTTGTTTTAAAATCAGCTGCTAAGTTTGCCTCTTTTAGATTGAAACTCTAATGACTGCGGCAGAACTCAAAGTAATTAAATGTATAGAAAAACAGATATGAGTTAATTAAACAAAACTCTTTCATTTTTAATGAAACGTCTCCTATAAAAATTAGAAAAAAATATAAAAAATTGACTGAAATATAAAATAATTTCTACTTGGTCACTTCGTGTGCCTGTTTTAACTCGGCTCATAACATTCTAACAAACAAACAAACAAACGCACAAACTTGCCCTTTAAGACACTGTTTCAACCTTACGTGAAACACAAAAGCAGAACTACACGGGGAAATGGAGACAAGTTTCTGAGAGAGGATATCACTGTACATGGTGGCAATGGTGTTTGCAGTTTCTGGACAAAGGAAACCACTAATGGGACTTCCCTCTACGGAACTTAGGCTATTTCCTTTCTACACAGGTTTGCACTTTTGTTCCATTTTGTACTGGAATTTTCCAGCACTGCTAGATGGATTACGAAGATGTACCACGCGGTCCCTTATGATAGACATAGTTCATACTTTAGCTTGTATTATTCATGACACACGACTGTGTTTGTATGAGCTTAATGGGGGGTAGGGGGGTCAAAGGGGGGCGGTCTTATGCACATCTCAATAATTAAAGAGCCTCTGAAGGTAATTATGGTACCAATCGTCACGGAACTTGCATGAAATTTTTATAAAGTGGTGTATAATGTTCATAAAGGGCATTAAAACACTCGAGAGTAAACACACAAAGCTAAGGTCATGTGTTCAATGAAACGCGTCCTGTAACTTACAGATGTATTGTAAATGTAACAGTGTAACTTAGTGCTAAACACGTCCTCTAACTTACAGATGTCTTGTAAATGTAACATTGTAACTTAGTGCTAAACACGTCCTCTAACTTACAGATGTCTTGTAAATGTAACAGTGTAACTTAGTGCTAAACACGTCCTCTAACTTACAGATGTCTTGTAAATGTAACAGTGTAACTTAGTGCTAAACACGTCCTCTAACTTACAGATGTCTTGTAAATGTAACATTGTAACTTAGTGCTAAACACGTCCTCTAACTTACAGATATCTTGTAAATGTAACATTGTAACTTAGTGCTAAACACGTCCTGTAACTTACAGATGTCTTGTAAATGTGACAGTGTAACTTAGTGCTAAACACGTCCTGTAACTTACAGATGTCTTGTAAATGTAAGAGTGTAACTTAGTGCTAAACACGTCCTCTAACTTACAGATGTCTTGTAAATGTAACAGTGTAACTTAGTGCTAAACACGTCCTGTAACTTACAGATGTCTTGTAAATGTGACAGTGTAACTTAGTGCTAAACACGTCCTGTAACTTACAGATGTCTTGTAAATGTGACAGTGTAACTTAGTGCTAAACACGTCCTCTAACTTACAGATGTCGTGTAAATGTGACATTGTAACTTAGTGCTAAACACGTCCTGTAACTTACAGATGTCTTGTAAATGTGACAGTGTAACTTAGTGCTAAACACGGCCTCTAACTTACAGATGTCTTGTAAATGTGACAGTGTAACTTAGTGCTAAACACGTCCTCTAACTTACAGATGTCGTGTAAATGTGACATTGTAACAGTGCTAAACACGTTCTGTAACTTACAGATGTCTTGTAAATGTGACAGTGTAACTTAGTGCTAAACACGGCCTCTAACTTACAGATGTCTTGCAAATGTGACATTGTAACTTAGTGCTAAACACGTCCTCTAACTTACAGATGTCTTGTAAATGTAACATTGTAACTTAGTGCTAAACACGTCCTCTAACTTACAGATGTCTTGTAAATGTAACATTGTAACTTAGTGCTAAACACGTCCTCTAACTTACAGATGTCTTGTAAATGTAACATTGTAACTTAGTGCTAAACACGTCCTCTAACTTACAGATGTCTTGTAAATGTGACAGTGTAACTTAGTGCTAAACACGTCCTCTAACTTACAGATGTCTTGTAAAAGTAACATTGTAACTTAGTGCTAAACACTTCCTGTGTTTAGCCGGTTAATCGCCTGCCTCTCACCGCGGAGGCACGAATTCGATCCCGGGTCAGTCAATGTAGGATTTGCGGTGGACAAAGTGGCACTGGGACAGGTTTTTCCCGAGTTGTCGGTTTTCCCCTGTCAATTTCATTCCACTGGTGCTCCATTAATTGTAAAACTTGGTAAAGAAAACTGCTCATCTTCATCACAGGAGTTGCACAAGAAGCCTTAAGGCTGCGGTGCGTCCGTAGCATCTGCTGCGGGGCCCTTCACCACGCAAAAAAAAAAGTGCTAGAAAGGAAAATGTACCTGTGTTACTACACTGCACACAGCAATGTACCTGTGTTACTACACTGCACACAGCAATGTACCTGTGTTACTACACTGCACACAGCAATGTACCTGTGTTACTACACTGCACACAGTAATGTACCTGTGTTACTACACTGCACACAGCAATGTACCTGTGTTACTACACTGCACACGCAATGTACCTGTGTTACTACACTGCACACAGCAATGTACCTGTGTTTCTAAACTGCATACAGCAATGTACCTGTGTTACTACACTGCACACAGCAATGTACCTGTGTTACTACACTGCACACAGCAATGTACCTGTGTTACTACACTGCACACAGCAATATACCTGTGTTACTACACTGCACAAAGCAATGTACCTGTGTTACTGCACTGCACACAGCAATGTACCTGTGTTACTACACTGCACACTGCAATGTACCTGTGTTACTACACTGCACACAGCAATGTACCTGTGTTACTACACTGCACACTGCAATGTACCTGTGTTACTAAACTGCACACAGCAATGTACCTGTGTTACTACACTGCACACAGCAATGTACCTGTGTTACTACATGCACACAGCAATGTACCTGTGTCATTACACTGCACACAGCAATGTACCTGTGTTTCTAAACTGCACACAGCAATGTACCTGTGTTACTACACTGCACAAAGCAATGTACCTGTGTTACTACACTGCACACAGCAATGTACCCGTGTCATTACACTGCACACAGCAATGTACCTGTGTTTCTAAACTGCACACAGCAATGTACCTGTGTTACTACACTGCACAAAGCAATGTACCTGTGTTACTACACTGCACACTGCAATGTACCTGTGTTACTACACTGCACACAGCAATGTACCTGTGTTACTACACTGCACACAGCAATGTACCTGTGTTACTACACTGCACACAGCAATGTACCTGTGTTACTACAATGCACACAGCAATTTACCTGTGTTACTACACTGCACACAGCAATGTACCTGTGTTACTACACTGCACACAGCAATGTACCTGTGTGTTACTACACTGCACACAGCAATGTACCTGTGTTACTACACTGCACACAGCAATGTACCTGTGTTACTACACTGCACACAGCAATGTACCTGTGTTACTACACTGCACACAGCAATGTACCTGTGTTACTACACTGCACACAGCAATGTACCTGTGTTACTACACTGCACACAGCAATGTACCTGTGTTTACTAACACTGCACACAGCAATGTACCTGTGTTACTACACTGCACAAGCAATGTACCTGTGTTACTTACACTGCACACAGCAATGTACCTGTGTTACTACACTGCACACAGCAATGTACCTGTGTTACTACACTGCACAAAGCAATGTACCTGTGTTACTACACTGCACACAGCAATGTACCTGTGTTACTACACTGCACACAGCAATGTACCTGTGTTACTACACTGCACACAGCAATGTACCTGTGTTACTACACTGCACACAGCAATGTACCTGTGTTACTACACTGCACACAGCAATGTACCTGTGTTACTACACTGAACAGCAATGTACCTGTGTTACTACACTGCACACAGCAATGTACTGTGTTACTACACTGCACACGCAATGTACCTGTGTTACTACACTGCACACAGCAATGTACCTGTGTTACTACACTGCACACAGCAATGTACCTGTGTTACTACACTGCACACTCAGCAATGTACCTGTGTTACTACACTGCACACAGCAATGTACTGTGTTACTACACTGCACCACAGCAATGTACCTGTCTTACTACACTGCACACAGCAATGTACCTGTGTTACTACACTGCACACAGCAATGTACCTGTGTTACTACACTGCACACAGCAATGTACCTGTGTTACTACACTGCACACAGCAATGTAGCTGTGTTACTACACTGCACACAGCAATGTACCTGTGTTACTACACTGCACACAGCAATGTACCTGTGTTACTACACTGCACCCAGCAATATCCTATCCAAAACAAGATAAGGATGCATTCCTTCTGAACTTCTTAGAATGGTTACTTAAGTGCATAGCGACCTACCTAATTAACTAATTAAATAGCATGAATTAGAATTGTTCTTGGGAAACTAATATTTCCTTAGGCATTCAATAAAATCGCCGATCGCAGTGGCCGCGCGGTCTAAGGCGTGGGTCTACGGCCGCTCGCTTACTAGGATTGTGGGTTTGAATCCCGCTGAGGGCATGGATGTCTGTCTGTTGTGAGTGTTGTGTGTTGTCAGGTAGAGGTCTCTGCGACGGGCTGATCACTCGTCCAGAGGATTCCTTCCGACTGTGGTGTGTCTGAGTGTGATCGTGAAGCCTCGAAAAAAGAGGCGGCCTAGGCCCCAAAGGGGCTGTCGAGCCATATGAAAAAAATTAATAAACTCTCCAAATACTATGGAACTCAAAGGTTTATTCTCATATTCACAAAAGCCCACCAAGTATCTCCAATCTTATTTCTTCAAGATCAGTCTTTCATTATCCCCGCTCAATGCCTAGTTCTACCAATTTATTTCTTCCGGTCTTTCTAATAATATCCTGTATTTATTCCCGTTTTCCCCTCCCCATACATGTTCAGCCCTTTTGAATCGATCACACAAATAATATTTGAATATTTGGTGTAGAATAGAAATTATGAAGCTCTTCATTATGTAATTTTCTTCATTTTCCCATAACTTTTGTCTTTCTCTAGGCCTGAATCCTTAATGTATTACTGTAAAAAAGGCCCTAAATGGAATAGTAGAAATACTCCAGGAAAGGCAGAAGATATGCCTGCACCCCCCCCCCCCCGCCCCCCCCCTCCCTGGAGCCTTATTTCTCGCGTCATGTGACAGGCACTGCAGACCGGCTCTTAAGCCCGCACCAACCGGCGTCGTCTTCTGCAGAGATCGGCCCCCATTCTGCGGACCGCCACCCTAACATAACTCAAATAAAGATCGGCCCCCATTCTGCGGACCGCCACCCTAACATAACTCAAATAAAGATCGGCCCCCATTCTGCGGACCGCCACCCTAACATACCTCAAATAAAGATCGGCCCCCATTCTGCGGACCGCCACCCTAACATAACTCAAATAAACATCGGCCCCCATTCTGCGGACCGCCACCCTAACATAACTCAAATAAATATCGGCCCCCATTCTGCGGACCGCTACCCTAACATAACTCAAATAAACATCGGCCCCCATTCTGCGGACCGCCACCCTAACATAACTCAAATAAACATCAGCCCCCATTTTGCGGACCGCCACCCTAACATAAATCAAATAAACATCGGCCCCCATTCTGCGGACCGCCACCCTAACATAACTCAAATAAACATCGGCCCCCATTCTGCGGACCGCCACCCTAACATAACTCAAATAAACATCGGCCCCCATTCTGCGGACCGCCACCCTAACATAACTCAAATAAACATCGGCCCCCATTCTGCGGACCGCCACCCTAACATAACTCAAATAAACATCGGCCCCCATTCTGCGGACCGCCACCCTAACATAACTCAAATAAAGATCGGCCCCCATTCTGCGGACCGCCACCCTAACATAACTCAAATAAAGATCGGCCCCCATTCTGCGGACCGCCACCCTAACATAACTTAAATAAAGATCGGCCCCCATTCTGCGGACCGCCACCCTAACATAACTCAAATAAAGATCGGCCCCCATTCTGCGGACCGCCACCCTAACATAACTCAAATAAAGATCGGCCCCCATTCTGCGGACCGCCACCCTAACATAACTCAAATAAAGATCGGCCCCCATTCTGCGGACCGCCACCCTAACATAACTCAAATAAAGATCGGCCCCCATTCTGCGGACCGCCACCCTAACATAACTCAAATAAAGATCGGCCCCCATTCTGCGGACCGCCACCCTAACATAACTCAAATAAAGATCGGCCCCCATTCTGCGGACCGCCACCCTAACATAACTCAAATAAAGATCGGCCCCCATTCTGCGGACCGACACACTGACATAACTCAAATAAAGACGCATATTGATTCCCTAAGTGTTGCTGATGATGATCATTATTGCACTAATATTTTGAACGTACTTGACCAAGGTTTTTGAATTACAAGTTTAGGAATTTACCTCCAAATTCTTCTTAAAGTTGTTAGCTTCTGTTATAGTTGTAGCAATTATATTACGTTACTGGGTGCGACTGAGGTCTCGTGCGGAAGTATTGGCACTTCAGGATAGTATGCTAACTGCTAGACAGCAGAAGTATTGGCACTTTAGACTAGTATGCTAACAGCTAGACAAGAGAAGTGTTGTTACTCTAGGCTAGTATGCTAACTGTTAGACAGCAGAAGTCTTTGCACATTAGACTAGTATGCTAACAGCTAGACAAGAGAAGTGTTGTTACTCTAAGACTAGTATGCTAGCAGCTAGACAGTAAAAGTGTTGTTACTCTAGGCTAGTATGCTAACAGGTATACAACGGAAGTGTTGGTACTCTAGGCTATTATGCTAACAGGTATACAACGGAAGTGTTGGTACTCTAGACTAGTATGCTAGCAGCTAGACAGTAAAAGTGTTATTACTCTAAGACTAGTATGCTAGCAGCTAGACAGTAAAAGTGTTGTTACTCTAGGCTATTATGCTAACAGGTATACAACGGAAGTGTTGGTACTCTAGGCTATTATGCTAACAGGTATACAACGGAAGTGTTGGTACTCTAGAGTAGTATGTTAACTACTCGAGCACAGTAACATCAAAACTCAAAAGGGACATGTGTGAACATTATTAGACAGACAAGCAGTAATGTGTGAACATTATTAGACAGACAAGCAGTAATGTGTGAACATTATTAGACAGACAAACAGTAATGTGTGAACATTATTAGACAGACAAGCAGTAATGTGCAGAAATAAGCAGATACAGCAAGCGGAAGTTTGTGTAAATGTTACCTACTGCGGAACATAGACAACATTATATACAGCGGTACAGTGACCTTGGGGTCTTTTAACTGCACTCTAGTTTCCTCTAGACATTACACAGTGACACACATTATATATGTGTATATATATATACATACACATTATATATGTGTGTGTATATGTATATATATATGAACACAAATCCCGTTAGAATTTTAAATGGGGGATTGTCGCGGTTAAAAAAAATAATTATTTATTTTGTGTCACAAATTAATTAATAAAGCAACAGCCAGTAAAATGCAGTACATTGCGCTCACCAACACAATACTTCTTACTGCAAGTACACTAAATAACAATACGATTAACAAAACGCAAGCAGCTCTGCTTAATATCAACACAAACCTACTGCAAATAGCGTCAAAGGCTTTAATAAACGTGACGTCGTTATTATTTAACGTTTAAAAATTAATTACTGGAATAATATCAGGAAAAGGACTAGGAAACACTCGAATTAAACACTTTGTTAACTACAGGAGGACGATATATGTATCGATGTCCTATATCGATACTTAGCCATAAGAGAATCTGACGTCACTCAGTTACAATGCTCTATCGCAACTATGGAAACTGTTATTAGTCAAACGTAAAAGTGTTATGCAAGACATTTATTTATTTTAAGTAACTCCTAACACATCCTTGGCCTCTCTAACAGCACCGTATATTCCAGAATTTAACGCGAAGAGAAATAAGTCAATAAATGCTTCTGATAAAATGGAAGATATTGTAGATAAAGCTGCCAGCGTCTGTTTGGCGGTGCTTCTCAAAACCCAAAGTTAGGCCCGACGGTTACTCAGTAGAGACTGAAACTCTATTGTCAAATAATGTAAGCCCTGAGAGCCTGTTATCACCGAACCAACTAGTTCTGTTAATAGCAGAGATTGGAGCTGTTTATTTTATTCACATGACAAATTGTGTTTTGAAGTGCGCCGATTCGGTGACGCACACAAATCTGTACAACTGACGCTGTGTAAATATGCAAACGCATAACTACGTAAATAGACCTATTTAAATTAAACAAATAAATATGAACTAAATAAATAATGTGCGTATTGTGCTGTGTAAATGTAAACACGTGCCCGAACGTCCCATTAATTCTACGAATTTTACTGACATTGCAATATGTTTATGCAGTCTTTATTTTAAATAGAGTTAAAGTACATTAGTACAGTGCTGCAATATGTAGAACAAAACTTATATATACAGAGAAAACCCTTTAAAATAACCATTAACCTGAATTATATATAAAGACTCAGTCCGTACCGCGCAGTAAACACACTCTGTCTCAGTTATACAAACCAGTCAGTTAATGTTGTACAGTGAAATAATCGCTGTTTGTTCTGAGATCCACACAAAACACATAAATACAGTCCGTACCGCGCAGTAAACACACTCCGTCTCAGTTATACAAACCAGTCAGTTAATGTTGTACAGTAAATAATCGCTGTTTGTTCTGAGATCCACACAAAACACATAATACAGTCCGTACCGCGCAGTAAACACACTCCGTCTCAGTTATACAAACCAGTCAGTTAATGTTGTACAGTAAATAATCGCTGTTTGTTCTGAGATCCACACAAAACACATAAATACAGTCCGTACCGCGCAGTAAACACACTCCGTCTCAGTTATACAAACCAGTCAGTTAATGTTGTACAGTAAATAATCGCTGTTTGTTCTGAGATCCACACAAAACACATAATACAGTCCGTACCGCGCAGTAAACACACTCCGTCTCAGTTATACAAACCAGTCAGTTAATGTTGTACAGTGAAATAATCGCTGTTTGTTCTGAGATCCACACAAAACACATAAATACAGTCCGTACCGCGCAGTAAACACACTCCGTCTCAGTTATACAAACCAGTCAGTTAATGTTGTACAGTGAAATAATCGCTGTTTGTTCTGAGATCCATACAAAACACATAAATACAGTCCGTACCGCGCAGTAAACACACTCCGTCTCAGTTATACAAACCAGTCAGTTAATGTTGTACAGTGAAATAATCGCTGTTTGTTCTGAGATCCACACAAAACACATAAATACAGTCCGTACCGCGCAGTAAACACACTCCGTCTCAGTAATACAAACCAGTCAGTTAATGTTGTACAGTGAAATAATCGCTGTTTGTTCTGAGATCCACACAAAACACATAAATACAGTCCGTACCGCGCAGTAAACACACTCCGTCTCAGTTATACAAACCAGTCAGTTAATGTTGTACAGTGAAATAATCGCTGTTTGTTCTGAGATCCACACAAAACACATAAATACAGTCCGTACCGCGCAGTAAACACACTCCGTCTCAGTTATACAAACCAGTCAGTTAATGTTGTACAGTGAAATAATCGCTGTTTGTTCTGAGATCCACACAAAACACATAAATACAGTCCGTACCGCGCAGTAAACACACTCCGTCTCAGTTATACAAACCAGTCAGTTAATGTTGTACAGTGAAATAATCGCTGTTTGTTCTGAGATCCACACAAAACACATAAATACAGTCCGTACCGCGCAGTAAACACACTCCGTCTCAGTTATACAAACCAGTCAGTTAATGTTGTACAGTGAAATAATCGCTGTTTGTTCTGAGATCCACACAAAACACATAAATACAGTCCGTACCGCGCAGTAAACACACTCCGTCTCAGTTATACAAACCAGTCAGTTAATGTTGTACAGTGAAATAATCGCTGTTTGTTCTGAGATCCACACAAAACACATAAATACAGTCCGTACCGCGCAGTAAACACACTCCGTCTCAGTTATACAAACCAGTCAGTTAATGTTGTACAGTGAAATAATCGCTGTTTGTTCTGAGATCCACACAAAACACATAAATACAGTCCGTACCGCGCAGTAAACACACTCCGTCTCAGTAATACAAACCAGTCAGTTAATGTTGTACAGTGAAATAATCGCTGTTTGTTCTGAGATCCACACAAAACACATAAATACAGTCCGTACCGCGCAGTAAACACACTCCGTCTCAGTTATACAAACCAGTCAGTTAATGTTGTACAGTGAAATAATCGCTGTTTGTTCTGAGATCCACACAAAACACATAAATACAGTCCGTACCGCGCAGTAAACACACTCCGTCTCAGTTATACAAACCAGTCAGTTAATGTTGTACAGTGAAATAATCGCTGTTTGTTCTGAGATCCACACAAAACACATAAATACAGTCCGTACCGCGCAGTAAACACACTCCGTCTCAGTTATACAAACCAGTCAGTTAATGTTGTACAGTGAAATAATCGCTGTTTGTTCTGAGATCCACACAAAACACATAAATACAGTCCGTACCGCGCAGTAAACACACTCCTCTCAGTTATACAAACCAGTCAGTTAATGTTGTACAGTGAAATAATCGCTGTTTGTTCTGAGATCCACACAAAACATATAAATACAGTCCGTACCGCGCAGTAAACACACTCCGTCTCAGTAATACAAACCAGTCAGTTAATGTTGTACAGTGAAATAATCGCTGTTTGTTCTGAGATCCACACAAAACACATAAATACAGTCCGTACCGCGCAGTAAACACACTCCGTCTCAGTAATACAAACCAGTCAGTTAATGTTGTACAGTGAAATAATCGCTGTTTGTTCCGAGATCCACACAAAACACATAAATACAGTCCGTACCGCGCAGTAAACACACTCCGTCTCAGTTATACAAACCAGTCAGTTAATGTTGTACAGTGAAATAATCGCTGTTTGTTCTGAGATCCACACAAAACACATAAATACAGTCCGTACCGCGCAGTGAAATAATCGCTGTTTGTTCTGAGATCCACATAAAACACATAAATACAGTCCGTACCGCGCAGTAAACACACTCCGTCTCAGTTATACAAACCAGTCAGTTAATGTTGTACAGTGAAATAATCGCTGTTTGTTCTGAGATCCACACAAAACACATAAATACAGTCCGTACCGCGCAGTAAACAGACTCCGTCTCAGTAATACAAACCAGTCAGTTAATGTTGTACGGTGAAATAATCGCTGTTTGTTCTGAGATCCACACAAAACACATAAATACAGTCCGTACCGCGCAGTAAACACACTCCGTCTCAGTTATACAAACCAGTCAGTTAATGTTGTACAGTGAAATAATCGCTGTTTGTTCTGAGATCCACACAAAACACATAAATACAGTCCGTACCGCGCAGTGAAATAATCGCTGTTTGTTCTGAGATCCACATAAAACACATAAATACAGTCCGTACCGCGCAGTAAACACACTCCGTCTCAGTTATACAAACCAGTCAGTTAATGCTGTACAGTGAAATAATCGCTGTTTGTTCTGAGATCCACACAAAACACATAAATACACTGTGTCGGCAGAACGTAGAATTGTTGAATGTTAAACATCGTGGTACATATAGTAACCACTGGGCTTTAAAGACTCAGTCCGTACCGCGCAGTAAACACACTCCGTCTCAGTTAAAAAAAACCAATCCGTTAATGCCGTATAGAGATATAACAGTTCTATTAGATCTACCTTGAAAAAGAAATGCACTGTGTGGCTGAATGCAGAATTTTGTACATCCACCTTGGTGTAATAAAGGGTGACTGCTGGCCTCAAAGGTTTAATTAAAGCAAGCAACCCCATTACAGGCCTTGACAGGTCCTTAGGGCTCCAGGAGGTCGAGGCGTCCAGGTTTTTAGACAATCGGCACATGAAGATGGTAAGGTTGTCAGCCCTACGCACCGGCCGCCTTTACCCCCCAGGAAAGATTCCTGGTACTCATTTCTGTTAGAGGCTGAGTCGACCCCAGGGCCATAGTGCGACCGAAACGATTATGTCAATGAAATATTCCAATGACATCATCGAGAATCGAACCCGCTACGTTCCGGGTTGTAGCGCAGTGCCTCAACCAACTGCGCCACCGCGTGCCCCAAGGTTTAAATAAGCAAAGTAAATAACTACAAATGTCTTTTATTGACCTATAAAATTTGGTTGGCGTGGGTCTGCGGCCGCTCGCTTGCTAGTATGGCGAATTCCAATCCCGCTGGGGGCATGGATGCCTCTTGTGGGTGTTGTATGTGTTAGCAGATAGATGTCTCTGTGACGGGCCGATCAACGGTCCGGAGGAGTCCAACCAAATGTGGTGTAACTGAGTGTGATCTCGAAAACTAAACAATGAGGAGTTCTAGGATCAATAGGGGCTGTCGAGCCTGAAAAAAAATTGGCATGTCAAGAAAAAGGTAAAATTTCTATTAGGTAAGGCATATTAAACTTGCACTGCGAGAGCCATAAAGGCCTAATGAGGACAATGGATGCGTAGACACAGGCATTCTTGATCTGGCACCTGATGAAGGTGAGAGGTCAGCTTCACGCCACTACCGTCTTGCCCACGCGACAGGAGTTCCCGCTATCCATTAAACAGGAAGCCGGTTATGCTTCGTAACACTTTCGGACGTTTAGACGAAGAAACAAGAGATGTTTTGGTTTCAAATCAACAAATCAATAAAAAATTTCACTTTTCAAAGATCTGTTGGAATATAGATGTATCCTGCCCTTTATGCTTTGATTTATAAAGGCTATTCTAAAATATTTTTCTCTGAAATCACTCCGTGACGCTGTTTTATAAATAACTGTAACATGGCCGTCATACCGCCTGCACTTTAGGTCTAAGTGAACATCCATTTTATGATCAAATGAAAATTTGCGCAAAGAAATACAGACAGTTTTTTAAAAGCCTGTATTTAACTAATAATTCTCTCATATTCCTTGATGGCCTCTAAAACACAAAGGCGTATCATATTAGCAGCTGTTTTTAAGACTAGAGAAAAATTCTAAAGAAAGATATGTAAAACTCTACTTCATGGACGAAACAGATGGCTCATTGGAATTTCTGCAGTTAAAACGATCGTTTTGCAGGCTCTAAGCCGTCTAAGGGAGGACCGTAAATGAGAGTTTTCACGTTTGAAAATTTATGGGAGTTTTCCAGCAACAGACGCAGAAAAGTGCTTGGATTCACTCCCCTTCCCTCGTAACTACTCTCAGGTCAATGGAGTCACTCTCCCTCGCGGTCGCTTGATCGTTTGCACTCTCTTGACTTCCTCCTGCAACCCAGAGGAGAACGACAGTTTGATTGCTTCGTCGATGCAAGTTTTAAACGTTCTGTGTTGCTGTGGCTCACCGTTGTGCTGCTAGGCGTGTTACTAAACGCGCTGTAGTTGTCGGCTCATAAGTCTGTGACACCGACTGTCTTTATACACAGCCATGTTTGCAAGAATCTGAAATAAATTTTACGTTGGGTTCACCGAGCATTTTGATAACACTCAACAATTAAACCAACAATTGCATTTTATTTCTTAAGTATGTCCATTAACCCTACACATGTTTCGGCTGCAATAGAGCCATCAACAGGGGTTCAAGGTCACGTTCACATCAACATTCACTATTTCATTTGGTATCAACACTTTACACAACAATGTATGTCAAGTTAATTTGTTTAATTATTGCAGACGAAACATATGTAAGGTTAATGGACATAATTAAGAAATAAATTATATTTGTTGGTTTAATTGTTGACCAATCTGAAGGTTTGTTAAACGTCTTTGTAGTTACTCTGTTGGCAGACATCGATCTTTAACGTAATGCTAACAAATAACGTAATGTTATGGCTTTTCGCATAACAATTGTTGCCGTGGAAGGTTAAGAACTGATTTCCCTTTGTATTGTTGACGTACATGCCACTGTATAACAATGTAATAAATACTGAAAGTAATGCCTTGGAAGCACAGCAATGTGTCCTCTGTATTGTTGTGCTATATATGTCGCTGCTAACAATGTGAAAGGCATTTAAGTGTTTATGTAAATTCCCCGATATACTTTGTACGGTTTTAACCACATTTAGAGTCTCTTGAAAGTTTGTGTAAAATTTCGCAATAACAAATATCACGAAAATCTGCCAAGCGGGAGCCGCGCTGATATATCCGGACAGACGTACCGACGGACGGACACGAGAAAGCTCATAGGCGCTTTCTCGACTTATGCGAAAACGCCTAAAAATCCTGACGCTAACTTATTATTGTGTTTTCGTCATTCTATAGGAAAAAGAATATGGAAGTGTTGAGGCTTTTATGTAAAGAGCCAGATAACTAACTAACTAACTACATGGAGCAGAGTCCTTCTTGAGAACGTAGCAGGTCGTCAGCTAGTCAAGAAATTCTCCGCGTTTTATGGAACCCGAAGGTTCATTACCTCATTCACAACAGCCCACAACCTGTCCCTATCCTGAGCCACATCAATCCACTCCATGCCCCCATCCCACTTCTTGAAGATCAATTTTAATATTATCCTCCCATCTACGCCTGGGTCTTTCAAGTGGTCTCCTTCCCTCAGGTCTCCCCACCAAAATCCTATATGCACCTCTCCCCTAACCCATACGTGCTACACGCCCCGCTCACCTCATTCTTCTTGATTTGATCACCCAAATAATATTTGGTGATGAGTACAGATCATTAAGTTCCTCGTTATGTAGTCTTCTCCACTCCCCTGTTACCTCGTCAAGAGCCAGATATTGTCGACCAATTTCAACCAAATTTGGATTTCCTACACAGATTTTCGTGAAGTACCCAGTATCAAATTTCATACACATCCGTCCAGTGGGAGTCGCGCTGATACACACGGGTAGACAGACTGACAGACGAAAATAAAGTTAATAGTCGCTTTTCGCTATTTAGTCTATCGCGCCTAAAAATATGAAGCTAACTCGCTTTACGTCATAAGGCCTTATAACAGGAAGATCTTAGCCCCACACTGAAATTCAGCTCTAGATTGAGGGTAGTGTTTAGCTTTATAAGCCGACCGCATTTACCCCGGGGAAAGAAGGCCTGTAACCGTTAAGTGGGAGGTTGGGTGGGCCCCACAGCAGCTCTGGTGATTTGGAGATGAAAAACATTTCTTATTCTTGCCGGGAGTCAAACCCTGTTTCTCTCAGTCCAGAGCCTTCCCTGTCACTGTACCATACCTGCAGGATATTTGTGACGTGTAACAAGCAAGTACCACGCACTAAACTCACTTTAGCACGTAAAGTCTTGCAAGCAGCGAGCTCAGTAAAGCCATTGTGTTTCATTGTTTGACATGTACAAAGGCTCCAATTCATATTTTAAATTTTTAAATTATTAATTTTTAATAACTGTAGTATTTAAAATGGTAATTAATAATAAATGCAGTAATTAGAGAAGGGAGTCAATATGCTTAGTGTAATTGTCAAATGTGCGCAGCACAGTTTGCGAATTTTAACTGGTGTGTGTTTTGCGAAGTAACTCCAAAGATGAATCACGTAATGTGATGAGGTTTCTGTAATGTGATGGCGAAACACAAGTGTACTCAGCGTTAAATTAAAAATAAATGACATGCGTAATTTCAGGCTCCCGCAGATATGTAAATCAGCTCTGCGCTCTTCTGGGATGTTATACAGCGTAGATTGTTAGCTTTCTACCGACGTTTTGGGACAACCTATCGATCATATCTTCAGGGGTCAACCTGTACAAAAAGAATGGCCTTTGAAGATGGGACCCATAAGTTGTACCGAAACGTCGATAACAATCTACCAATCTACTCTGCGTAAAATTCCAGAAGGATGAATTCAAGGGACGTTCTTTTTGGACTGGTTGACCCCTGAAGATGGGACCGATAGGTTGTCCCGAAACGTCGATAACAAACTACCAATCTACGCTGCGTAAAATTCCAGAAGGATGAATTCAAGGGCCATTCATTTTGGACTGGTTGACCCCTGAAGATGGGACGATAGGTTGTCGCCGAAAACGTCGATCACAAACTACCAATCTACGCTAGCGGTAAATTCCAGAAGGATGAATTCAAGGGCTTCTTTTGACTGTAACCCTGAAGATGGGACGATAGTTGTCCGAAACGTCGACACTACACTACGCTGCGTAATTCCGAGGATGAATTCAGGACTTTTGACTGTGACCCCTGAAGATGGGACCGATAGGTTGTCCCGAAACGTCGATCACAACTACCAATCTACGCTGGTAAAATTCCAGAAGGATGAATTCAAGGGCCATTCTTTTTCGACTTGTTGACCCTGAAGATGGGACCGATAGGTTGTCCCGAAACGTCGATAAAACTACCAATCTATGCTGCGTAAAATTCCCAGAAGGATGAAGATCTAAGAAACGGTAATGTGTTCTGCAACAGACGTTGCAAAGGACGACATGAAAGCTGTCAGAGAAAACAGACCGTCGGTACCTGAAAAGCGATTAATACAGTTATCACTGGGCTGACCATACGTCGAGTTTTGAACGGGACAGTACCGGTTTTTATTCTATGTCCCGGCCGTCCTGTCGTTTTAGTAAAAATGCCACTTTTGTCCCGTTTTTTAATAAGATCTTTAAAATATACTTAAATATTGGTCAATCATAACCCTTAATCAAATTTGCATCAATGGCTGCTACTGTAGGTACCAGTCATTCGTGTAACCGTCGGTAGAGGCGCGTTGATCGAGATCGACAATTGCCCATCGAATAAATTGTGTAACTTTAAAGTCAATGAAATGATCAGAGAAAAGAAAAAATACGTGTTGGCAACACTTGCGCGATTCTGTGAAGAATTATTGTAAGTTCAATATTTTTATGTAAAGAAATATAGTTTTTAATATCCCACTCTTTATGAACATTCCCCCTCCCCCGTCCGGTTTCTGTCTCAATGAATTATGGTCAGCCTAGTTACCACTATCATCCGTGAAGCACATTAACTACCCACAGTGATCTGTCTCTGTTTCACGTCACGCTTCTTGTTAAAATGCCCACGGAAACGACGAAGAATGGTGGATTTTGTTGAAAGTGTTGTGACTTGTCTACAAAAACTAGATGTGTGCTTGGATTTATGAAACTTGCTAAACTAGATGTGTGCTTGGATTTATGAAACTTGCTAAACTAGATGTGTGCTTGGATTTATGAAACTTGCTAAACTAGATGTGTGCTTGGATTTATGAAACTTGCTAAACTAGATGTGTGCTTGGATTTATGAAACTTGCTAAACTAGATGTGTGCTTGGATTTATGAAACTTGCTAAACTAGATGTGTGCTTGGATTTATGAAACTTGCTAAACTAGATGTGAGCTTGGATTTATGAAACTTGCTAAACTAGATGTGTGCTTGGATTTATGAAACTTGCTAAACTAGATGTGTGCTTGGATTTATGAAACTTGCTAAACTAGATGTGTGCTTGGATTTATGAAACTTGCTAAACTAGATGTGTGCTTGGATTTATGAAACTTGCTAAACTAGATGTGTGCTTGGATTTATGAAACTTGCTAAACTAGATGTGTGCTTGGATTTATGAAACTTGCTAAACTAGATGTGTGCTTGGATTTATGAAACTTGCTAAACTAGATGTGTGCTTGGATTTATGAAACTTTCTAAACTAGATCAGACAAAGCGAACATCCTGATAAACGTGATAATTCAGGCTTTCACAGCGGTGCAGTTGAAGTGTTCGTTTTTCTGGATGTGGGGCAGTGTCACTGAGCGATTGCTGCCCGACGTTTCGAGGCAGCATAGCCTTGTCTCGAAACGTCGGGGACCAATCACCTATTGACACGACGCAACACGTGATTCAGACTAACCCTTTTTTAATTTAGACACCCAACGCCAAAACTAGTGACGCCTCCCGACAGTTCCTCTACTGGTTTCTGGCCAGACACTTTCTCTGCTCCATCTATTCTTAACCTATACCATGCCTTATAACCTCTGCAGTTGATGTGACGTATTATAATATAAATCCAGCCTTGTACCACTAAATTACCTCAGTGAGTCCGTTCCAACTTCTCCCCCCCTACGCTTGTTCTCAACCAGTACAATTGCACTCTTTCAAGACCAAATATGTCTGGCATACATTTCTAAATTCGGCCCTTGCCTCACCTTCCATCTCCTGTGTTTTAGGTCACTGGTCAAATCTCAGAGGTCAGTAATGTTACAGCAAGTGATTAATAGATTTACCACAGGTCTTAGAGACGTAACACAAATCGGTCTATTTTATGCACATTTAGTGTCTGATATGGCCTCATTCATTCATTCATTCATTCATTCATTCATTCTATAGTCTGTCTTACGACAGGTCCGTAGCCTGTTCCAAAGCGAGTTCTCCACAGGGTGCGATCTAGTGCTTCCTCTTTCAATTTCCAGTATCTTCTCTTTTCCTTAAGGTCATCCAGTAGCTGCTTACTTCTTCTTTCTCGTCTTCCAGTCATTTTTATCCTTCCCTCTATCGTTCCTTCAATAATTACCTCATCAAATTAATATACATTTTAGCCCGCCTGAATAACTGCAGATATCAATATTAGTAATAATTCAACCCCTTAACGAGGTACGGTGATTCTAGGGTTATTAACGTGCGCTTTACAGAGGACAAAATTGAAAACGTTTAGGTGAACCAGATATGCAGATTATCACACAGGGTCAGAATAAAAATTGTACATGTTTCATTCACAGGACCTTAAAGCAAGGCACCACTATGCGTGGATGATAATATTAAAATGGTCTTAAAAATTATAGAGATACGAGACTTTAAAATGGATTTAGGTGGCTCAGGTTAAGGTTAAATAATCGACTGTTGTGTAGGCGGTAATGAGATATCAGGTAATAATAAAGGTAAAGCAGTAAAAAACGAAAGTATCGCAGAGAACATATATACTGATATATAGACACCAATAATTAACTATATAACACAGCAGTTATTGATTAAAATCCATAAGCAGTTAATCTTTTCGGCTTTTAAAGCCATTCTGAGGCTCTGTAAATCTGTATAAAAAGTGATGCTTTCCCGTTGAAGGCTGTTTTTTGGAGTACAAGCAATTAACCTATCTGCTTCTACAAAAGTCTGCGATTCCTTCGCTGATTCCTCTCATTTGTCAGACATAGACAGCCAGCCTAAGTTTAAGCCTAATTCTATTTACTACGCCATAATTATTTGGAGCGGATTAGGAGAGTCTCGGAGGGTGTGTGAACACAAAGCAGTGTTTACTGAAGGTTTGTCTGAAGTCTGCAAACACAGATGGCAGAAGTCTAGCAATCACTGTTTGCCAGCAAAGGTTTCAGGTATTTACTCACCCTTTCCATCTCAAGATGAAAGCACGACGTCTTAAAATACATAGTGGCACCCCTAGACCAGATACTAGAAACTGACTCCTTAGGCCAGGAGTGAAAAAAATTTTTCCAAAATCTGGGAGTCACCTCAAAATTTTATTCGCCAAAATAGTGACATGGAGTTTCGTACTGAGGATCTAAAAATATTAGGTGCCATCGTAAAAAATTTATCCGCCATGGCGACCTGGAGTCCGGGACCTGTGCACCCCTTTCCTAGCTACAGAACACCATCACCGACCCCCCCCCCATAAAAAAAAAGGCTGGCATTAGCTGTAAATTCTGTCTAAAAATGTAATTTGTGAACCTGCATTTTTTTGTCCTAACTTCAGAACTATAGAAATCAAGAAGTTTTAATTCTTCGTAATTTGCTATTTGCCCTCGAGTATGTCGCCCTACTCTATTTGGGGCTCTGGTGGCCGCCGTCTTCACCTATGTGGGCGGGTCACACCTGATTATATGTGGGCGGGTCACACCTGATTATATGTGGGCGGGTCACACCTGATTATATGTGGGCGGGTCACACCTGATTATATGTGGGCGGGTCACACCTGATTATATGTGGGCGGGTCACACCTGATTATATGTGGGCGGGTCACACCTGATTATATGTGGGCGGGTCACACCTGATTATATGTGGGGGGTCACACCTGATTATATGTGGGCGGGTCACACACCACCTGATTATATGTGGGCGGGTCACACCTGATTATATGTGGGCGGGTCACACCTGATTATATTCTGGTCTGACAATAATCACGAATGGCGCAACATATTTATACAATATTCTGGCATATAAATCCATAACATCTATATTTAGGATATTGCTTGTATTAGAAAAGTACAATTTGTTCCGACAAGCCACGATAGCTCAGTCAGTATAGTGACTAGACTACGAGCTGGACCTTCCGGTATTCTAATCCCGAAAATGGAAAAATATTTGTCTCTTCTCCAAAACTTCAAGTTTGTCTGGGATTCACCAAGCTTCATATTCAATGAATACCTGGTTTATTTCCCGAGGATAAAGCAGCAGGAGCGTGAGGCTGACCACTCACCTTCATCTGTCGATGAAATTAAGAATGAGTGGAGCTATGTTTCTACTCTCCCTATACGCCCTCAAGGCTTGTATATGAAGAAATTCAGCTTTTTATTATTTAGGCCAGGGTAAAACACGGGTACCGGGTCATTCCCGGGGGTAAAGCGGCCGAGGCGTGGTGTTGACCACCCACCTCCATCTAGCGCCGAGGTTAAAGAAAGAGTATAGCTACACCTATACTCCCCCTCTGGGCCTCCATGGCCTGTTCTAGGGTGAAATTTACCAAAACGGATGACATAAAAATTGAGGTCTGCGCTCTTCTGGGATGTTACGCAACATCTAGTGGTCAAGAAGTCCAAGGACTACTTGACATTGAAGATAGGACAAATACGTTGCCCCGAAACGTCGGTAAAACATTACCACTCGACGCTGCATAATGTTCCTGAACAGCTCAGATCTCATCAACATCGCTACGGAAGCCTGAAGACGTACATCAAAAGTTACAGGTAGAAGCTGCCGAGATAAGGGTTGTCCTTACAGCAGTCCTGTTGCTACCAAGGGCTCTGCACATGAAGCAACTTTCACATCAACTGCAACTACCTAAGTAACTGCGATCACTTGAAACTCTCCACGACACGTCCTTCGCTGTGACAGAACCCAGATTAACTCAAGAACCCAGAAAAGCCGAAGGAGACGAGCGTAACTGAGTTTGATTTTCTGGTGTAATCTGAGCTTGAGAAGTACTTTCCTTGCAATCAGAGAACGCAGAAGTCAACATTAAATTCTAGAAGATGTTTTATGCGTGGTGTGGGATAATATCGCCCTGAATTGTGGATGATTTACAAGCTGGGACTCTGTAACAAGGATATCCTGCTAAACGTATTTTGACTGGCTGTGATTTCAATCCACTGCAACGTAAATCTACGAAACAAAGTCCTTCTTGAGAAGCTAATATTTCCTCAGTTAGTCAAGAATATTCCCGCATTTTGTGACCAAAATTTTCATTACCGAGTTTAAAACAGTCTGCGAAGGGTCATGTGCTCTACCAGATAAATTCAGTCCACATGCATTCTATTTATTTAAGATATATTACTGTATCATGCAGGACAAAATCACAACATAAAGTTAGATAATAAATTCTTTGAAAGGGCGGAACAGTTCAAATATCTGGGAACAACCGTAACAAGTCGAAATTCCATTCAGGAAGAAATTAAGAGCAGATTGAAGTCACGTAATGCTTGTTATCATTCGGTGCAGATTTTGTGTCTTAGCAGTTTGCTGTACAAAGATACAAACATTAAGATATACAGAACTGTAATTGTGTTGTTGTTTTGTGTGGGTGTGAAACTTGGTCTGTCACACTGAGGGAGGAACATAGGCTGAGGGTGTTCGAGAATAGGGTGCTGAGGAGGATATTTGTGCCTAAGAGGGACGAGGTAACGGGGAGTGGAGAAGACTACATAACGAGGAACTTATGATCTGTACTGATCACCAAATATTATTCGGGTGATCAAATCAAGAAGAATGAGGTGGGCGGGGCATGTAGCACGTATGGGTGAGGGGAGAGTTTCATACAGGATTTTGGTGGGGAGACCTGAGGGAAGGAGACCACTTGGAAGACCCAGGCGTAGATGGGAGGATAATATTAAAATGGATCTTCAAGAAGTGGAATGGGGGGGCATGGATGGATTGATATGGCTCAGGATAGGGACAGGTGGCGGGCTGTTGTGAATGCGGTAATGAACCTCCGGGTTCCATAAAACACAGGAAATTTCTTGACTAGCTGAGGAACTGTTTGCTTCTCAAGAAGGACTCTGCTCCATGGAGTTTAGTTATATTACTCTACCATTCTCTTATCTACGTCTAGGTCTTCCCAGCGCTCTTCTTGTTCAGATTGCCATTGTAACATTCTGAGAAAATCTTAGTGTACCCTATATGAATAATAAGCTACTTGATTAAAATCAGGGGCTGTAAAGGCATCCAAAAATTTACCTAGAAATTCTAGGCGTCAGACAGACAACATGAGGCAAATTCCTTGCTGACAGCCCACAAATATTACGGGCCACTGTACAAAAACAAATCGCCACGACCACCTGACGCCCGGATTTGTGCGCCGCTGTTTATAATATCCCACCGTTTGTCTAAGGTCGTGTACCAAACTTTAACTTAATACTACTAGCATAATAGGAGCCGGGACATCCCAGACGATATAGTGACTGGGACATGAGTTGGATGATTCGTGTTTCTATTCCCCAAAGGGTCACGTGATTTTTCACTTTTCCAGAAACTTCAAACACATTTTAAAAGTGGAGTCCTTTCTGTCCCCAGGTAAAATTTGAAATATCTGATCAGGTGTGGCTAATACAGGAATCATTTCGCAGTTTTGAACAGTTTATGCCAGATTACTGCTTACAGTGTATGTACAATTTGCAACAGAATGTATATAAAGAATGGTAATTATTTGATTAACTATGCAACTAATTTGTACAAGGCACACCCTGCTCTGTGGAGTTGGTTACAATTTTCAATATTGAATATAAGTGCAATTTGACAGTGAAGCTATAACAAGTGTCGAATTAAGTTTTGTGTGTCTCGAATTATAAGGATAACGTTTTTGAATCTGAACTTATTTAAACCTTCAAAGCACAATAGTTACTCTGCCCACACAGTGTATTTATGTGTTTTGTGTGGATCTGAGAACAAACCGCGATTATTTCACTGTACAGCATTAACTGACTGGTTTGTATAACTGAGACGGAGTGTGTTTACTGCGCGGTACGGACTGTATTTATGTGTTTTGTGTGGATCTCAGAACAAACAGCAATTATTTCACTGTACAACATTAACTGACTGGTTTGTATAACTGAGACGGAGTGTGTTTACTGCGCGGTACGGACTGTATTTATGTGTTTTGTGTGGATCTCAGAACAAACAGCAATTATTTCACTGTACAACATTAACTGACTGGTTTGTATAACTGAGACGGAGTGTGTTTACTGCGCGGTACGGACTGTATTTATGTGTTTTGTGTGGATCTCAGAACAAACAGCGATTATTTCTCTGTACAACATTAACTGACTGGTTTGTATAACTGAGACGGAGTGTGTTTACTGCGCGGTACGGACCGTATTTATGTGTTTTGTGTGGATCTCAGAACAAACAGCAATTATTTCACTGTACAACATTAACTGACTGGTTTGTATAACTGAGACGGAGTGTGTTTACTGCGCGGTACGGACTGTATTTATGTGTTTTGTGTGGATCTCAGAACAAACAGCAATTATTTCACTGTACAACATTAACTGACTGGTTTGTATAACTGAGACGGAGTGTGTTTACTGCGCGGTACGGACTGTATTTATGTGTTTTGTGTGGATCTCAGAACAAACAGCGATTATTTCTCTGTACAACATTAACTGACTGGTTTGTATAACTGAGACGGAGTGTGTTTACTGCGCGGTACGGACTGTATTTATGTGTTTTGTGTGGATCTCAGAACAAACAGCGATTATTTCACTGTACAACATTAACTGACTGGTTTGTATAACTGAGACGGAGTGTGTTTACTGCGCGGTACGGACTGTATTTATGTGTTTTGTGTAGATCTCAGAACAAACAGTAATTATTTCACTGTACAACATTAACTGACTGATTTGTATAACTGAGACGGAGTGTGTTTACTGCGCGGTACGGACTGTATTTATGTGTTTTGTGTGGATCTCAGAACAAACAGCGATTATTTCACTGTACAACATTAATTGACTGGTTTGTATAACTGAGACGGAGTGTGTTTACTGCGCGGTACGGACTGTATTTATGTGTTTTGTGTGGATCTCAGAACAAACAGCGATATTTCACTGTACAATATTAACTGACTGGTTTGTATAACTGAGACGGAGTGTGTTTACTGCGCGGTACGGACTGTATTATGTGTTTTGTGTGGATCTCAGAACAAACAGCGATTATTTCACTGTAAACATTAACTGACTGGTTTGTATAACTGAGACGGAGTGTGTTTACTGCGCGGTACGGACTGTATCTTTAAATATAATTCAGATTAATCACAGCGTTTAAAAGGTTCGCCATCCTACAGAGTTCAAAGTACTACGACATTTTCACGCTATTTCAAGTTGTACTTAGCTCTGTTTTGTGTATATTCATATAGCCAATGTTATCACATAGGTATTGTTAGAAGCCAGCCAGAAGATCCACAAAATGATAGCCAGCTCCTCTTTCTTGTCACACCCCAATAAATTCTATCGATTTTTACCCACTTAAACTCCAGTCAGTCGATACCACCTACGCTTACAATAAATACAGAACTCTTCTGGGACATTACCTCGTATCAACTGATAAATAATTATCGAAGTTTCGAAAGGGCGTGCTGTTTCTATATACTGTGAAGACGTACAAAATAAACTCCTGAGAAAAGTCGGTAATACAAACTTTATGCTATCTGGACCGTACATTTTTATTGTATAAAGTCTTATCCCGACAAATGTACACTGTATTATCTTCTATTTAATACATATTTATATAAATATATATTAAATAGATAAATATATAGATAAATATGTATTAAATATAAGATAATACAGTGTAAATTTGTCGGGATAAGACTTTATCGGTAATACAAGCGGCGAGACGCCATATCCCAGAACGTTAGCCTTTATTAACAACTTCAATCAGTATAATTACCCAGTGCAATGGCTCGAAGCTCCAGCGAGTACTCCAGATAAACAAATCCGACATTTGTCTAGTTTTCACTCAACTGCGGCTACTGAAACTCTTCCACAAGAATAGAATGAAGAGAATAGAAAGAACGACAAATGCAGTTTGTATTGGAAGTCAAAAGTGACTGCAATGTACAGACAGGATTGTTTGTGTTTCTTTCGAAGTTTCGAGAAGGATCTTTTTCAATCTGCCTTTACAGTTTATCCAAACGACACTGTTCCAATAACACGTGATTACGTCTCAAGTGAAGACGTGGTGTGTGCCAACTTATCCAGTTGCTGTGTTTAAAATGAAAAATTACTTTTCTGTGTGATGCTCCCAATACCAAAAAAAAAAAAAAAAATTACTTTCTGAAGCTTCCCAGAATAACCACGCTTGTCATTCTGGTAAGAGTAGTATTAAAATAAAGATGATTATTGAGCATTAATAGACAATACTGACTGGGGAAAACCGAAGTAATCTCACCAAGACCTCTTCCCGTGCCATGTATTGCAGCAAATCCTTCATCGACTGTAACAGGATTAAACTAGGGCCTTCGGGCTATTTCTGGTCTGAATTGTATTTAAAGATATATTTCGTACCGCGCAGTAAACACAATTCTTTCGGTCATAAAAATAAATCGATTTATGTTGTGTATGGTCATAATCGCTGCTTGTTAACTGAATTATACCAAACATGTTTAATTAGCCTGGGCAGAAAATACAGAGCTTGTATGAATGTTAAACAAACTGGTATATATTGTAAATGCTTATCTTTTACATTTTAAAGCCCAGTGGTTACTATACGTACCACCATGTTTAACATTCAACAATTCTTCGTTCTGCCCACACAGTGTATTTATGTGTTTTGTGTGGATCTCAGAACAAACAGCGATTATTTCACTGTACAACATTAACTGACTGGTTTGTATAACTGAGACGGAGTGTGTTTACTGCGCGGTACGGACTGTATTTTTGTTTTGTGTGGATCTCAGAACAAACAGCGATTATTTCACTGTACAGCATTAACTGACTGGTTTGTATAACTGAGACGGAGTGTGTTTACTGCGCGGTACGGACTGTATTTATGTGTTTTGTGTGGATCTCAGAACAAACAGCGATTATTTCACTGTACAACATTAACTGACTGGTTTGTATAACTGAGACGGAGTGTGTTTACTGCGCGGTACGGACTGTATTTATGTGTTTTGTGTGGATCTCAGAACAAACAGCGATTATTTCACTGTACAACATTAACTGACTGGTTTGTATAACTGAGACGGAGTGTGTTTACTGCGCGGTACGGACTGTATTTATGTGTTTTGTGTGGATCTCAGAACAAACAGCGATTGTTTCACTGTACAACATTAACTGACTGGTTTGTATAACTGAGACGGAGTGTGTTTACTGCGCGGTACGGACTGTATTTATGTGTTTTGTGTGGATCTCAGAACAAACAGCGATTATTTCACTGTACAGCATTAACTGACTGGTTTGTATTACTGAGACGGAGTGTGTTTACTGCGCGGTACGGACTGTATTTATGTGTTTTGTGTGGATCTCAGAACAAACAGCGATTATTTCACTGTACAGCATTAACTGACTGGTTTGTATTACTGAGACGGAGTGTGTTTACTGCGCGGTACGGACTGTATTTATGTGTTTTGTGTGATCTCAGAACAAACAGCGATTATTTCACTGTACAGCATTAACTGACTGGTTTGTATTACTGAGACGGAGTGTGTTTACTGCGCGGTACGGACTGTATTTATGTGTTTTGTGTGGATCTCAGAACAAACAGCGATTATTTCACTGTACAACATTAACTGACTGGTTTGTATTACTGAGACGGAGTGTGTTTACTGCGCGGTACGGACTGTATTTATGTGTTTTGTGTGGATCTCAGAACAAACAGCGATTATTTCACTGTACAGCATTAACTAACTGGTTTGTATTACTGAGACGGAGTGTGTTTACTGCGCGGTACGGACTGTATTTATGTGTTTTTGTGTGGATCTCAGAACAAACAGCGATTATTTCACTGTACAACATTAACTGACTGGTTTGTATAACTGAGACGGAGTGTGTTTACTGCGCGGTACGGACTGTATTTATGTGTTTTGTGTGGATCTCAGAACAAACAGCGATTATTTCACTGTACAACATTAACTGACTGGTTTGTATAACTGAGACGGAGTGTGTTTACTGCGCGGTACGGACTGTATTTATGTGTTTTGTGTGGATCTCAGAACAAACAGCGATTGTTTCACTGTACAACATTAACTGACTGGTTTGTATAACTGAGACGGAGTGTGTTTACTGCGCGGTACGGACTGTATTTAGTGTTTTGTGTGGATCTCAGAACAAACAGCGATTGTTTCACTGTACAACATTAACTGACTGGTTTGTATAACTGAGACGGAGTGTGTTTACTGCGCGGTACGGACTGTATTTATGTGTTTTGTGTGGATCTCAGAACAAACAGCGATTGTTTCACTGTACAACATTAACTGACTGGTTTGTATAACTGAGACGGAGTGTGTTTACTGCGCGGTACGGACTGTATTTATGTGTTTTGTGTGGATCTCAGAACAAACAGCGATTATTTCACTGTACAGCATTAACTGACTGGTTTGTATTACTGAGACGGAGTGTGTTTACTGCGCGGTACGGACTGTATTTATGTGTTTTGTGTGGATCTCAGAACAAACAGCGATTATTTCACTGTACAGCATTAACTGACTGGTTTGTATTACTGAGACGGAGTGTGTTTACTGCGCGGTACGGACTGTATTTATGTGTTTTGTGTGGATCTCAGAACAAACAGCGATTATTTCACTGTACAACATTAACTGACTGGTTTGTATAACTGAGACGGAGTGTGTTTACTGCGCGGTACGGACTGTATTTATGTGTTTTGTGTGGATCTCAGAACAAACAGCGATTATTTCACTGTACAACATTAACTGACTGGTTTGTATAACTGAGACGGAGTGTGTTTACTGCGCGGTACGGACTGTATTTATGTGTTTTGTGTGGATCTCAGAACAAACAGCGATTATTTCACTGTACAACATTAACTGACTGGTTTGTATAACTGAGACGGAGTGTGTTTACTGCGCGGTACGAGCTGAATGTATATACTTCAAACCAAGCTTTTAGTGTTTAGAGGTGAACCTTTGACCGTTTGCCATGAAATTTCCTTATTACAAACAATCATTGGACTATTATAGGCATGCTGACTGACTATTTAACTAAGTCACTAAATAACTAACTACAAGGAGCACGGTCAGTCTTCTAAAGCTAAAATGTCGCCAGCAAGCCTAGATAGTAACAGTATTTTATAGAACACAGTTCCAACAGTCCGCCAAGTCTCATTTTCCTGGCCAGACAGACGAAGTCTGTGTGCTTATGAAAGAGCAAAGTAATGTTCTATATAAGACTATTTCCATATGAGGACAAAATATAAGGGAATATATGCTTATGAACAAGTAAATACAAGTCAGCAGACTCCCTGCCAGTCCAATTTACTTCACAGAGTTAATTAATATGAATATGTTACATCTCACAGAAATAAAAATTAAGTCACATTTGAAGAGTCAGAGATATAAACGAGAGATCGCTGAGGATTAATTTCAACTAACATTGTGGATACGAACAGAGATTTGAGGCTTCACTACCCTGCTGTTCTGCCTGAAGAGAATATTTACTGTCAAGCTGAGTGTGGTTTGGATGGTTTTGATGGTTTTCATGGTTTCATGTAGACCGCACAATGTGATTTACATACAGACTTAATAAGCCATCCGCAGAGCAAAGGACGGTGTCCTGTAGTGACCTCCATACCGCAATATCCTACAGGGTGATCCATAAATAAAATTAAATTCTAGTTTTCATAGTTTTGAAATACATAAAACTCTGTGACTCGTGACAGACACTTAGGATGTTCGATACTAATAATAATTTACTGGCCAATAGTTAAATAATTAACTAAGTAAGGGAAACCTAGTAATTGTTGAGAAGCTGACATTTCCTTAACTGTTCAAGATCATAATCATTTGCATTTACCACTGACCAATTGGCAGAGTCAATATAAAACACACTAACACTTATTTGAACAGGTTTATCTAAAAGCCGTAAAATTGGACACTAGGGGACACCTAGTAGCCCAGTGCCTAGTTCCTAGAACAGATTTCGTCATAATGCACAGCAACATTCTCCGTGACTTTCAGATATGGCAAAAAAAATCTAGTTTGGGATTCAGACGTTCCCTTATGTGACGTTGGACCATTAACGTGTGGTTACGACGTTTCGAAGGAACGTAGATTCTGATCTAGAAGGCTCCATTTGGATTGCCTGGCCCAAGAAAATAAAGCCATTATGGCCTTTCAAATCTTCGGGAAAAGCCCACCCAAAGACACGGCGTTTAGTTCCAGCAGACCCGCTTAGAGAATCGTAAATCGCAAGCAAAACTAATTTATTTTTTCACAACATTATATATCTGAAAAATATAATTTCTGATGTTTGTTCAGAACAGTCTGCTCTTGATATATCTCTGAAAAGAATTTCTTTCTTTGTCTAAAATTTAATTATACCCATACTTCTGTTTGCAAGTATGTTAATTTAATTCAGTAACACAAAAAACCGGGTGGTTTTTATTAGCGACCTGCCGTACGTTTTGTAGTTTCCATTTTCCATATCAGTGTTCATTCAGCACTGGTATTTGTTAATTTCCTTTTTTTAATTACAGGAGTTATTTAATGGTTGTTAATTATCAGCGTGTGTATTGCATATTTGTGGGTCCATGGGTTAACATTTCGTGGCATTTGTAAATACTGCCATGTGGTGTAATGGCGTAGGGATACAGTACAATTTTACATACAGTACCATTTTACATACAGTACCATTTTACATACAGTACCATTTTACATACAGTACCATTTTACATACAGTACCATTTTACAAACTGTACCTATGCAGGGTATACACAAAAGAATGGTGCGGTTTCAATAGTGAAAACTATTGAAACCGCACCATTCTTTTGTGTATACTCTGTATATTTATAAAGTAAATTACATTTCTAGAACACATACAGTACACTAGCTTGCAGTTCTAAGGACTTTAGAAGACTTAGGAGAATTTTATTTCTGCTGTGACACTTTAGCTACTTAGACATAAGGACAGGGTGTAGAAAGTTCCAAATATCCAGGGGCCACATCATAATTCTAGTCCCCAGTAAGGTGACATGATAAAAATTGCATACTGAGGACCCAAAAAATATTAGGCGCCACCATATAAAACTTAGGCGCTGGGGTGTCTTGGTGGTTGGGACTTGCGCACTCTTGTATAAGGAAATTATTTAAGGCCAAAATTCTGTCCGGAATCCTTTGTATTCCCCTCGGACATCCAAGAATATAAATACAAAAATATACAGAAATACAATTTTGCCTGTGGTTTTATATGGAGGTGAAAATTGGTGTATCGTATTAAGGTGAGGTGTGTTCGAATATAGGGGGTGGGAAAGTATTTTTGTCTAAGAGTGGGGAAGTAAGGTAATACTGGAGAAAATACATAAACATGAGCTTCATGCTCTCTCTGCCTCGCCAAATACTATTCGTGATATCGAGTCAAGGAGAATGAGATGGGTAAAGCAATTGGCGCGTATCAGTAACAAGCAAAATACATAGAAGATTGGCGGGGAGAGCTGAAGGAAGGAGACCATCCGAAAGACCTAAGCGTAGATGGAAGGGTAAGGTTAAATGGATGTTAAAGGACTATGATGAAAGGAGCGGACTGGATACGTCTGCCTGAGGATAGAGGTAAGTGAAATAATATTCTAAATGCGGTAATAACATTCTGGTTTCCATAAAGTGAGGGAATTTCTTGATTAGTTGAGGAACTATCAGCTTCTCAAGAACGAATATACTGCATGTATTTAGATAGCTACAAGTATTAAACTTCAGTCTTCTGACACATATTTTGGGGCAGTCTTTCAAATTTGAAGGACAGAAAGGGTGCATCACGTCCAAAATCCTGCATTTAATTAACTACTAAACAGTGCTTACGCTAATGCTTTGTAACAAACTGAGGTGTGAGCTGTGCCAAGTTTCACTTATGTTTCCACATGTCACAAGAGTTGACAAAACTGAAATTTCTCTCGTTTCATTTCACCAAAACACAGTACTGATTAACAAAATACCTGTGGCATATTAAAATATTTTTGGTATCGAAATCGGTCACACTGTAACAAGATAGCGCAGTTTAATTCAAATTCCTGGATAACTTTAACAACGCTTTTCCAAATATGTAGGTCAACTCACAGAGTCCTTTCTATTGCCGGCCACGACACTGACTACAGGCGACATCAGTAGTCGCTATAACTAACTAACTAACTAACTAACTTACTTACTACATGGAGCAGAGTCCTTCTTCAGAAGCTAACGGTTCCTCAGCTAGTCAAGAAATTCCCCGCGTTTTATGGAACCCGAAGGTTCATTACCGCACTCACAACAGCCCGCCACCTGTCCCTATCCTGAGCCATATCAATCCAGTTCATGCCCCCATCCCACTTCTTGAAGATCCATTTTAATATTATCCTTCCATCTACGCCTGGGTCTTTCAAGTGGTCTCTTTCCCTCAGGTCTCCCCACCAAAATCCTGTATGCACCTCTCCCCTCCCCCATACGTGCTATATGCCCCGCCCACCTCATTCTTCTTGATTTGATCACCAGAATTATATTTGGTGATCAGTACAGATCATCAAGTTCCTCGTTATGTAGTCGCTATGCAGCAATGATATCGTCCTATCTGCATCGAGAGGTCAGGCTATAAACAATACTCTTTCCCTGAAGAGATAACGAAGGAATTGGAGCGAAACAGTTGCCTGAAGAGATAACGAAGGAATTGGAGCGAAACAGTTGCAGTATTGTTCAGGTGTTACCCTGGATCCTGACTGGACGAGATGAGAACAACTACGAAGAGCGTGATTATTTCACAATGCGTCCGAGATTCGAAATTTGTGAACCAGACAAGATCCATGTGACAGCACTTTGGGCTTGTTTTCATAAAACCCAGTCTTAAAACTTCGACTGACAAGGAATATTGTGTCTGACGTTTATGGGGTCACAGTAGCTCAGTCATTATAGTGAGTAAACTACGGACTTCAGGCCGTGTCATGGCTCAGGCGGTTAGTCGCCGGTCTACCACCTCGGGGGCCCGGGTTCGACCCCAAATCAGTCCATGTTGGATTTGTGGTGGACAAAGTGGCACTGGGACAGGTTTTTCCCCCAGTACTTCGGTTTTCCCCTGTCAATTTCACTCCACCCGTGCCCCATTACACCAAAACATTAAAACAACCTATCAACTTTCCCTTCATCTTCATCACAGGTTGCAAATTAAGACTTAAGGCTGCGGTGTGTCCGTAACATCTGCTGCGGGGCCCTTCTGCACACAAAAAATTTACGGACTTGACGATCCGGGTTTAGGTTCCTGGCAGGTACAGAGGGTTTTCCTTTCGTCGAAACGTCGTAACAATGAGGCCCAACCAGCCTCCTACTCAATTTCTTTACCCCGGGTTAAAGCAAGAGTTTAAAGAACTAGTGGAGGTACACCTCCACTCCCTCTGTATGCCTCAAAGGCGTGGACAGAGACAACTTCATCTCCACCTCAGTCCACCACTAGCAACATATATTGTTCCAAAGATCATATCTTCCAAATTATTTTCACTATATTCTCTGTTATCCATAAATAAAACAGTTCGATCCACTTACTGAGTCGGAAAATGAAAAAATATATAAAATGTGAAGAGTTTCTGTTAAACAATACTGCTAAGTATCTGTGTAAAGAACGCCGCACGAAACCTAAAATGCGCCATTTTGCTGATGTTTAAGTTATTTTATCACACCAGCCCTTTATACACATATTTCTAGAAAATCGGCACATGAAGGTGGTAAGGTTGTCAGCCCTACGCACCGGCCGTCTTTACCCCCCAGGAAATACTGCTGGTACTCATTTCTGTTAGAGGCTGAGTCGACCCCAGGGCCATAGTGCGACCGAAAGGATTATGTCAATGAATCCAATGACACCATCGGGAATCGAACCCGCGACCTTCCGGCTTGTAAAGCAGAGCGCCACCGCGTGCCCCAATACATTTAATATGCAGTTATAAATTATCGCTTTATTCAGAATTACAGTGTTGTTAAATAGAACTGTATAGCCTTTCGGCTGTTCTCTTTGGGTCCTTAGAGAGACAACCAATACCCAGTTAAACGATGCTTTACGCAGATTGAGTGTGAATAATTGCTGTTTGCTGCAGTCATTGACTGATTTCATGCTACTGTGACTTCACATCACAGACTACCACATCCCCACACACACTCAACCACACACCAGCACTTCCCGTGTGCACTGTCTGTACCGACAACCGCTAGTTGTCCTGGCTGTTCGGTGGTCAGTTTAACGTGTATAATCCGGTCTCCGATGAATCAAAAATAGTCTCCTGTGATACAGGGACATTATTTATTGCCTCAGCCATCGTTAATGAGCGAGCTATGGGATTCACAGTGCGGTCCACAGATCGGATCTCAGCAGGGTAAAACATTCGTCCTCCAAACCTCCCTAAAAGCTAATAACATCGCCGAGCATTAGAAGACACGATTAGAAACAACATTTAGCAAGGCAGAAAAAGGGTCATGGAGTTCAAAAAGCTTGGGGCATTAGACCAAAAGAGTATAAACCATTAATTTCTACCTCAAAATGGGGCATTACACCTACAGCGTCATAGATATTAACACGCATACGTCGAATTCCAATAGTGCCAACTGTTATCAAAACCCTTATGTAACTCCGTCTGTTCAAATTTAATCAAATACATCTGACACGAATTTTTCCCCTAATATATTTCTTTAAGTAAAGATTTCCACGCTGTAAAAATTATAGCATAGAAAACTTGAAAATTTTTAAATTTTTTTTTTGTCAGTCACTTCCTTTATGTAATCTACGCATTGTACCAACTGTCTAATATTATTTGCCTTTCGTGTATCTATTTTTTAGCTGTTTCAAAATAATACTGACAGTCATTAAGAATCTATCACTCACAGGAAAATCATCAAATAGTAAGACGAGATGATTGACCCCACAGCAAAGCTGTTAGCTGATTTTAATACATATTAGCGAGTTTGAAGCAAAAATGCAATAGAAGAAAGAATAATGCAGCAAACGATTATAGTAAATATCACGTGATCATATCGCGGGCCTACACTGAAGTACTTTGTAATAGACAGCTAATTACTCGACAAACAGTGGACAGTTTTAAATAATGGATTAGATATTAGAGTCAAAAGCATAAAATGAAGAGATAATTCATTGTCATTTTGATAATTATGAACTAGGATCCTAAATATTTATATTTATTAAATTTATTAATTTCTAAATTTGGGTTGTGCACCACAGTTCGTGTTAAACGACACTCCACCAACATTAGAAGACGATTGTAATTTGTATCTTATATGTTATACTTTGCGTATAATTTGTGGGATTTTGCAAAATTTTACATTTTTACCTTGAATGCTAAGCTTTTATATAAAAAAACGCCTGATTATGATCGGCTTGATCGAAACATGTAGCGTTTGAAAAAATAATAACAAATAAAAATTGTGTCAGAAGCAATACGTTGTGTTATTTGTGTAAGTCTATACACAACGGGATGTGTAGCGCCAAATTGTGTTTAGGCCGGATTCTTGATATTCAAGGAGGAGAGTATGAAAAAGGGTAAATTAGAAATACTGAACGGTGCGAAAAACCGACGAAAAATGGGTATGTAATGAGGGTGTCAGCCCGAATTTTAACTGAAGAATTTTCAAAATCTTTCAGATGCAACATTCAGGAGAGCGGATTGTGTCTTGTGATTGCAGTGTAACCGAAATTAAACGTGTATTTGTGTTTTAATTGACAGAACACCCCCGAAGTCAAATAACTATGCATGTCGACCGAAAAAAAAAAACTCCGAAATATTAACGTTGCCTCTCATACGACTTGTTCGACATGACGTACAGGCAGAGTTACGAGGAAATAATCAGTTTATAAATATCCAAATTGGGAAAAGCTTAACAAATATGGAAATAAATGACCGTAATAATCATAAAGGGATTTGAAATTTGAAATTGGTAAAAAAAATTAGATTATAAATGGAGGTAACATTTATTCCTAAAACTGTTAGTTGTTACACTAAGGTACACTTCCAAGGAATCTGCTACATTTGAAGTAGGCCTACATAATAACTAATGACTAACTAACTAACTAACTAACTAACAAAATTCATGAAGCAAACTGCTGCTTGGGAAGCTGATATTTCTTCAGGCTGCCTAAAACTCCAAGCATTTTTTGAAACCCGAATATTCATAACCATTTTCACAACAGGCCGCCACTTGCCCCTATTTTGAGCCAGATAAATCCAATCCACGATTACCCATCCTATTTATTATTCATTTGTCATTACGAAGTACAATGTAAACTGCTCGTTTAATGTGGGCGATTTTCAACCCCTTCTGAGAAAAAATATCCTCGATAAGGACAGACCCACGTAAGGACCTTTTCTAGCCTTAGATGAGAGCTCGAACATCGCGCATGCTCTGTCTACAGAAATAAATACGAAGGAACCAACAACCAGCAGTCCGCCTCCTCAGTCCAGGCCGGTGGTCTGTTGCCTGGGGCTGATGTAACTGACGCCCCCAGAAACCCCCCAGGCTTCAGCAACGCTGCGAAATTTATTTCTTAGCCCTGAGTGCTTAAGGAAATGTCGTAGCGGCACGAGGTGATTTGGAGCTACACTGATGATACATACATACATGATTGGCTTGAATAATGTAACAGGTCTTTGGTAGTGTCTTTAAATTTAAAGAATGGCACAAACGTTAAAGAATCAAAGGGAGTGCTGAGGAAAACAATTTCATCATATGTACAGCATAAGGTGCAAAAATGATTATGATTATTATATTATGATAAAAATTTCGTACCCTGTTTTAAATTCGAAATTTTGTGGATTTTGTTTAGTGTCGTCTTTGGAGCACTTGTTTTCGAAAACTTCAAATGTCTGTATAAAAGAATATAGTTTTGGAGATTTCTTTTATCTCCGTATCCAGCTGAAAGAACCCTTATCACAATGGCTTCACAATGACTACAGCCTGAATTGTACTTCTATTTAAAGACTCAGTCCTTTACACCGCGAGTAAAAACACTCGTCTCAGAGTATTACAAAACCAGTCAGTTAATGTTGTACAGTGAAATAATCGCTGTTTGTTCTGAGATCCACACAAAACACATAAATACAGTCCGTACCGCGCAGTAAACACACTCCGTCTCAGTTATACAAACCAGTCAGTTAATGTTGTACAGTGAAATAATCGCTGTTTGTTCTCAGATCCACACAAAACACATAAATACAGTCCGTACCGCGCAGTAAACACACTCATCTCAGTTAAACAAACCAGTCAGTAATATTGTACAGTGAAATAATCGCTGTTTGTTCTGAGATCCACACAAAACACATAAATACAGTCCGTACCGCGCAGTAAACACACTCCATCTCAGTTATACAAACCAGTCAGAAATATTGTACAGTGAAATAATCGCTGTTTGTTCTGAGATCCACACAAAACACATAAATACACTGTGTGGGCAGAACGTAGAATTTGTGAATGTTAAACATGGTGGTACATATAGTAACCACTGGGCTTTAAAGGGTTTATATTTAAAAGTTAGTTTTTGTTTTACAGAAAGGACATTTTGTTTCTGTTACAAAGAAGAACCAGTTAATTCTGCGTAGTAAAATAATAGTTGTTTACTGCAAAAATCATACCAAACACACACACACACGTTTTGGAGTTTTTTTCTTTTTTAAAATTTGACCCAGCAGTTTTAATGTCTATCCACCCCTATAACACAACGGACACGTAAATTTTCGAATCGAAGAAAAATTTTACTTAACACTTTGGGGACTAAAATAAATGTAAATTTTATTAAAGATTAAATTCCTGCCTCGCAATAATTGCATCGCGAAGGGTTTAAAAACGTCTGGAGCCAGCTCGCCTGAGCAAATAATTTTCTTATCACAGCGCCTACCAGTTTTGTGTTCCCAGTGTATATGTTGCTTTATGTCACCGCTCTAGCGCCACTGTCCCAGAAGCCTAATTTACGCAGCAAGAAATCCTCTGCCATCATTCGTTACTACTCAGATCTTGGAACGTTTTGTTTGGCAGTCCAAATACAAGTCCCGGTAGCCGTCACCATTATATGGAGTGTTCCTAACGAGGATCTGTCATGCCTTCCACGGAATAAATTTATTAATTATCTGTAGAGCAATGCGGTATTTTTGTTAATTTCGGCATGGATTTTGGTGGGAGTAACTGTAGTAAGGCTTCGTGTCTGGCTCAATTAGACACGCGTTTTAAGTAAGTGACTTACTATAAGCCGATCCCAGTGGCCGCGCGGTCTAAGGCGTGGGCCAGCGGCCGCTCGCTTACTGGGATTGCGGGTTCGAATCCCGCCGGGGCATGGATGTTTGTGTTGTGTTTGTTGTATAAGGACTAGTATGAAACATAAGTGACATGAAGAAGGACGGAAGGATTTAAAAGTACAAAAATGGATTAAAGGGAAAAAAACGGGACAGGAAAAAAATTCTCGCCAAAGGCATAGATGTCTGTCTGTTGTGAGTGTTGTGTGTTGTCAGGTAGAGGTCTCTGCGACGGGCTGATCACTCGTCCAGAGGAGTCCTACCGAGTGTGGTGTGTCTGAGTGTGATCGTGAAGCCTCGAAAAATGAGGAGGCCTAGGCCCCCTAGGGGCTGTCGAGCCATTCGAAAAGAATTTACTGTAAATATGTTTGCATATTCTTGAGTCCTAGAAAAGAATTTCTAATTTTTTTTTTTACTCTTGCGTCCACCATTTATAACATAAATAAAATCTCTTCCAGGCATCCTATAACAAGTCTATACAAAAGTTGCTGTGTTGGTTTTATAATTGCAAATTGTGCTGGGTTGCATTTAATAGACGCATTTGAACTGAAATGAAATTAATTTGATTGAATTAGTGTCACAAAATGAAGCTTCGGATTATATACATTTGCAGTTAAATGCTTCCAGACTTGTTAAGTATATACAGGGCATACACAAAAGAATGGTACGGTTTCAAAAGTGAATAAAAATGTATTTCTCACCTTACACGGGCACAACATACACCGTCAGTGGCGGCAACTGTCCAAGTTTCTCATTTGGTAATTACAATCCTTCAATGTCTGCACCCTGGGTCACACGACACACATCCACAAGGTAATCAAACTCATCCCAGACCCGGTGTAGCATGTCCGCTGTAATGGCCTGCAGTGCATGCGTTATCCGATGACGAATTTCATGGATGGACGTGGGCAATGGTGGTACATAAACGCTGTCTTTAACGAACCCCCAAAGAAAGAAATCGCAGGGTGTAAGATCTGGCGAACGGGGTGGCCAAGGGAGAAGGTTCTTGTCTCCATTTGCAGCAGCACGTCCGATCCAGCGCATTTCCCCTAAGCTGGCCCCGCGGCCACGCAGTAAGCAAGAGAAGCGAACTGCTGTAGCGCATGAGAAACTTGGACAGTTGCCGCCGCTGACGGTGTATGTTGTGTTCGTGTAATGTGAGACATAAATTGTTTATTCACTTTTGAAACCGCACCATTCTTTTGTGTATGCCCTGTATATATATATATAGACTTTTTAAGTATATATATATACATGTATATACAGTATATTCATTTTTCTCTTGTTTTACGAGATCTGGAATTGTAAATTATTTCGTTGCGTTGCGGTCCAAAATTTTTTCCTTATCCTATTCTAAGAGAGAATTTTGAAAAACTTTAGTACAGAAATTTTTCTTACATAATACGGCATGTCGAATGACGTTCCTAGCACGTATATGCTTTACGTGTCAGGCTCCATATACCACGTAGATGCTTCGTGACCTACACTACCGGTACGTACCTTAAATCAAGGGTGATATAGAGGGTAGGCAGGAGACACACAAAATTTAGAAAATATATTTGGGAACATTTTAGAGGATGGATTACATCGGAGATCTAAGCGAAGCAGTGGAGCCTGTACTGCAACTGACCTTACAGAAGCTGGTTAAGATGATGTGAATGAGACAACTAAGACAAAGAAGATACTTTTGTAAGCACGGTGATGAACATTCAGATTCAGTACAAGCGCGGCCTTACTTGATCAACTTAAGAATTAAGTTCGTTAAATTGTTCTACTGAGTTAGAGGGACTTAGTTTCGGTTATGTGTGTGCTAATTACTTATAAACCTGTTATGAATCTTTGAACACAGCATAAATAAGGTCTTCGATCTTCTTAGATGTTACGCAGCGTTGATGGGTAATTAACGAAGTTTCGGGACACCCTATCGTTCACATCTTTAAGGATCAAGCAGTTGAACCTTGAATATGGGACCGATAGGTTGTCCCGAAACGTCGGTAATTACCCATCAACTCTGCTTAACATGCAAGAAGAGCGATTACATCATTTACAAACCTGTTAATTCTGTTGATATAGGAAAGAGGCAAGCGGAATTTTCAACCAATCTAACGGTAATTACCGACGTTTCGGGACACCCTATCTTTCCCATATTTAAGGGTCAATCAGTTAAAACTTGAATATGGGACCGATAGGTTGTCCCGAAACGTCGGTAATTACCCATCAACTCTGCTTAACATGCAAGAAGAGCGATTACATCATTTACAAACCTGTTAATTCTGTTGATATAGGAAAGAGGCAAGCGGAATTTTCAACCAATCTAACGGTAATTACCGACGTTTCGGGACACCCTATCTTTCCCATCTTTAAGGGTCAAGCAGTTAAACCATGAATATGGGACCGATAGGTTGTCCCAAAACGTCGGTAATTACCCATCAACTCTGCGTAACATCGAAGAAGAGCGATTATATTATTTACAAACCTGTTAATTCTGTTGATATAGGAAAGAGGCAAACGGAATTTTCAACCAATCTAACGGTAATTACCGACGTTTCGGTACACCCTATCTTTCCCATCTTTAAGGGTCAAGCAGTTAAACCTTGAATATGGGACCGATAGGTTTTATCCAAAACGTCGGTAATTACCCATCAACTCTGCGTAACATCGAAGAAGAGCGATTATATCATTTACAAACCTGTTAATTCTGTTGATATAGGAAAGAGGCAAACGGAATTTTCAACCAATCTAACGGTAATAACCGACGTTTCGGGACACCATATCGTTCCCATCTTTAAGGATCAAGCAGTTGAACCTTGAATACGCGAACGATAGGTTGTCCCGAAACGTCGGTAATTACCCATCAACTCTGCGTAACATCGAAGAAGAGCGAATACATCATTTACAAACCTGTTAATTCTGTTTATATAGGAAAGAGGCAAACGGAATTTTCAACCAATCTAACGGTAATTACCGACGTTTCGGGACACACTATCTTTCCCATCTTTAAGGGTCAAGCAGTTGAACCTTGAATACGCGAACGATAAGTTGTCCCGAAACGTCGGTAATTACCCATCAACTCTGCGTAACATCGAAGAAGAGCGAATACATCATTTACAAACCTGTTAATTCTGTTTATATAGGAAAGAGGCAAACGGAATTTTCAACCAATCTAACGGTAATTACCGACGTTTCGGGACACACTATCTTTCCCATCTTTAAGGGTCAAGCAGTTGAACCTTGAATACGCGAACGATAAGTTGTCCCGAAACGTCGGTAATTACCCATCAACTCTGCGTAACATCGAAGAAGAGCGAATACATCATTTACAAACCTGTTAATTCTGTTTATATAGGAAAGAGGCAAACGGAATTTTCAACCAATCTAACAATAAAAATGTCGCAATGTCGGTATATTTATCAAGTCATGTCAGTCTACTTGCGTCTGCACGCTGTAAATTTCGGTCAGTTCAATGAATGTACAAAAACCATCGCACCGCCGGAGAGCGCCAGATGTAAACCAGGGTTTAGAATTCAAGTGGACCAGAAGCAATGATAGGCGTCCATTTCGTAAGCGAAGAGTTTTTTTTTTATCGAATTGCTGTAGGAAATGCAAGTGAATGGAACTTGTCGTTTATTGATTGATTAGAAATTATTGCTTATGCTTACATGCTTATTAGTTGTAGAGTCTATTTAGTGTGTCGTGAGATATACGATTTATAATTTTGTGATTTGAATATGCTTTTTTTTCACGTATGTAACTTAACTGCTTGAAATTTTAGACACATTTCCATCTATTGATTGAAAATATTTAAAAAAAGATTGTTTTGTTTATATTTAAAGTACCCAAGATAGACAAGATCTTCATACAATACACTCAGCAGTGTCGTTATAACAATTCTACATGACGTCATAAGCGGGGATAACTTCTGAAACACTCTAATTTCAACAAAAACAAAATTACGAATACATTGTGTGCCGGGTATTATTTCCACGACAGTAAAACGGCCGGAGCGTGCATCTCAACATTCCATCAAATACCAAGGATAAGAATGATCGCAGTTACTACTCTGCCCCCTCCCCTATATCACTATGATTTTCACAATTTAATCTTTGCATTTAGGAGAAGACAGAAATAGACAGTAGATCTGCCAGTGTCACATCGCGCCTTGTCACGAACCTCTAGACTCCTCTTCACATTCTCTCTCTAATCCAATTGCCTTCAGACCGGCACAGCGCACTTCATATAACATTAGGCCTGTAATTAAAGTCACAGGGTTAAGAATGCCGTGGCCGATTTAAGCTTTGTTGCTGAATGGATAAAACTTTCAGTAGGAATTAATGTTACGTCTTTAATTATAAGATCAGAGAAGAAGCTACGAAAGGTCCTTTAATTAACGTGTGCACTGTAATCACTTCAACTTCTGGTAAAGAATTACCAACTTAGCGTTCGGTAGAAGAATCAATGGTGAAAAGACACACCTTTATCATGTGGTCAAGATGGAAGAGGTTTTGAGCGAAATTAAATCCTAAGGGATTATTTTGTTTAGGTAAATACACCACATTTTTTGCCATCATGAAAAATTAAGGGGAAAAGTGAAAATTATAATTTAGGAATAGAGGGACCTTAGGATAATTCAAATTTTTCATACAAATGTTGGTAGTCTGGATGACGGTGTGTAGTTACATTTTGTTCTAAATTTAACGTAGCTTATTTTGTAGCCGTGTGACTTGAAGTGTTCACAGTGATGGACATTGCAAAAGTGAAGTTCTTGGTCTTGAGTCCAGATGGCAGCATGACTGCTCTATTTCTTCTCAGCATTAGCAATTACTGATCCCCATAACAGGGTCCTTGCAAATAATGTTGTGGAAAGTGGCTGATACTAAGTCAGGAGAGGTCAGAGAGCGTAATTTGGCACAGATAAAAGACAAAATAAGTGTATTGATGAGCCTTGACATGTTAGCAGTCAAATTATAATTGTTTATTTTACACCAACTTATGCACATTAACTTATAATATTATAAGTTAACGCAACATTTTTATTCATGCCCGTAAGGTTCTTTTACATGCCGTAAATCTACGACATGGGACCGACGGCTTTACTTCCCCTCCGAAGGAAGTGGTGCTCCGGATTTTTATCACCCTTAAAAATCCATCGACCTCGGTCGAGATCGAACCCGCGAACCTTGGGTCCAGTGGCGAGCACGCTAACCACTAGTCCACCGAGGTCGACAAGATGCACGGTAAATACAATGTAAAGTTCAGTCAAATTATAATATTTGTATGATTATCAGATATTCGCCTAAGAAATAATATACTAAGATATATGACAGTGATTAAGATGCTGATATACTTTTTAAGAATTTAAAATCTTATGTTGATATGTGTTATAAATGAATGCAAGTTTGTTGGAATGTAGAACAAAGAAACGTTTAAATCACAGAGCACGAAAAACACGCAGTTGCGTATACAGGGCATACACAAAATAATGGTGCGGTTGTAATAGTGTTCACTATTAAAACCGTACCATTCTTTTGTGTATGCCCTGTACAGGTTACGATACATGAATTATAAGGAGGCTTGCTCTTCTTTTGTTAATTTTGTTACCAGACAATGTGTAAATGATAAGTAATTGGTAAGAATTTTGGTTTATGTTTCATTACAACTTTTGTTGATAACGTTTTTCATTCCAATGAATATTTAGTGATGACACTACAAATACAGGCAGCGGTACGTGTGGAGCCTAACCGCACTTGCCCGACTTGAACCAGTAGTCGTATGCGATAAAAGAGGATGAGATAGGCAGAGTATGTAGCAAGTATGGGGGAAAACAAAAGTACGTACAGAGTTTCGGAGAGAAACTCTGAAGGAGAAGTATCATTTTGAAATAATATGGGAGGTCGTGGGCTGCATTAAACTTGTTCAGGGTAGGGAAAATTGGTGGGATTTTGTGGAAACTGTGATGAACGTCTAATGACATGGACTGGGTGCGCAAGAAACATGAACCGCTATTTGATTTCAGGCTTCCGCCGCGATGTTGATGAGATCTGTGTTCTTCTGGGTAGTTACTCGGCGTCTTGTGGTAATTATTTACCACACGACGCCGTGTAACTGCTCAGAAGACCACAGATTTTCATGAACCGCTATTAAAGTTACAAGTTACTTAAAACACGCTAAGGCCGCATCCACATGTGGATTGTTAAGACTTTATTATTTACAAATACTGCAGATTTTAAAAATTATCAGTTTTGTTTTAAACAAGAATATTGCCTCAATAATTAAATTTGGGGTAAAATTCGCAGCTTTGCGCGTGTGTTGTATGTTGATTTTGCTGTTTGCAACTTTTTCAAAAAAATATAATTAATTATATATTTATTTACATTTAACAATTTGTGGAAGTGTCGATAACATCTAATTAATAGCCGATAACATCTCCTTCAGAACATTAGTGTTAGAATTCCACTCAAAATATTTAATCACTTTGGTTTATTTGTACCAACAAATGCACTAAGACAGTTTTTTCACTGTTTTCTTTATTATTACGATGCCCCAATACGCATTTCGGCAGTTATTCTGCCATCATCAGGGGGTATTTTAAGTGACTTTTTTACATAGACCAATTTTGGTTACGTCATAACAGTTAGACGGTATTTACCACATCGTATAAAATTTTTTTTTGTAAAATTAGTGGTTAAGCTGCTAAAATACCCCCTGATGATGGCAGAATAACTGCCTAAATGCGTATTGGGGCATCGTAATAATAAAGAAAACAGTGAAAAAACTGTCTTAGTGCATTTGTTGGTATAAATAATTCAATTATAAAAAGATGCACGGTGAATATAAAGTGAAGTTGAATCACTTTCTTTCCTCCACGTTAAACACTTCACACTTTACACCTAAATCTCACTCCAAATGGGGACACACTTTGTTAAACCTGTTATATCTACAGGGTGCATTTGAATTTATTAATTCTTTTGCCACTTTGTGTTCATAAGAACAATATGATTAGCCCTTTGAGTTCTGGATGACACTATAAAATCTCCTGTCAGAACTACTAAATCAACATAAAGGTAAAGGTAAAGGTCACCCTAGAACAGGCCATGAAGGCCCAGAGGAGAAGTACACGTATAGCTCTACTCTTTCTTTAACCTCTGCGCTAGATGGGGGTGAGTGGTCAACGCCACGCCCCAGCCGCTTTACCCCCGGGAATGACCCAGTACCCATAGTAACTAAATCAACATAATATCTTATATTAAATTATAAGATATTAATATTTAGCAATGCAAAGAAGTAAATAATATTTCTAAAGGAGATATTTATATATTTAACACGTTATATCGACTTGGACTGTGACAGATTAAAGTGAAGTTGTTCCTGTAGTTGACGATAGGTTCGCCACATGGCAGTCCTTATGAGGCTGTCAGATAGTACCTTGGTATCACTCGGCATTGCAGTGTTCTACTTTGCCAGTGGACTGTATAAAACAGTCACGAGCAAAATTGTGATTTTATGCGTCTCTATGACTGTAATATTTACTGAGATATTGAAAATTTACATGTGGAAATCATTGCTAGAAGCACAGTGGATGAGTTATTATATGATCGTTGTGTTAACTCACATACAGGGTTATTCAAAACGATTGTCGGGGTTTTAACAACTTGGCCACCTCGTTCTCCAGATGTAACCCCATGTGATTTCTTTGTATGGGGTTACGTCAAGGATCAGGTTTATGTTCCTCCTCTTCCCGCAAGTATCCCGGAACTGAAGGTACGAATCAGAACCGCCATTGAAACCATCACCGCTGACATGCTAGAAAAATTTTGGAACGAACTCGATTATCGTGTTGATGTTTGTAGAATCACAAAGGGTGCACATATAGAGCACCTGTAAGGTGTGTCACAAAAACTTGGAGTGTTGTTCTATTAAATAAAAAAATATATACACTCCTATCTCAAGTGTATTGTGTATGAAAGTTGTTAAAACCCCGACAATCATTTTGAATAACCCTGTATATTACGAGGATATAGCCGGTTTAGTGAAAGACTCACAGCTCTCATATACACGTACACAAATACACAGCCTTAAATAATATTTATTCTCTAAAGCTCCTGTTTCCTGAATGTGGATATATTCGAATTAGAACTGAAGTCTTTTCTTTTCTATTGCATTTCTCATTCTCTGAAGAAAATGAGGTTTCCTTTTCAGGAAGTTGCTATATCAACTTTATTGTTATGTACTGTCTTAGTGAAAGTCATAGAATATCATGAAAGACTAAATTAGAAAAAAAGCTCGCTTTTATAAATCCTTTCACGAAAGCTCTGATATAGCTGTTGCTATGACGTACCCCGCATTTCTACAGTTCCGGTGAGCTATATATATATATACTGTCACGCTAAGACAGAAACGTAATTTATTTGTGACCTCGTCAAAGTCTTATTCTTCTGAAGGTAACCGAAATACAATTATTGACACTGATGTAAATCAGAAGGTGCCAAAGGTCAGACAAAACTAAAGGCGTGTATAAAATTAAGAAATAACCTTAATTGATTTGAAAACTTTACTATTATTTGCGTGTTTATTATATTTGAATTACGTAACTTGGGGATACATTTATACTATTCATTATTGCAAGTGGGTTTATGCCCAGTGGCAGTGGTACTACAATGACACATAACACAAAATAACACACATCACAAAAATTAACACACAACACTCAAAACAATACACAACTTTTAAACTTAAAAACACAATAAAACACACATATTACAAAAAAGAAAGAGTAGCTAAGCTTAACAAAAAAAGAAAACCCCACTTACATAAATCTGAGTTAAAAATAATTAGGTACACAAAGCAATGACTCAACATTTATAAGTAGGTTTCTAGCATTTTTCAGTCTGCTCCCTAATTATATATTGAAATCCATAGCAACAAATCCTAGTCCCACAACTCGCCACTGAAGGTAACGTTCACGCAGATGTACGCAGCACAGGTCCTTCCAAACTTAATTTCTTTATTAAGCACATGTTACCATTTCGGTCCTCTGAGTTCTCAACAACAATTAGTCTGGAGACTGAGAGACAAAATAAAACTTCCTTCATGACGTAAAACGAGACTCCACTTCTCCGACTGCAGGTCGTCTGCATTGTGAAATGTGTTCTAATGGTTTTGTTACAACTTTCAAAACTACAAATATCTTGAATTGTACTTGAAGTATTAGTTGTTATTTGTCAGTTCCAACACACTATCAAGGGAAGGACTTAGGGCTGAGGAAATCTACGAAAATTAACTAAAACGCTATGACAATGTTATCCCTATAACTACTCAGATTAATCTGAAGAACATTTAAACATTCAGTCCGTACCGCGCAGTAAACACACTCCGTCTCAGTTATACAAACCAGTCAGTTAATGCTGTACAGTGAAATAATCGCTGTTTGTTCTGAGATCCACACAAAACACATAAATACAGTCCGTACCGCGCAGTAAACACACTCCGTCTCAGTTATACAAACCAGTCAGTTAATGCTGTACAGTGAAATAATCGCTGTTTGTTCTGAGATCCACACAAAACACATAAATACAGTCCGTACCGCGCAGTAAACACACTCCGTCTCAGTTATACAAACCAGTCAGTTAATGCTGTACAGTGAAATAATCGCTGTTTGTTCTGAGATCCACACAAAACACATAAATACAGTCCGTACCGCGCAGTAAACACACTCCGTCTCAGTTATACAAACCAGTCAGTTAATGCTGTACAGTGAAATAATCGCTGTTTGTTCTGAGATCCACACAAAACACATAAATACAGTCCGTACCGCGCAGTAAACACACTCCGTCTCAGTTATACAAACCAGTCAGTTAATGCTGTACAGTGAAATAATCGCTGTTTGTTCTGAGATCCACACAAAACACATAAATACAGTCCGTACCGCGCAGTAAACACACTCCGTCTCAGTTATACAAACCAGTCAGTTAATGCTGTACAGTAAAATAATCGCTGTTTGTTCTGAGATCCACACAAAACACATAAATACAGTCCGTACCGCGCAGTAAACACACTCCGTCTCAGTTATACAAACCAGTCAGTTAATGCTGTACAGTGAAATAATCGCTGTTTGTTCTGAGATCCACACAAAACACATACGTACCGCGCAGTAAACACACTCCGTCTCAGTTATACAAACCAGTCAGTTAATGCTGTACAGTGAAATAATCGCTGTTTGTTCTGAGATCCACACAAAACACATAAATACAGTCCGTACCGCGCAGTAAACACACTCCGTCTCAGTTAACAAACCAGTCAGTTAATGCTGTACAGTGAAATAATCGCTGTTTGTTCTGAGATCCACCAAAACACATAAATACAGTCCGTACGCGCAGTAAACACATCCGTCTCAGTTATACAAACCAGTCAGTAATGTGTACAGTAAATAATCGCTGTTTGTCTGAGATCCACACAAAACACATAAATACAGTCCGTACCAGCGCAGTAACACACTCCGTCTCAGTTATACAAACCAGTCAGTTAATGTGTACAGTAAATAATCGCTGTTGTTCTGAGATCCACACAAAACACATAAATACGTCCGACGCGCAGTAAACAACCGTCTCAGTATAAACCGTCAGTTAAGCTGTACAGTAAATAATCGCTGTTTGTTCTGAGATCCACACAAAACACATAAATACAGTCCGTACCGCGCAGTAAACACACTCCGTCTCAGTTATACAAACCAGTCAGTTAATGTTGTACAGTAAATAATCGCTGTTTGTTCTGAGATCCACACAAAACACATAAATACAGTCCGTACCGCGCAGTAAACACCTCCTTCTCAGTAACAAACCAGTCAGTTAATGCTGTACAGTAAATAATCGCTGTTGTTCAGATCCACACAAAACACATAAATACAGTCCGTACCCGCAGTAAACACATCCGTCTCAGTTAACAAACCATCATAATCTGTACAGTGAAATAATCGCTGTTTGTTCTGAGATCCACACAAAACACATAAAACAGTCCGTACCGCGCAGTAAACACACTCCGTCTCAGTTATACAAACCAGTCAGTTAATGCTGTACAGTGATTAAATAATCGCTGTTTGTTCTGAGATCCACACAAAACACATAAATACAGTCCGTACCGCGCAGTAAACACACTCCGTCTCAGTTATACAAACCAGTCAGTTAATGCTGTACAGTGAAATAATCGCTGTTTGTTCTGAGATCCACACAAAACACATAATACAGTCCGTACCCGCGCAGTAAACACACTCCGTCTCAGTTATACAAACCAGTCAGTTAATGCTGTACAGTGAAATAATCGCTGTTTGTTCTGAGATCCACACAAAACACATAAATACAGTCCGTACCGCGCAGTAAACACACTCCGTCTCAGTTATACAAACCAGTCAGTTAATGCTGTACAGTAAATAATCGCTGTTTGTTCTGAGATCCACACAAAACACATAAATACAGTCCGTACCGCGCAGTAAACACACTCCGTCTCATTATACAAACCAGTCAGTTAATGTGTACAGTAAATAATCGCTGTTTGTTCTGAGATCCACACAAAACACATAAATACAGTCCGTACGCGCAGTAAACACACTCCGTCTCAGTTATACAAACAGTCAGTTAATGCTGTACAGTAAATAATCGCTGTTTGTTCTGAGATCCACACAAAACACATAAATACAGTCCGTACGCGCAGTAAACACACCCGTCTCAGTTATACAACCAGTCTTAATGCTGTACGTAAAATAATCGCTGTTGTTCGAGTCACACAAAACACATAATACAGTCCGTACCGCGCGTAACCACTCCGTTCAGTTATACAAACCAGTCAGTATGTGTACAGTGAATAATCCTGTTTGTTCTGAATCCAACAAAACCTAAAACGTCCGTACCGCGCAGTAAACACACTCGTCTCATTAACAAACCAGTCAGTTAATGCTGTACAGTAAATAATCGCGTTTGTTCTGAGATCCACACAAAAACATAAATACAGTCCTACGCGCAGTAAACACTCCGTCTCAGTATACAAACCATCAGTTATGGTACAGTAAAAAATCGCTGTTGTTCTGAGATCCACACAAACACATAATACATCGTAGCGCATAAACACATCCGTCTCAGTTATACAACCAGTCAGTAATGCTGTACAGTGAAATATCCTGTTTGTCTGAGATCCACACAAAACACATAAATACAGTCCGTACCGCGCAGAACACATGCTCAGTTATCAACCATCAGTTAGTGTACGAATAATGCTGTTTTCGAGATCAACAAACTAAATCGTCGACCGCGATAACACTCCTCTCGTTATACAAACCAGTCAGTAATCTACGTGGGGGGGGGGGGGGGGAACAAAACACATAAATACAGTCCGTACCGCGCAGTATGCGGATCGGTAAGCTGTGTATCGTAGTGTTGTATCGGTATGCTTGTGTTCGGTAAGCCTGTATCGTATGCGGTGTATCGAACCTGGTTGTTCGGTATCAAATCACATAATGAAGTCCGTACCGCGCGTAAATCTACTCCGTTCAGTTATACAAACCAGTCAGTTAATGCTGTACATGATAATTTTCGCTGTTTGTTTCGGTACCAGCTAAAACACAGTATACAGTCCGTACGCGCAGTAAACAATCCGTCTCAGTTATAAACCGTCAGTTAATGCTGTACGTGAAATAATCGCTGTTTGTTCTGAGTCCACACATAAACAATAAATAAGTCCGTGAACCGTGCGCAGTTAACAAACTCCGCTCATTATACAAACAGTCAGTTAATGCTTGTACCCGTGAATAATCGCTGTTGTTATGAGTTCCACACAAAACACATAAATACAGTCCGTACCGCGCCCGATAAAAACATCCGTCTCATTTATACAAACCAGTCAGTTAATGCTGTACAGTTGTAAATAATCGCTGTTTTTCTGGATCCCACAAAACACATTAGATACATGTCCGACCAACGCTGTCACACAGCTCTGTCCATTATACAGACAGTCAGTTAATCTTGTACAGAAAATATAAACGCTGTTTGTTCTAATCCACACAAAACACATAATACAGTCCGTACCGCGCAGTAAACACACTCCGTCTCAGTTATACAAACCAGTCAGTTAATGCTGTACAGTAAAATAATCGCTGTTTGTTCTGAGATCCACACAAAACACATAAATACAGTCCGTACCGCGCAGTAAACACACTCCGTCTCAGTTATACAAACCAGTCAGTTAATGTTGTACAGTGAAATAATCGCTGTTTGTTCTGAGATCCACACAAAACAATAAATACAGTCCGTACCGCGGCAGTAAACACACTCCGTCTCAGTTATACAAACCAGTCAGTTAACGCTGTACAGTAAAATAATCGCTGTTTGTTCTGAGATCCACACAAAACACATAAATACAGTCCGTACCGCGCAGTAAACACACTCCGTCTCAGTTATACAAACCAGTCAGTTAATGTTGTACAGTGAAATAATCGCTGTTTGTTCTGAGATCCACACAAAACACATAAATACAGTCCGTACCGCGCAGTAAACACACTCCGTCTCAGTTATACAAACAGTCAGTTAATGCTGTACAGTGAAATAATCGCTGTTTGTTCTGAGATCCACACAAAACACATAAATACAGTCCGTACCGCGCAGTAAACACACTCCGTCTCAGTTATACAAACCAGTCAGTTAATGCTGTACAGTGAAATAATCGCTGTTTGTTCTGAGATCCACACAAAACACATAAATACAGTCCGTACCGCGCAGTAAACACACTCCGTCTCAGTTATACAAACCAGTCAGTTAATGCTGTACAGTGAAATAATCGCTGTTTGTTCTGAGATCCACACAAAACACATAAATACAGTCCGTACCGCGCAGTAAACACACTCCGTCTCAGTTATACAAACCAGTCAGTTAATGCTGTACAGTGAAATAATCGCTGTTTGTTCTGAGATCCACACAAAACACATAAATACAGTCCGTACCGCGCAGTAAACACACTCCGTCTCAGTTATACAAACCAGTCAGTTAATGCTGTACAGTGAAATAATCGCTGTTTGTTCTGAGATCCACACAAAACACATAAATACAGTCCGTACCGCGCAGTAACACACTCCGTCTCAGTTATACAAACCAGTCAGTTAATGCTGTACAGTAAAATAATCGCTGTTTGTTCTGAGATCCACACAAAACACATAAATACAGTCCGTACCGCGCAGTATGCTTGTGTATCGGTAAGCCTGTGTATCGGTATGCTGTTGTATCGGTATGCTTGTGTATCGGTAAGCCGGTGTATCGGTATGCCGGTGTATCGGTAAGCCGGTGTATCGGTATGCCGGTGTATCGGTATGCCGGTGTATCGGTAAGCCGGTATATCGGTAAGCCGGTGTATCGGTATGCTGTATGCTTGTGTATCGGTAAGCCTGTGTATCGGTATGCTGTTGTATCGGTATGCTTGTGTATCGGTAAGCCGGTGTATCGGTATGCCGGTGTATCGGTAAGCCGATGTATCGGTATGCCGGTGTATCGGTAAGCCGGTATATCGGTAAGCCGGTGTATCGGTAAGCCGGTGTATCGGTATGCCGGTGTATCAGTATGCCATCCTTTTTAATTTAGGCCTCAGTGCATAAATCTGGAATAATGCATAGAGTTTACAGTAGAAATGTATGGAGTTATATTTGTCTAATATTCACAGCTAACTCCAAAAAGTAAAGTCCTTCTGAAGCTAATAGTTCCTCAGTCAATAATACACCGGAATTTTATGGTTGAAGACCATGTTTACAAAAATCCGTCACTGGTTCACACCTGAGCCAGATTAATCAGATTAATCTCTTATCATTTTTTTAAAAACACACTAATGTAATAACATCCTGTCTAAGACTAGTTGTTAAAAGTGTTCTCCTTCTTTCATGGTTCCCCACAAAACCCTGTAGGCATTTCTCGCCCAAACGTGCCACATGCTCTGTCCATCTCATCCTCAGTGATGTGATGACTCGAATAATTCTTGGCGAGCAGAACAAATCATGAAACGCCTCACTATGCTACTCTAATAACCAGGAGACTCATTACATTATTCTGAATACTTTGTGTCTGTCATATGCACTTTATTGGGCATAAAATCGTGTAATTATTTCAGATTTTGAAACTAGCATTAAGCATAGCAGTGACCACATGCATTTTGTAGTCTATCTGGTAGGTTAAATATCATAGCGATTTTCCTGTCACTAGATACGATGTTCGTTGTTGTATTTTCCCTCTACTGAGCCTATATACGGTGTAATTCAAATCAGGGTCAGAGGGTACGGGATGAGCAATCGAGTACCGAGCCGATTATTTCGATAGGGATTTCAGCAATCGTTTTAGACCAACGGTTCTGAACGTAATGTTCGATATATGATATCAAAACTTTAGTTCAATCAAGCAAGGAAATTCTGACATACATTTTAATTTTAAGGTACAAATGCCAGGTAGCTATTTTTAATTACATTGCTGTGTCAATTAACCAGTTCAATTAATTGTTAGTAACATAGATTGCTGAATAAATGCATTGGGTAAAAATATTATTAACATTCTGTAAGTTTGCTGTTGGTAATGATGAGAAACCAATTTTAACTCTTTAAACCGTAGTGATTATTTATAAAATGTTTAAAAATAAATAATTCTACGTTCTGCCCACAAAGTGTATTTATGTGTTTTGTGTGGATCTCAGAACAAACAGCGATTATTTCACTGTACAACATTAACTGACTGGTTTGTATAACTGAGACGGAGTGTGTTTACTGCGAGGTACGGACTGTATTTATGTGTTTTGTGTGGATCTCAGAACAAACAGCGATTATTTCCCTGTACAGCATTAACTGACTGGTTTGTGTAACTGAGACGGAGTGTGTTTACTGCGCGGTACGGACTGTATTTATGTGTTTTGTGTGGATCTCAGAACAAACAGCGATTATTTCACTGTACAACATTAACTGACTGGTTTGTATAACTGAGACGGAGTGTGTTTACTGCGCGGTACGGACTGTATTTATGTGTTTTGTGTGGATCTCAGAACAAACAGCGATTATTTCACTGTACAACATTAACTGACTGGTTTGTATAACTGAGACGGAGTGTGTTTACTGCGCGGTACGGACTGTATTTATGTGTTTTGTGTGGATCTCAGAACAAACAGCGATTATTTCACTGTACAACATTAACTGACTGGTTTGTATAACTGAGACGGAGTGTGTTTACTGCGCGGTACGGACTGTATTTATGTGTTTTGTGTGGATCTCAGAACAAACAGCGATTATTTCACTGTACAGCATTAACTGACTGGTTTGTATAACTGAGACGGAGTGTGTTTACTGCGCGGTACGGACTGTATTTATGTGTTTTGTGTGGATCTCAGAACAAACAGCGATTATTTCACTGTACAGCATTAACTGACTGGTTTGTATAACTGAGACGGAGTGTGTTTACTGCGCGGTACGGACTGTATTTATGTGTTTTGTGTGGATCTCAGAACAAACAGCGATTATTTCACTGTACAGCATTAACTGACTGGTTTGTATAACTGAGACGTAGACGTAGAATATCATGAAAGACTAAATTAGAAAAAAAGCTCGCTTTTATAAATCCTTTCACGAAAGCTCTGATATAGCTGTTGCTATGACGTACCCCGCATTTCTACAGTTCCGGTGAGCTATATATATATATACTGTCACGCTAAGACAGAAACGTAATTTATTTGTGACCTCGTCAAAGTCTTATTCTTCTGAATGTAACCGAAATACAATTATTGACACTGATGTAAATCAGAACGTGCCAAATGTCAGACAAAACTAAAGACGTGTATAAAATTAAGAAATAACCTTAATTGATTTGAAAACTTTACTATTATTTGCGTGTTTATTATATTTGAATTACTTAACTTGGGGATACATTTATACTATTCATTATTGCAAGTGGGTTTATGCCCAGTGGCAGTGGTACTACAATGACACATAACACAAAATAACACACATCACAAAAATTAACACACAACACTCAAAACAATACACAACACATAAACTTAAAAAAATAATAAAACACACACATATTACAAAAAAGAAAGAGTAGCTAAGCCTAACAAAAAAAGAAAACCCCACTTACATAAATCTGAGTTAAAAATAATTAGGTACACAAAGCAATGGCTCAACATTTATAAGTAGGTTTCTAGCATTTTTCAGTCTGCTCCCTAATTATATATTGAAATCCATAGCAACAAATCCTAGTCCCACAACTCGCCACTGAAGGTAACGTTCACGCAGATGTACGCAGCACAGGTCCTTCCAAACTTAATTTCTTTTTTAAGCACATGTTACCATTTCGGTCCTCTGAGTTCTCAACAACAATTAGTCTGGAGACTGAGAGACAAAATAAAACTTCCTTCATGACGTAAAACGAGACTCCACTTCTCCGACTGCAGGTCGTCTGCATTGTGAAATGTGTTCTAATGGTTTTGTTACAACTTTCAAAACTACAAATATCTTGAATTGTACTTGAAGTATTAGTTGTTATTTGTCAGTTCCAACACACTATCCAGGGAAGGACTTAGGGCTGAGGAAATCTACGAAAATTAACTAAAACGCTATGACAATGTTATCCCTATAACTACTCAGATTAATCTGAAGAACATTTAAACATTCAGTCCGTACCGCGCAGTAAACACACTCCGTCTCAGTTATACAAACCAGTCAGTTAATGCTGTACAGTGAAATAATCGCTGTTTGTTCTGAGATCCACACAAAACACATAAATACAGTCCGTACCGCGCAGTAAACACACTCCGTCTCAGTTATACAAACCAGTCAGTTAATGCTGTACAGTAAAATAATCGCTGTTTGTTCTGAGATCCACACAAAACACATAAATACAGTCCGTACCGCGCAGTAAACACACTCCGTCTCAGTTATACAAACCAGTCAGTTAATGCTGTACAGTAAAATAATCGCTGTTTGTTCTGAGATCCACACAAAACACATAAATACAGTCCGTACCGCGCAGTAAACACACTCCGTCTCAGTTATTACAAACCAGTCAGTTAATGCTGTACAGTGAAATAATCGCTGTTTGTTCTGAGATCCACACAAAACACATAAATACAGTCCGTACCGCGCAGTAAACACACTCCGTCTCAGTTATACAAACCAGTCAGTTAATGCTGTACAGTAAAATAATCGCTGTTTGTTCTGAGATCCACACAAAACACATAAATACAGTCCGTACCGCGCAGTAAACACACTCCGTCTCAGTTATACAAACCAGTCAGTTAATGCTGTACAGTAAAATAATCGCTGTTTGTTCTGAGATCCACACAAAACACATAAATACAGTCCGTACCGCGCAGTAAACACACTCCGTCTCAGTTATACAAACCAGTCAGTTAATGCTGTACAGTGAAATAATCGCTGTTTGTTCTGAGATCCACACAAAACACATAAATACAGTCCGTACCGCGCAGTAAACACACTCCGTCTCAGTTATACAAACCAGTCAGTTAATGCTGTACAGTGAAATAATCGCTGTTTGTTCTGAGATCCACACAAAACACATAAATACAGTCCGTACCGCGCAGTAAACACACTCCGTCTCAGTTATACAAACCAGTCAGTAAATGCTGTACAGTGAAATAATCGCTGTTTGTTCTGAGATCCACACAAAACACATAAATACAGTCCGTACCGCGCAGTAAACACACTCCGTCTCAGTTATACAAACCAGTCAGTTAATGCTGTACAGTGAAATAATCGCTGTTTGTTCTGAGATCCACACAAAACACATAAATACAGTCCGTACCGCGCAGTAAACACACTCCGTCTCAGTTATACAAACCAGTCAGTTAATGCTGTACAGTGAAATAATCGCTGTTTGTTCTGAGATCCACACAAAACACATAAATACAGTCCGTACCGCGCAGTAAACACACTCCGTCTCAGTTATACAAACCAGTCAGTTAATGCTGTACAGTAAAATAATCGCTGTTTGTTCTGAGATCCACACAAAACACATAAATACAGTCCGTACCGCGCAGTAAACACACTCCGTCTCAGTTATACAAACCAGTCAGTTAATGTTGTACAGTGAAATAATCGCTGTTTGTTCTGAGATCCACACAAAACACATAAATACAGTCCGTACCGCGCAGTAAACACACTCCGTCTCAGTTATACAAACCAGTCAGTTAATGCTGTACAGTAAAATAATCGCTGTTTGTTCTGAGATCCACACAAAACACATAAATACAGTCCGTACCGCGCAGTAAACACACTCCGTCTCAGTTATACAAACCAGTCAGTTAATGTTGTACAGTGAAATAATCGCTGTTTGTTCTGAGATCCACACAAAACACATAAATACAGTCCGTACCGCGCAGTAAAACACATCCGTCTCAGTTATACAAACCAGTCAGTTAATGCTGTACAGTGAAATAATCGCTGTTTGTTCTGAGATCCACACAAAACACATAAATACAGTCCGTACCGCGCAGTAAACACACTCCGTCTCAGTTATACAAACCAGTCAGTTAATGCTGTACAGTGAAATAATCGCTGTTTGTTCTGAGATCCACACAAAACACATAAATACAGTCCGTACCGCGCAGTAAACACACTCCGTCTCAGTTATACAAACCAGTCAGTTAATGCTGTACAGTGAAATAATCGCTGTTTGTTCTGAGATCCACACAAAACACATAAATACAGTCCGTACCGCGCAGTAAACACACTCCGTCTCAGTTATACAAACCAGTCAGTTAATGCTGTACAGTGAAATAATCGCTGTTTGTTCTGAGATCCACACAAAACACATAAATACAGTCCGTACCGCGCAGTAAACACACTCCGTCTCAGTTATACAAACCAGTCAGTTAATGCTGTACAGTGAAATAATCGCTGTTTGTTCTGAGATCCACACAAAACACATAAATACAGTCCGTACCGCGCAGTAAACACACTCCGTCTCAGTTATACAAACCAGTCAGTTAATGCTGTACAGTAAAATAATCGCTGTTTGTTCTGAGATCCACACAAAACACATAAATACAGTCCGTACCGCGCAGTAAACACACTCCGTCTCAGTTATACAAACCAGTCAGTTAATGTTGTACAGTGAAATAATCGCTGTTTGTTCTGAGATCCACACAAAACACATAAATACAGTCCGTACCGCGCAGTAAACACACTCCGTCTCAGTTATACAAACCAGTCAGTTAATGCTGTACAGTAAAATAATCGCTGTTTGTTCTGAGATCCACACAAAACACATAAATACAGTCCGTACCGCGCAGTAAACACACTCCGTCTCAGTTATACAAACCAGTCAGTTAATGCTGTACAGTAAAATAATCGCTGTTTGTTCTGAGATCCACACAAAACACATAAATACAGTCCGTACCGCGCAGTAAACACACTCCGTCTCAGTTATACAAACCAGTCAGTTAATGCTGTACAGTGAAATAATCGCTGTTTGTTCTGAGATCCACACAAAACACATAAATACAGTCCGTACCGCGCAGTAAACACACTCCGTCTCAGTTATACAAACCAGTCAGTTAATGCTGTACAGTGAAATAATCGCTGTTTGTTCTGAGATCCACACAAAACACATAAATACAGTCCGTACCGCGCAGTAAACACACTCCGTCTCAGTTATACAAACCAGTCAGTTAATGCTGTACAGTGAAATAATCGCTGTTTGTTCTGAGATCCACACAAAACACATAAATACAGTCCGTACCGCGCAGTATGCTTGTGTATCGGTAAGCCTGTGTATCGGTATGCTGTTGTATCGGTATGCTTGTGTATCGGTAAGCCGGTGTATCGGTATGCCGGTGTATCGGTAAGCCGGTGTATCGGTATGCCGGTGTATCGGTATGCCGGTGTATCGGTAAGCCGGTATATCGGTAAGCCGGTGTATCGGTATGCTGTATGCTTGTGTATCGGTAAGCCTGTGTATCGGTATGCTGTTGTATCGGTATGCTTGTGTATCGGTAAGCCGGTGTATCGGTATGCCGGTGTATCGGTAAGCCGATGTATCGGTATGCCGGTGTATCGGTAAGCCGGTATATCGGTAAGCCGGTGTATCGGTAAGCCGGTGTATCGGTATGCCGGTGTATCAGTATGCCATCCTTTTTAATTTAGGCCTCAGTGCATAAATCTGGAATAATGCATAGAGTTTACAGTAGAAATGTATGGAGTTATATTTGTCTAATATTCACAGCTAACTCCAAAAAGTAAAGTCCTTCTGAAGCTAATAGTTCCTCAGTCAATAATACACCGGAATTTTATGGTTGAAGACCATGTTTACAAAAATCCGTCACTGGTTCACACCTGAGCCAGATTAATCAGATTAATCTCTTATCATTTTTTTAAAAACACACTAATGTAATAACATCCTGTCTAAGACTAGTTGTTAAAAGTGTTCTCCTTCTTTCATGGTTCCCCACAAAACCCTGTAGGCATTTCTCGCCCAAACGTGCCACATGCTCTGTCCATCTCATCCTCAGTGATGTGATGACTCGAATAATTCTTGGCGAGCAGAACAAATCATGAAACGCCTCACTATGCTACTCTAATAACCAGGAGACTCATTACATTATTCTGAATACTTTGTGTCTGTCATATGCACTTTATTGGGCATAAATCGTGTAATTATTTCAGATTTTGAAACTAGCATTAAGCATAGCAGTGACCACATGCATTTTGTAGTCTATCTGGTAGGTTAAATATCATAGCGATTTTCCTGTCACTAGATACGATGTTCGTTGTTGTATTTTCCCTCTACTGAGCCTATATACGGTGTAATTCAAATCAGGGTCAGAGGGTACGGGATGAGCAATCGAGTACCGAGCCGATTATTTCGATAGGGATTTCAGCAATCGTTTTAGACCAACGGTTCTGAACGTAATGTTCGATATATGATATCAAAACTTTAGTTCAATCAAGCAAGGAAATTCTGACATACATTTTAATTTTAAGGTACAAATGCCAGGTAGCTATTTTTAATTACATTGCTGTGTCAATTAACCAGTTCAATTAATTGTTAGTAACATAGATTGCTGAATAAATGCATTGGGTAAAAATATTATTAACATTCTGTAAGTTTGCTGTTGGTAATGATGAGAAACCAATTTTAACTCTTTAAACCGTAGTGATTATTTATAAAATGTTTAAAAATAAATAATTCTACGTTCTGCCCACAAAGTGTATTTATGTGTTTTGTGTGGATCTCAGAACAAACAGCGATTATTTCACTGTACAACATTAACTGACTGGTTTGTATAACTGAGACGGAGTGTGTTTACTGCGAGGTACGGACTGTATTTATGTGTTTTGTGTGGATCTCAGAACAAACAGCGATTATTTCCCTGTACAGCATTAACTGACTGGTTTGTGTAACTGAGACGGAGTGTGTTTACTGCGCGGTACGGACTGTATTTATGTGTTTTGTGTGGATCTCAGAACAAACAGCGATTATTTCACTGTACAACATTAACTGACTGGTTTGTATAACTGAGACGGAGTGTGTTTACTGCGCGGTACGGACTGTATTTATGTGTTTTGTGTGGATCTCAGAACAAACAGCGATTATTTCACTGTACAACATTAACTGACTGGTTTGTATAACTGAGACGGAGTGTGTTTACTGCGCGGTACGGACTGTATTTATGTGTTTTGTGTGGATCTCAGAACAAACAGCGATTATTTCACTGTACAACATTAACTGACTGGTTTGTATAACTGAGACGGAGTGTGTTTACTGCGCGGTACGGACTGTATTTATGTGTTTTGTGTGGATCTCAGAACAAACAGCGATTATTTCACTGTACAGCATTAACTGACTGGTTTGTATAACTGAGACGGAGTGTGTTTACTGCGCGGTACGGACTGTATTTATGTGTTTTGTGTGGATCTCAGAACAAACAGCGATTATTTCACTGTACAGCATTAACTGACTGGTTTGTATAACTGAGACGTAGACGTAGAATATCATGAAAGACTAAATTAGAAAAAAAGCTCGCTTTTATAAATCCTTTCACGAAAGCTCTGATATAGCTGTTGCTATGACGTACCCCGCATTTCTACAGTTCCGGTGAGCTATATATATATATACTGTCACGCTAAGACAGAAACGTAATTTATTTGTGACCTCGTCAAAGTCTTATTCTTCTGAATGTAACCGAAATACAATTATTGACACTGATGTAAATCAGAACGTGCCAAATGTCAGACAAAACTAAAGACGTGTATAAAATTAAGAAATAACCTTAATTGATTTGAAAACTTTACTATTATTTGCGTGTTTATTATATTTGAATTACTTAACTTGGGGATACATTTATACTATTCATTATTGCAAGTGGGTTTATGCCCAGTGGCAGTGGTACTACAATGACACATAACACAAAATAACACACATCACAAAAATTAACACACAACACTCAAAACAATACACAACACATAAACTTAAAAAAATAATAAAACACACACATATTACAAAAAAGAAAGAGTAGCTAAGCCTAACAAAAAAAGAAAACCCCACTTACATAAATCTGAGTTAAAAATAATTAGGTACACAAAGCAATGGCTCAACATTTATAAGTAGGTTTCTAGCATTTTTCAGTCTGCTCCCTAATTATATATTGAAATCCATAGCAACAAATCCTAGTCCCACAACTCGCCACTGAAGGTAACGTTCACGCAGATGTACGCAGCACAGGTCCTTCCAAACTTAATTTCTTTTTTAAGCACATGTTACCATTTCGGTCCTCTGAGTTCTCAACAACAATTAGTCTGGAGACTGAGAGACAAAATAAAACTTCCTTCATGACGTAAAACGAGACTCCACTTCTCCGACTGCAGGTCGTCTGCATTGTGAAATGTGTTCTAATGGTTTTGTTACAACTTTCAAAACTACAAATATCTTGAATTGTACTTGAAGTATTAGTTGTTATTTGTCAGTTCCAACACACTATCCAGGGAAGGACTTAGGGCTGAGGAAATCTACGAAAATTAACTAAAACGCTATGACAATGTTATCCCTATAACTACTCAGATTAATCTGAAGAACATTTAAACATTCAGTCCGTACCGCGCAGTAAACACCACTCCGTCTCAGTTATACAAACCAGTCAGTTAATGCTGTACAGTGAAATAATCGCTGTTTGTTCTGAGATCCACACAAAACACATAAATACAGTCCGTACCGCGCAGTAAACACACTCCGTCTCAGTTATACAAACCAGTCAGTTAATGCTGTACAGTAAAATAATCGCTGTTTGTTCTGAGATCCACACAAAACACATAAATACAGTCCGTACCGCGCAGTAAACACACTCCGTCTCAGTTATACAAACCAGTCAGTTAATGCTGTACAGTAAAATAATCGCTGTTTGTTCTGAGATCCACACAAAACACATAAATACAGTCCGTACCGCGCAGTAAACACACTCCGTCTCAGTTATACAAACCAGTCAGTTAATGCTGTACAGTGAAATAATCGCTGTTTGTTCTGAGATCCACACAAAACACATAAATACAGTCCGTACCGCGCAGTAAACACACTCCGTCTCAGTTATACAAACCAGTCAGTTAATGCTGTACAGTAAAATAATCGCTGTTTGTTCTGAGATCCACACAAAACACATAAATACAGTCCGTACCGCGCAGTAAACACACTCCGTCTCAGTTATACAAACCAGTCAGTTAATGCTGTACAGTAAAATAATCGCTGTTTGTTCTGAGATCCACACAAAACACATAAATACAGTCCGTACCGCGCAGTAAACACACTCCGTCTCAGTTATACAAACCAGTCAGTTAATGCTGTACAGTAAAATAATCGCTGTTTGTTCTGAGATCCACACAAAACACATAAATACAGTCCGTACCGCGCAGTAAACACACTCCGTCTCAGTTATACAAACCAGTCAGTTAATGCTGTACAGTGAAATAATCGCTGTTTGTTCTGAGATCCACACAAAACACATAAATACAGTCCGTACCGCGCAGTAAACACACCCGTCTCAGTTATACAAACCATCAGTTAATGCTGTACAGTGAAATAATCGCTGTTTGTTCTGAGATCCACACAAAACACATAAATACAGTCCGTACCGCGCAGTAAACACACTCCGTCTCAGTTATACAAACCAGTCAGTTAATGCTGTACAGTGAAATAATCGCTGTTTGTTCTGAGATCCACACAAAACACATAAATACAGTCCGTACCGCGCAGTAAACACACTCCGTCTCAGTTATACAAACCAGTCAGTTAATGCTGTACAGTGAAATAATCGCTGTTTGTTCTGAGATCCACACAAAACACATAAATACAGTCCGTACCGCGCAGTAACACACTCCGTCTCAGTTATACAAACCAGTCAGTTAATGCTGTACAGTAAAATAATCGCTGTTTGTTCTGAGATCCACACAAAACACATAAATACAGTCCGTACCGCGCAGTAAACACACTCCGTCTCAGTTATACAAACCATCAGTTAATGTGTACAGTGAAATAATCGCTGTTTGTTCTGAGATCCACACAAAACACATAAATACAGTCCGTACCGCGCAGTAAACACACTCCGTCTCAGTTATACAAACCAGTCAGTTAATGCTGTACAGTAAATAATCGCTGTTTGTTCTGAGATCCACACAAAACACATAAATACAGTCCGTACCGCGCAGTAAACACACTCCGTCTCAGTTATACAAACCAGTCAGTTAATGTGTACAGTGAAATAATCGCTGTTTGTTCTGAGATCCACACAAAACACATAAATACAGTCCGTACCGCGCAGTAAACACACTCCGTCTCAGTTATACAAACCAGTCAGTTAATGCTGTACAGTAAATAATCGCTGTTTGTTCTGAGATCCACACAAACACATAAATACAGTCCGTACCGCGCAGTAAACACACTCCGTCTCAGTTATACAAACCAGTCAGTTAATGCTGTACAGTGAAATAATCGCTGTTTGTTCTGAGATCCACACAAAACACATAAATACAGTCCGTACCGCGCAGTAAACACACTCCGTCTCAGTTATACAAACCAGTCAGTTAATGCTGTACAGTGAAATAATCGCTGTTTGTTCTGAGATCCACACAAAACACATAAATACAGTCCGTACCGCGCAGTAAACACACTCCGTCTCAGTTATACAAACCAGTCAGTTAATGCTGTACAGTGAAATAATCGCTGTTTGTTCTGAGATCCACACAAAACACATAAATACAGTCCGTACCGCGCAGTAAACACACTCCGTCTCAGTTATACAAACCAGTCAGTTAATGCTGTACAGTGAAATAATCGCTGTTTGTTCTGAGATCCACACAAAACACATAAATACAGTCCGTACCGCGCAGTAAAACACTCCGTCTCAGTTATACAAACCAGTCAGTTAATGCTGTACAGTAAAATAATCGCTGTTTGTTCTGAGATCCACACAAAACACATAAATACAGTCCGTACCGCGCAGTAAACACACTCCGTCTCAGTTATACAAACCAGTCATTAATGTGTACAGTGAAATAATCGCTGTTTGTTCTGAGATCCACACAAAACACATAAATACATGTCCGTACCGCGCAGTAAACACACTCCGTCTCAGTTATACAACCAGTCATTAATGCTGTACATAAATAATCGCTGTTTGTTCTGAGATCCACACAAAACACATAAATACAGTCCGTACCGCGCAGTAAACACACTCCGTCTCATTATACAACCAGTCAGTTAATGCTGTACAGTAAAATAATCGCTGTTTGTTCTGAGATCCACACAAAACACATAAATACAGTCCGTACCGCGCAGTAAACACACTCCTCTCAGTTATACAAACCAGTCAGTTAATGCTGTACAGTGAAATAATCGCTGTTTGTTCTGAGATCCACACAAAACACATAAATACAGTCCGTACCGCGCAGTAAACACACTCCGTCTCAGTTATACAAACCAGTCAGTTAATGCTGTACAGTAAAAATCGCTGTTTGTTCTGAGATCCACACAAAACACATAAATACAGTCCGTACCGCGCAGTAAACACACTCCGTCTCAGTTATACAAACCAGTCAGTTAATGCTGTACAGTAAAATAATCGCTGTTTGTTCTGAGATCCACACAAAACACATAAATACAGTCCGTACCGCGCAGTAAACACACTCCGTCTCAGTTATACAAACCAGTCAGTTAATGCTGTACAGTGAAATAATCGCTGTTTGTTCTGAGATCCACACAAAACACATAAATACAGTCCGTACCGCGCAGTAAACACACTCCGTCTCAGTTATACAAACCAGTCAGTTAATGCTGTACAGTGAAATAATCGCTGTTTGTTCTGAGATCCACACAAAACACATAAATACAGTCCGTACCGCGCAGTAAACACACTCCGTCTCAGTTATACAAACCAGTCAGTTAATGCTGTACAGTGAAATAATCGCTGTTTGTTCTGAGATCCACACAAAACACATAAATACAGTCCGTACCGCGCAGTAAACACACTCCGTCTCAGTTATACAAACCAGTCAGTTAATGCTGTACAGTGAAATAATCGCTGTTTGTTCTGAGATCCACACAAAACACATAAATACAGTCCGTACCGCGCAGTATGCTTGTGTATCGGTAAGCCTGTGTATCGGTATGCTGTTGTATCGGTATGCTTGTGTATCGGTAAGCCGGTGTATCGGTATGCCGGTGTATCGGTAAGCCGGTGTATCGGTATGCCGGTGTATCGGTATGCCGGTGTATCGGTAAGCCGGTATATCGGTAAGCCGGTGTATCGGTATGCTGTATGCTTGTGTATCGGTAAGCCTGTGTATCGGTATGCTGTTGTATCGGTATGCTTGTGTATCGGTAAGCCGGTGTATCGGTATGCCGGTGTATCGGTAAGCCGATGTATCGGTATGCCGGTGTATCGGTAAGCCGGTATATCGGTAAGCCGGTGTATCGGTAAGCCGGTGTATCGGTATGCCGGTGTATCAGTATGCCATCCTTTTTAATTTAGGCCTCAGTGCATAAATCTGGAATAATGCATAGAGTTTACAGTAGAAATGTATGGAGTTATATTTGTCTAATATTCACAGCTAACTCCAAAAAGTAAAGTCCTTCTGAAGCTAATAGTTCCTCAGTCAATAATACACCGGAATTTTATGGTTGAAGACCATGTTTACAAAAATCCGTCACTGGTTCACACCTGAGCCAGATTAATCAGATTAATCTCTTATCATTTTTTTAAAAACACACTAATGTAATAACATCCTGTCTAAGACTAGTTGTTAAAAGTGTTCTCCTTCTTTCATGGTTCCCCACAAAACCCTGTAGGCATTTCTCGCCCAAACGTGCCACATGCTCTGTCCATCTCATCCTCAGTGATGTGATGACTCGAATAATTCTTGGCGAGCAGAACAAATCATGAAACGCCTCACTATGCTACTCTAATAACCAGGAGACTCATTACATTATTCTGAATACTTTGTGTCTGTCATATGCACTTTATTGGGCATAAAATCGTGTAATTATTTCAGATTTTGAAACTAGCATTAAGCATAGCAGTGACCACATGCATTTTGTAGTCTATCTGGTAGGTTAAATATCATAGCGATTTTCCTGTCACTAGATACGATGTTCGTTGTTGTATTTTCCCTCTACTGAGCCTATATACGGTGTAATTCAAATCAGGGTCAGAGGGTACGGGATGAGCAATCGAGTACCGAGCCGATTATTTCGATAGGGATTTCAGCAATCGTTTTAGACCAACGGTTCTGAACGTAATGTTCGATATATGATATCAAAACTTTAGTTCAATCAAGCAAGGAAATTCTGACATACATTTTAATTTTAAGGTACAAATGCCAGGTAGCTATTTTTAATTACATTGCTGTGTCAATTAACCAGTTCAATTAATTGTTAGTAACATAGATTGCTGAATAAATGCATTGGGTAAAAATATTATTAACATTCTGTAAGTTTGCTGTTGGTAATGATGAGAAACCAATTTTAACTCTTTAAACCGTAGTGATTATTTATAAAATGTTTAAAAATAAATAATTCTACGTTCTGCCCACAAAGTGTATTTATGTGTTTTGTGTGGATCTCAGAACAAACAGCGATTATTTCACTGTACAACATTAACTGACTGGTTTGTATAACTGAGACGGAGTGTGTTTACTGCGAGGTACGGACTGTATTTATGTGTTTTGTGTGGATCTCAGAACAAACAGCGATTATTTCCCTGTACAGCATTAACTGACTGGTTTGTGTAACTGAGACGGAGTGTGTTTACTGCGCGGTACGGACTGTATTTATGTGTTTTGTGTGGATCTCAGAACAAACAGCGATTATTTCACTGTACAACATTAACTGACTGGTTTGTATAACTGAGACGGAGTGTGTTTACTGCGCGGTACGGACTGTATTTATGTGTTTTGTGTGGATCTCAGAACAAACAGCGATTATTTCACTGTACAACATTAACTGACTGGTTTGTATAACTGAGACGGAGTGTGTTTACTGCGCGGTACGGACTGTATTTATGTGTTTTGTGTGGATCTCAGAACAAACAGCGATTATTTCACTGTACAACATTAACTGACTGGTTTGTATAACTGAGACGGAGTGTGTTTACTGCGCGGTACGGACTGTATTTATGTGTTTTGTGTGGATCTCAGAACAAACAGCGATTATTTCACTGTACAGCATTAACTGACTGGTTTGTATAACTGAGACGGAGTGTGTTTACTGCGCGGTACGGACTGTATTTATGTGTTTTGTGTGGATCTCAGAACAAACAGCGATTATTTCACTGTACAGCATTAACTGACTGGTTTGTATAACTGAGACGTAGACGTAGAATATCATGAAAGACTAAATTAGAAAAAAAGCTCGCTTTTATAAATCCTTTCACGAAAGCTCTGATATAGCTGTTGCTATGACGTACCCCGCATTTCTACAGTTCCGGTGAGCTATATATATATATACTGTCACGCTAAGACAGAAACGTAATTTATTTGTGACCTCGTCAAAGTCTTATTCTTCTGAATGTAACCGAAATACAATTATTGACACTGATGTAAATCAGAACGTGCCAAATGTCAGACAAAACTAAAGACGTGTATAAAATTAAGAAATAACCTTAATTGATTTGAAAACTTTACTATTATTTGCGTGTTTATTATATTTGAATTACTTAACTTGGGGATACATTTATACTATTCATTATTGCAAGTGGGTTTATGCCCAGTGGCAGTGGTACTACAATGACACATAACACAAAATAACACACATCACAAAAATTAACACACAACACTCAAAACAATACACAACACATAAACTTAAAAAAATAATAAAACACACACATATTACAAAAAAGAAAGAGTAGCTAAGCCTAACAAAAAAGAAAACCCCACTTACATAAATCTGAGTTAAAAATAATTAGGTACACAAAGCAATGGCTCAACATTTATAAGTAGGTTTCTAGCATTTTTCAGTCTGCTCCCTAATTATATATTGAAATCCATAGCAACAAATCCTAGTCCCACAACTCGCCACTGAAGGTAACGTTCACGCAGATGTACGCAGCACAGGTCCTTCCAAACTTAATTTCTTTTTTAAGCACATGTTACCATTTCGGTCCTCTGAGTTCTCAACAACAATTAGTCTGGAGACTGAGAGACAAAATAAAACTTCCTTCATGACGTAAAACGAGACTCCACTTCTCCGACTGCAGGTCGTCTGCATTGTGAAATGTGTTCTAATGGTTTTGTTACAACTTTCAAAACTACAAATATCTTGAATTGTACTTGAAGTATTAGTTGTTATTTGTCAGTTCCAACACACTATCCAGGGAAGGACTTAGGGCTGAGGAAATCTACGAAAATTAACTAAAACGCTATGACAATGTTATCCCTATAACTACTCAGATTAATCTGAAGAACATTTAAACATTCAGTCCGTACCGCGCAGTAAACACACTCCGTCTCAGTTATACAAACCAGTCAGTTAATGCTGTACAGTGAAATAATCGCTGTTTGTTCTGAGATCCACACAAAACACATAAATACAGTCCGTACCGCGCAGTAAACACACTCCGTCTCAGTTATACAAACCAGTCAGTTAATGCTGTACAGTAAAATAATCGCTGTTTGTTCTGAGATCCACACAAAACACATAAATACAGTCCGTACCGCGCAGTAAACACACTCCGTCTCAGTTATACAAACCAGTCAGTTAATGCTGTACAGTAAAATAATCGCTGTTTGTTCTGAGATCCACACAAAAACACATAAATACAGTCCGTACCGCGCAGTAAACACACTCCGTCTCAGTTATACAAACCAGTCAGTTAATGCTGTACAGTGAAATAATCGCTGTTTGTTCTGAGATCCACACAAAACACATAAATACAGTCCGTACCGCGCAGTAAACACACTCCGTCTCAGTTATACAAACCAGTCAGTTAATGCTGTACAGTAAAATAATCGCTGTTTGTTCTGAGATCCACACAAAACACATAAATACAGTCCGTACCGCGCAGTAAACACACTCCGTCTCAGTTATACAAACCAGTCAGTTAATGCTGTACAGTAAAATAATCGCTGTTTGTTCTGAGATCCACACAAAACACATAAATACAGTCCGTACCGCGCAGTAAACACACTCCGTCTCAGTTATACAAACCAGTCAGTTAATGCTGTACAGTGAAATAATCGCTGTTTGTTCTGAGATCCACACAAAACACATAAATACAGTCCGTACCCGCGCAGTAAACACACTCCGTCTCAGTTATACAAACCAGTCAGTTAATGCTGTACAGTAAAATAATCGCTGTTTGTTCTGAGATCCACACAAAACACATAAATACAGTCCGTACCGCGCAGTAAACACACTCCGTCTCAGTTATACAAACCAGTCAGTTAATGCTGTACAGTAAAATAATCGCTGTTTGTTCTGAGATCCACACAAAACACATAAATACAGTCCGTACCGCGCAGTAAAACACACTCCGTCTCAGTTATACAAACCAGTCAGTTAATGCTGTACAGTGAAATAATCGCTGTTTGTTCTGAGATCCACACAAAACACATAAATACAGTCCGTACCGCGCAGTAAACACACTCCGTCTCAGTTATACAAACCAGTCAGTTAATGCTGTACAGTGAAATAATCGCTGTTTGTTCTGAGATCCACACAAAACACATAAATACAGTCCGTACCGCGCAGTAAACACACTCCGTCTCAGTTATACAAACCAGTCAGTTAATGCTGTACAGTGAAATAATCGCTGTTTGTTCTGAGATCCACACAAAACACATAAATACAGTCCGTACCGCGCAGTAAACACACTCCGTCTCAGTTATACAAACCAGTCAGTTAATGCTGTACAGTGAAATAATCGCTGTTTGTTCTGAGATCCACACAAAACACATAAATACAGTCCGTACCGCGCAGTAAACACACTCCGTCTCAGTTATACAAACCAGTCAGTTAATGCTGTACAGTGAAATAATCGCTGTTTGTTCTGAGATCCACACAAAACACATAAATACAGTCCGTACCGCGCAGTAAACACACTCCGTCTCAGTTATACAAACCAGTCAGTTAATGCTGTACAGTAAAATAATCGCTGTTTGTTCTGAGATCCACACAAAACACATAAATACAGTCCGTACCGCGCAGTAAACACACTCCGTCTCAGTTATACAAACCAGTCAGTTAATGTTGTACAGTGAAATAATCGCTGTTTGTTCTGAGATCCACACAAAACACATAAATACAGTCCGTACCGCGCAGTAAACACACTCCGTCTCAGTTATACAAACCAGTCAGTTAATGCTGTACAGTAAAATAATCGCTGTTTGTTCTGAGATCCACACAAAACACATAAATACAGTCCGTACCGCGCAGTAAACACACTCCGTCTCAGTTATACAAACCAGTCAGTTAATGCTGTACAGTGAAATAATCGCTGTTTGTTCTGAGATCCACACAAAACACATAAATACAGTCCGTACCGCGCAGTAAACACACTCCGTCTCAGTTATACAAACCAGTCAGTTAATGCTGTACAGTGAAATAATCGCTGTTTGTTCTGAGATCCACACAAAACACATAAATACAGTCCGTACCGCGCAGTAAACACACTCCGTCTCAGTTATACAAACCAGTCAGTTAATGCTGTACAGTAAAATAATCGCTGTTTGTTCTGAGATCCACACAAAACACATAAATACAGTCCGTACCGCGCAGTAAACACACTCCGTCTCAGTTATACAAACCAGTCAGTTAATGCTGTACAGTGAAATAATCGCTGTTTGTTCTGAGATCCACACAAAACACATAAATACAGTCCGTACCGCGCAGTAAACACACTCCGTCTCAGTTATACAAACCAGTCAGTTAATGTGTACAGTGAAATAATCGCTGTTGTTCTGAGATCACACAAAAACATAAATACAGTCGTCGGCAGTAAACACACTCCGTCTCGTTATACAAACAGTCAGTTAATGCTGTACAGTGAAATATCGCTGTTTGTTTGAGATCCACACAAACACATAATACAGTCCGTACGCGCAGTAAACACACTCCGTTCAGTTATACAAACCAGTCAGTTAATGCTGTACAGTAAATAATCGCTGTTTGTTCTGAGATCCACACAAAACACATAAATACAGTCCGTACGCGCAGTAAACACACTCCGTCTCAGTTATACAAACCAGTCAGTTAATGCTGTACAGTAATAATCGCTGTTTGTTCTGAGATCCACCAAAACATAATACAGTCCGTACGCGCAGTAAACACACTCCGTCTCAGTTATACAAACAGTCAGTTAATGCTGTACAGTGAAATAATCGCTGTTTGTTCTGAGATCCACACAAAACACATAATACAGTCGTCGCGCAGTAAACACACTCCGTCTCAGTTTACAAACAGTCAGTAATGCTGTACAGTAAATAATCGCTGTTTGTTCTGAGATCCACACAAACACTAAATACAGTCCGTACGCGCAGTAACACACTCCGTCTCAGTTATACAACCAGTCAGTTAATGTGTACAGTAAATAATCGTGTTTGTTCTGAGATCCACACAAACACATAAATACAGTCCGTACGGCAGTAAACACACTCGTTCAGTTATAAAACCGTAGTTATGGTACAGTAAATATCGTGTTGTTGAGATCCACACAAACACATAATACAGTCCGTACGCGCGAACACACTCCGTCCAGTTATACACGTCAGTTAATGTGTACAGTAATAATGCTGTTTGTTGAGATCACAACACATAATACAGTCCGTACGGCAGTAACACATCCGTCTAGTTCAAACAGTAGTTATGTGTACAGTAATAATCGCTGTTTGTCTGAGATCACACAAAACACATAATACAGTCCGTCCGCAGTAACACATCCGTTCAGTTATCAACAGTGTTATGCTGACAGTAATAATCGTGTTGTTTGGTCACACAACACATAAATACAGTCGTCGCGCAGTAACACACTCGTCTCAGTATACAACCAGCAGTTATGCTGTACAGAATATGGTTTTTTGGATCCACACAAAACAATAATACAGTCGACGCGAGTAACCACTGTTAGTTATACAAACAGTCAGTATGTTACAGGAATAATCGTGTTTGTTCTGAGATCACAAAAACAAATAGTCGTACGGAGTAACACCGTTCAGTTACAACAGTAGTAATGCTGTACAGTGAAATAATCGCTGTTTGTTCTGAGATCCACACAAAACACATAAATACAGTCCGTACCGCGCAGTAAACACACTCCGTCTCAGTTATACAAACCAGTCAGTTAATGCTGTACAGTGAAATAATCGCTGTTTGTTCTGAGATCCACACAAAACACATAAATACAGTCCGTACCGCGCAGTAAACACACTCCGTCTCAGTTATACAAACCAGTCAGTTAATGCTGTACAGTGAATAATCGCTGTTTGTTCTGAGATCCACACAAAACACATAAATACAGTCCGTACCGCGCAGTAAACACACTCCGTCTCAGTTATACAAACCAGTCAGTTAATGCTGTACAGTGAAATAATCGCTGTTTGTTCTGAGATCCACACAAAACACATAAATACAGTCCGTACCGCGCAGTAAACACACTCCGTCTCAGTTATACAAACCAGTCAGTTAATGCTGTACAGTAAAATAATCGCTGTTTGTTCTGAGATCCACACAAAACACATAAATACAGTCCGTACCGCGCAGTAAACACACTCCGTCTCAGTTATACAAACCAGTCAGTTAATGCTGTACAGTGAAATAATCGCTGTTTGTTCTGAGATCCACACAAAACACATAAATACAGTCCGTACCGCGCAGTAAACACACTCCGTCTCAGTTATACAAACCAGTCAGTTAATGCTGTACAGTGAAATAATCGCTGTTTGTTCTGAGATCCACACAAAACACATAAATACAGTCCGTACCGCGCAGTAAACACACTCCGTCTCAGTTATACAAACCAGTCAGTTAATGCTGTACAGTGAAATAATCGCTGTTTGTTCTGAGATCCACACAAAACACATAAATACAGTCCGTACCGCGCAGTAAACACACTCCGTCTCAGTTATACAAACCAGTCAGTTAATGCTGTACAGTGAAATAATCGCTGTTTGTTCTGAGATCCACACAAAACACATAAATACAGTCCGTACCGCGCAGTATGCTTGTGTATCGGTAAGCCTGTGTATCGGTATGCTGTTGTATCGGTATGCTTGTGTATCGGTAAGCCGGTGTATCGGTATGCCGGTGTATCGGTAAGCCGGTGTATCGGTATGCCGGTGTATCGGTATGCCGGTGTATCGGTAAGCCGGTATATCGGTAAGCCGGTGTATCGGTATGCTGTATGCTTGTGTATCGGTAAGCCTGTGTATCGGTATGCTGTTGTATCGGTATGCTTGTGTATCGGTAAGCCGGTGTATCGGTATGCCGGTGTATCGGTAAGCCGATGTATCGGTATGCCGGTGTATCGGTAAGCCGGTATATCGGTAAGCCGGTGTATCGGTAAGCCGGTGTATCGGTATGCCGGTGTATCAGTATGCCATCCTTTTTAATTTAGGCCTCAGTGCATAAATCTGGAATAATGCATAGAGTTTACAGTAGAAATGTATGGAGTTATATTTGTCTAATATTCACAGCTAACTCCAAAAAGTAAAGTCCTTCTGAAGCTAATAGTTCCTCAGTCAATAATACACCGGAATTTTATGGTTGAAGACCATGTTTACAAAATCCGTCACTGGTTCACACCTGAGCCAGATTAATCAGATTAATCTCTTATCATTTTTTTAAAAACACACTAATGTAATAACATCCTGTCTAAGACTAGTTGTTAAAAGTGTTCTCCTTCTTTCATGGTTCCCCACAAAACCCTGTAGGCATTTCTCGCCCAAACGTGCCACATGCTCTGTCCATCTCATCCTCAGTGATGTGATGACTCGAATAATTCTTGGCGAGCAGAACAAATCATGAAACGCCTCACTATGCTACTCTAATAACCAGGAGACTCATTACATTATTCTGAATACTTTGTGTCTGTCATATGCACTTTATTGGGCATAAAATCGTGTAATTATTTCAGATTTTGAAACTAGCATTAAGCATAGCAGTGACCACATGCATTTTGTAGTCTATCTGGTAGGTTAAATATCATAGCGATTTTCCTGTCACTAGATACGATGTTCGTTGTTGTATTTTCCCTCTACTGAGCCTATATACGGTGTAATTCAAATCAGGGTCAGAGGGTACGGGATGAGCAATCGAGTACCGAGCCGATTATTTCGATAGGGATTTCAGCAATCGTTTTAGACCAACGGTTCTGAACGTAATGTTCGATATATGATATCAAAACTTTAGTTCAATCAAGCAAGGAAATTCTGACATACATTTTAATTTTAAGGTACAAATGCCAGGTAGCTATTTTTAATTACATTGCTGTGTCAATTAACCAGTTCAATTAATTGTTAGTAACATAGATTGCTGAATAAATGCATTGGGTAAAAATATTATTAACATTCTGTAAGTTTGCTGTTGGTAATGATGAGAAACCAATTTTAACTCTTTAAACCGTAGTGATTATTTATAAAATGTTTAAAAATAAATAATTCTACGTTCTGCCCACAAAGTGTATTTATGTGTTTTGTGTGGATCTCAGAACAAACAGCGATTATTTCACTGTACAACATTAACTGACTGGTTTGTATAACTGAGACGGAGTGTGTTTACTGCGAGGTACGGACTGTATTTATGTGTTTTGTGTGGATCTCAGAACAAACAGCGATTATTTCCCTGTACAGCATTAACTGACTGGTTTGTGTAACTGAGACGGAGTGTGTTTACTGCGCGGTACGGACTGTATTTATGTGTTTTGTGTGGATCTCAGAACAAACAGCGATTATTTCACTGTACAACATTAACTGACTGGTTTGTATAACTGAGACGGAGTGTGTTTACTGCGCGGTACGGACTGTATTTATGTGTTTTGTGTGGATCTCAGAACAAACAGCGATTATTTCACTGTACAACATTAACTGACTGGTTTGTATAACTGAGACGGAGTGTGTTTACTGCGCGGTACGGACTGTATTTATGTGTTTTGTGTGGATCTCAGAACAAACAGCGATTATTTCACTGTACAACATTAACTGACTGGTTTGTATAACTGAGACGGAGTGTGTTTACTGCGCGGTACGGACTGTATTTATGTGTTTTGTGTGGATCTCAGAACAAACAGCGATTATTTCACTGTACAGCATTAACTGACTGGTTTGTATAACTGAGACGGAGTGTGTTTACTGCGCGGTACGGACTGTATTTATGTGTTTTGTGTGGATCTCAGAACAAACAGCGATTATTTCACTGTACAGCATTAACTGACTGGTTTGTATAACTGAGACGTAGACGTAGAATATCATGAAAGACTAAATTAGAAAAAAAGCTCGCTTTTATAAATCCTTTCACGAAAGCTCTGATATAGCTGTTGCTATGACGTACCCCGCATTTCTACAGTTCCGGTGAGCTATATATATATATACTGTCACGCTAAGACAGAAACGTAATTTATTTGTGACCTCGTCAAAGTCTTATTCTTCTGAATGTAACCGAAATACAATTATTGACACTGATGTAAATCAGAACGTGCCAAATGTCAGACAAAACTAAAGACGTGTATAAAATTAAGAAATAACCTTAATTGATTTGAAAACTTTACTATAATTTGCGTGTTTATTATATTTGAATTACTTAACTTGGGGATACATTTATACTATTCATTATTGCAAGTGGGTTTATGCCCAGTGGCAGTGGTACTACAATGACACATAACACAAAATAACACACATCACAAAAATTAACACACAACACTCAAAACAATACACAACACATAAACTTAAAAAAATAATAAAACACACACATATTACAAAAAAGAAAGAGTAGCTAAGCCTAACAAAAAAAGAAAACCCCACTTACATAAATCTGAGTTAAAAATAATTAGGTACACAAAGCAATGGCTCAACATTTATAAGTAGGTTTCTAGCATTTTTCAGTCTGCTCCCTAATTATATATTGAAATCCATAGCAACAAATCCTAGTCCCACAACTCGCCACTGAAGGTAACGTTCACGCAGATGTACGCAGCACAGGTCCTTCCAAACTTAATTTCTTTTTTAAGCACATGTTACCATTTCGGTCCTCTGAGTTCTCAACAACAATTAGTCTGGAGACTGAGAGACAAAATAAAACTTCCTTCATGACGTAAAACGAGACTCCACTTCTCCGACTGCAGGTCGTCTGCATTGTGAAATGTGTTCTAATGGTTTTGTTACAACTTTCAAAACTACAAATATCTTGAATTGTACTTGAAGTATTAGTTGTTATTTGTCAGTTCCAACACACTATCAAGGGAAGGACTTAGGGCTGAGGAAATCTACGAAAATTAACTAAAACGCTATGACAATGTTATCCCTATAACTACTCAGATTAATCTGAAGAACATTTAAACATTCAGTCCGTACCGCGCAGTAAACACACTCCGTCTCAGTTATACAAACCAGTCAGTTAATGCTGTACAGTGAAATAATCGCTGTTTGTTCTGAGATCCACACAAAACACATAAATACAGTCCGTACCGCGCAGTAAACACACTCCGTCTCAGTTATACAAACCAGTCAGTTAATGCTGTACAGTAAAATAATCGCTGTTTGTTCTGAGATCCACACAAAACACATAAATACAGTCCGTACCGCGCAGTAAACACACTCCGTCTCAGTTATACAAACCAGTCAGTTAATGCTGTACAGGGAAATAATCGCTGTTTGTTCTGAGATCCACACAAAACACATAAATACAGTCCGTACCGCGCAGTAAACACACTCCGTCTCAGTTATACAAACCAGTCAGTTAATGCTGTACAGGGAAATAATCGCTGTTTGTTCTGAGATCCACACAAAACACATAAATACAGTCCGTACCGCGCAGTAAACACACTCCGTCTCAGTTATACAAACCAGTCAGTTAATGCTGTACAGTAAAATAATCGCTGTTTGTTCTGAGATCCACACAAAACACATAAATACAGTCCGTACCGCGCAGTAAACACACTCCGTCTCAGTTATACAAACCAGTCAGTTAATGCTGTACAGTGAAATAATCGCTGTTTGTTCTGAGATCCACACAAAACACATAAATACAGTCCGTACCGCGCAGTAAACACACTCCGTCTCAGTTATACAAACCAGTCAGTTAATGCTGTACAGGGAAATAATCGCTGTTTGTTCTGAGATCCACACAAAACACATAAATACAGTCCGTACCGCGCAGTAAACACACTCCGTCTCAGTTATACAAACCAGTCAGTTAATGCTGTACAGGGAAATAATCGCTGTTTGTTCTGAGATCCCCACACAAAACACATAAATACAGTCCGTACCGCGCAGTAAAACACACTCCGTCTCAGTTATACAAACCAGTCAGTTAATGCTGTACAGTAAAATAATCGCTGTTTGTTCTGAGATCCACACAAAACACATAAATACAGTCCGTACCGCGCAGTAAACACACTCCGTCTCAGTTATACAAACCAGTCAGTTAATGCTGTACAGGGAAATAATCGCTGTTTGTTCTGAGATCCACACAAAACACATAAATACAGTCCGTACCGCGCAGTAAACACACTCCGTCTCAGTTATACAAACCAGTCAGTTAATGCTGTACAGGGAAATAATCGCTGTTTGTTCTGAGATCCACACAAAACACATAAATACAGTCCGTACCGCGCAGTAAACACACTCCGTCTCAGTTATACAAACCAGTCAGTTAATGCTGTACAGTAAAATAATCGCTGTTTGTTCTGAGATCCACACAAAACACATAAATACAGTCCGTACCGCGCAGTAAACACACTCCGTCTCAGTTATACAAACCAGTCAGTTAATGCTGTACAGTGAAATAATCGCTGTTTGTTCTGAGATCCACACAAAACACATAAATACAGTCCGTACCGCGCAGTAAACACACTCCGTCTCAGTTATACAAACCAGTCAGTTAATGCTGTACAGGGAAATAATCGCTGTTTGTTCTGAGATCCACACAAAACACATAAATACAGTCCGTACCGCGCAGTAAACACACTCCGTCTCAGTTATACAAACCAGTCAGTTAATGCTGTACAGGGAAATAATCGCTGTTTGTTCTGAGATCCACACAAAACACATAAATACAGTCCGTACCGCGCAGTAAACACACTCCGTCTCAGTTATACAAACCAGTCAGTTAATGCTGTACAGTAAAATAATCGCTGTTTGTTCTGAGATCCACACAAAACACATAAATACAGTCCGTACCGCGCAGTAAACACACTCCGTCTCAGTTATACAAACCAGTCAGTTAATGCTGTACAGGGAAATAATCGCTGTTTGTTCTGAGATCCACACAAAACACATAAATACAGTCCGTACCGCGCAGTAAACACACTCCGTCTCAGTTATACAAACCAGTCAGTTAATGCTGTACAGGGAAATAATCGCTGTTTGTTCTGAGATCCACACAAAACACATAAATACAGTCCGTACCGCGCAGTAAACACACTCCGTCTCAGTTATACAAACCAGTCAGTTAATGCTGTACAGGGAAATAATCGCTGTTTGTTCTGAGATCCACACAAAACACATAAATACAGTCCGTACCGCGCAGTAAACACACTCCGTCTCAGTTATACAAACCAGTCAGTTAATGTTGTACAGTGAAATAATCGCTGTTTGTTCTCAGATCCACACAAAACACATAAATACACTTTGTGGGCAGAACGTAGAATTATTTATTTTTAAACATTTTATAAATAATCACTACGGTTTAAAGAGTTAAAATTGGTTTCTCATCATTACCAACAGCAAACTTACAGAATGTTAATAATATTTTTACACAATGCATTTATTTAGCAATCTATGTTACTAACAATTAATTGAACTGGTTAATTGACACAGCAATGTAATTAAAAATAGCTACCTGGCATTTGTACCTTAAAATTAAAATGTATGTCAGAATTTCCTTGCTTGATTGAACTAAAGTTTTGATATCATATATCGAACATTACGTTCAGAACCGTTGGTCTAAAACGATTGCTGAAATCCCTATCGAAATAATCGGCTCGGTACTCGATTGCTCATCCCGTACCCTCTGACCCTGATTTGAATTACACCGTATATAGGCTCAGTAGAGGGAAAATACAACAACGAACATCGTATCTAGTGACAGGAAAATCGCTATGATATTTAACCTACCAGATAGACTACAAAATGCATGTGGTCACTGCTATGCTTAATGCTAGTTTCAAAATCTGAAATAATTACACGATTTTATGCCCAATAAAGTGCATATGACAGACACAAAGTATTCAGAATAATGTAATGAGTCTCCTGGTTATTAGAGTAGCATAGTGAGGCGTTTCATGATTTGTTCTGCTCGCCAAGAATTATTCGAGTCATCACATCACTGAGGATGAGATGGACAGAGCATGTGGCACGTTTGGGCGAGAAATGCCTACAGGGTTTTGTGGGGAACCATGAAAGAAGGAGAACACTTTTAACAACTAGTCTTAGACAGGATGTTATTACATTAGTGTGTTTTTAAAAAAATGATAAGAGATTAATCTGATTAATCTGGCTCAGGTGTGAACCAGTGACGGATTTTTGTAAACATGGTCTTCAACCATAAAATTCCGGTGTATTATTGACTGAGGAACTATTAGCTTCAGAAGGACTTTACTTTTTGGAGTTAGCTGTGAATATTAGACAAATATAACTCCATACATTTCTACTGTAAACTCTATGCATTATTCCAGATTTATGCACTGAGGCCTAAATTAAAAAGGATGGCATACTGATACACCGGCATACCGATACACCGGCTTACCGATACACCGGCTTACCGATATACCGGCTTACCGATACACCGGCATACCGATACATCGGCTTACCGATACACCGGCATACCGATACACCGGCTTACCGATACACAAGCATACCGATACAACAGCATACCGATACACAGGCTTACCGATACACAAGCATACAGCATACCGATACACCGGCTTTACCGATATACCGGCTTACCGATACACCGGCATACCGATACACCGGCATACCGATACACCGGCTTACCGATACATCGGCATACCGATACACCGGCTTACCGATACACCGGCATACCGATACACCGGCTTACCGATACATCGGCATACCGATACACCGGCTTACCGATACACAAGCATACCGGTACAACAGCATACCGATACATCGGCTTACCGATACAACAGCATACCGATACACCGGCTTACCGATACAACAGCATACCGATACACCGGCTTACCGATACAACAGCATACCGATACACCGGCTTACCGATACAACAGCATACCGATACACCGGCTTACCGATACAACAGCATACCGATACACCGGCTTACCGATACAACAGCATACCGATACACCGGCTTACCGATACAACAGCATACAGATACACCGGCTTACCAACATACTTTCACACATGTTAGACGGTTCACAACCTTATCTGATATTTATCTGAAAAATTCGTGGTTTCTTTCATTCTTTGGACTAATCTAGAGTCATTATTTTATCTGACAACTATCGGTTGCACTTTGTGTCTTTTCGTTTATCCAGTAACCTAATCCACTCAGCCCACCGCCCATACGTGCGGCCGGAAGTGACGAAGGATAGATGTGAGATAAATAACAAATCAAAATTCTTATTTGAAATTTCTACTAAAAAAACATAACATCTTGTAAGAATTCCTTCTATACCGATAAGCAATAGTAATCTTGACAGTATAGACGTAATATTGAAAAGAGTAGTCACGAACGGAGCCGCAAGATATAATACCTTCTGAATATTACTGTAAGTTTTGGATTTAACTTGAAGCACGTGCAATGCGAACTATGAAGCAGGCCACGTGGCGAGCTTCAAGGTCCTCGCAGCGACATCGACTGAGTATTCAAGATTTCTGGGATTTGAAGTCATGTCCTTAAGCAAGTAGTACCCTGCGTTTTGATGGAACTCATTGCCTTCATCTTCAAGGAAGGGTATTTCTCAGAAAAATCATATAAAAATCATCCTTGTAGGACTTTCCCAACCTTGAAGATAAAAGCGATAATTTCTTCGAAACGTCTGGATGTTTGCAATATGGCGTTGTTCGTCCTCACATACCCGGAAGACCAGAATCCTCAATAAAACCGCTGTGGTAACCTTAAATGTGGCAAGTATATTCATGTTACAACTGGAAAATTAAAAAGTGATTGGATTGGAAAAGAGGATTAGGTAGATACTTTTTCCTCTTTTGACAAGTGCGAGAAACAGAGGAAAAAACACTTCATTTTATCCTAAACCATTTATATATATATATATATTCAGAACGTAACCAGGCTTGTGATCAGAATTCCCGTATTTGTTTTTCATCAGCTGCGATGTATGTGTGGATTTTTCCCATTTATCGAGTTTGTTTCCTCAAATAAACTTGCGTTTCCTAAAGGTTCTCACCTTGGTACGTAAACCTACGGCATACGGCCAGGCTAAACGTATTTAGAAGCCATTCAATTTGTAAAATCCCCAAAACAATTTTGAATAAAGCAAAACAAATTATACATTCATATGTATTTCTAGAGAATATAGGGTGCCCTTCGTAACAGCAATTCTCATGCCAAATTTGAGATTCTCTCAGCGGTGAAGTTGAAGATTCATTTCTGTCTGATGTGCCGTCGTGTCGTTCGGTAAGCAGTACCGACGTTTCGAAGGATTGTAGTGTGTTCATCTTCAGTGTCAAACACTATAAGATTCAGATGATTAAGACAATATGATCCTTAAAACGTCGGTACTGATACACATACCGACGCTGCATAACCCAGACGACACGCGTCCTCAAGAGTTTTCTTTCTTAAAAATTACAGTTGACATTTTCTTAAAGAAACGTGTTCATAAGCAGGACACTGTACATATCGATATATATCGATACATCTAGAGTAAACAGACGTAAGGTAACACTGCCATACGTGATTTGAGGCTCCCGCCACGATGTAAATATCTGTGCCTTTTGGTGATTTTACGCAGCGTGGAATGGTAATTCCGTACCGACGTTTCGGGAAAACCTAGTGGTCACATCGTCAAGGATCAAACAGTTGAACCCTTGAAGATGTGACCGATAGGTCGTCCCGAAACGTCAGTACGGAACTGCCATTTTACGCCGCGTAAAATCCAAAAGACGCAGATATCAACATGTCCGTAGTAAAGATACCGAATTGTAAAGATGGCGATGTCACACTGTTTGTACCTTACTTTGAACAGTAATATACAGGGTGATCTGCTTGCATGGGGATTGTAATGATATAAGGCTTAGACCAGTGGCTACTCCGTGGCAACTCTTCTGTTTCGTTAATTCTTTCTTCTTACTTCTCCACTTTCTTTAATTTTGGATCGGCCTAGATTGCAGAAACGATCTAAAATTCAGGAATGATATGCATAAATAACTAACTAACTAACTAACTCCATGTAGCACAGTCCTTCTTGAGAAGCTAACAGGTCGTCAGCTAGTCAAGAAACTTGATATGCATAACACTACTAATAAATTCGTAATGTGTATAATAACAAATTACATTATTCTTGATTGCTTGACCCTTGAAGGTGGGGGCCGATAGGTTACCCGAAACGTCGGTAGCAAATTACCATTCTACGCTACGTAAAATCCCATAATAGGTTGTCCCGAAACGTCGGTAGCAAATTACCATTCTACGCTACTTAAAATCCCATAATAGGTTGTCCCGAAACATCGGTAGCAAATTACCATTCTACGCTACGTAAAATCCCACGATAGATTGTCCCGAAACGTCGGTAGCAAATTACCATTCTACGCTACGTAAAATCCCACGATAGGTTGTCCCGAAACGTCGGTAGCAAATTACCATTCTACGCTACGTAAAATTCCACGATAGGTTGTCCCGAAACGTCGGTAGCAAATTACCATTCTACGCTACGTAAAATCCCCCGATAGGTTGTCCCGAAACGTCGGTAGCAAATTACCATTCTACGCTACGTAAAATTCCACGATAGGTTGTCCCGAAACGTCGGTAGCAAATTACCATTCTACGCTACGTAAAATCCCACGATAGGTTGTCCCGAAACGTCGGTAGCAAATTACCATTCTACGCTACGTAAAATCCCACGATAGGTTGTCCCGAAACGTCGGTAGCAAACTACCATTCTACGCTGCGCAAAATCCCAGAAAAACGCAGATCTACACGGTTGGCTACATTTATCCGGAAAGTTTGTCCAGTACCCCGAAGTTCCGAAACACAATCACGCAGCAATGTTGATTTTCAGAAGAATAGATTGGGAAACATTAATTGAAAATACTAATTTATGTACACAAAGGCAGATCCTACAAGGTCCTCATCAAATTATCCTTACACTCCAAATAAGTGTAATGTTTGTCATTGATAAATATAATGTGGAGGCCAAATGCAATAAAAAAGAAAATATGGAATTTGTTTCAAAATGGACGCAGTATTGATGAAACGTAAATCCACTGAGTCGCTATGGTTAAGGTACAACAGTATATTTCTTTCAGGATATCAGTTCCAGAGATCACAAAGAAATCCTGGAAGAAGATTATTAATTCGTAAGTTATTTAAAGAATAGAACTTATATTGAAACTTTATTGTAGCAGTTTATATATACATATAAGGATAATTAGAACTGAATGTTTGGCATTGGATATTTTAGTTAAGGAAAGTATCCACATAAATATTCCAGATAAATGTAATTATAAACAATTATTTTGAAACTTTTAAAAGCATATATAATCTTTTTAAAATTTTTAAATTTTTTATTAATTCAACGAAGGAAAATGTTAATTTAGAACACCGTGTATTTCCTGTTTTTAAGATCAAAACTCGTTCTTGTTCTTCACTTGCATATTCCTCTAATCCTAATCCCTGCAGGTGTTCAAAATTCGAAATTATAAACCTGCGTGGAGAATCCATTTTTGTCCATGTAACTCGTCGTTCAGTTGAGCTAGTGTCGCCATTGTTTATATTCCTTATATTTACATAATTTATTTTTTTGTAAAAAAAATAAAATAAAAATTCTGACTTCTTAAAGCATAGACAATTTTTATATCAAGTAAATTCACCGAGATTTATTACAAAATAAAATCCTCTATATAATTTTGATATATTAATCGTATCTTCTCCAGTTTACATTCGCGTTGTAGTTTAAATGCTGATGTCAGTAATAACTGAACAAGTCACAAAAGTATTGCAATGCTAAAGCTTCCGTATTCTACATCAAATTATCACTAGCTTCTCAGTTTCTTTCCGGCCACAAAAAAATAAACAGTCTGTGATTGTATACAACAAAAGCTAAAATATTATAAATGGCATATATATAGAGCTTGCTTACCGTGCAGATTGGGCCAGACCAGAAGATGCGGCTAGATAACTTTTGTAAATAGACGTCGTTTCACAACAAACCAGTTTTTATATCATATTTAATAAACAGCATATAGAATAGAAAAAAAATAGGCGATAAAATTTTTCCAAGTTAGGGTGGATTTCAAAATAATTTTTGAGTTCAGTATCTTCACACACAACACAATTACTTTAAAAAAATTCTCTGTTTAAGTCACAGATATTCTATTTATAACTTAGTCCTTTAAAAAATTACGACATACAGACGAATTAATAGAAGATATTAGGATACGTTTGACATATCGATAATGTTTGAAGAAGCCATCGATGTTTAAATAATGTTATATATTTAGTGATGACTAAATATACCAATGAGCACACTAAACAATAACACAGATAGTTGAACGTGATATATATGTATTAATACATCTAAATCATTATACGATGACAGTTCGATTTTGCCTGAATAAGGTTCCTTTGAATAAAGCATGTCAACGCCTTAAACACCGCAACACCACAACACAGGCCTGTGGACTATAAAGTTCTTAGATGGATTTGCAGCTTGTATTAATTCTGCACGTTATAACACCGACGATCGCAAAGAGCTGCGACGGGAACGTCGAAGAAGCCCGGAGCTTGGCGCGACACCAGAGATATGCGGACAGGCGCAACGGAAGAACCGAGCACGATGTGCTAGCTGCAGAGCCGGCGCGGAACTGAGAGAAGCAGCGACTGTGTTGGGGCAGGAGCTGATGGTTTTGTGGTGAGATCGTTTGTAGCGGGGCTTGTACAGCTGATCGCTGATCGCTAGCTCTGTACAGGAGCTGTAGTACTGGTCTGATGGTTTTGTGGTGAGATCGTTTGTAGCGGGGCTTGTACAGCTGATCGCTGATCGCTGATCGCTAGCTCTGTACAGGAGCTGTAGTACTGGTCTGATGGTTTTGTGGTGAGATCGTTTGTAGCGGGTCTTGTACAGCTGATCGCTGATACTGACGCTAGCTCTGTACAGGAGCTGTAGTACTGGTCTGATGGTTTTGTGGTGAGATCGTTTGTAGCGGGTCTTGTACAGCTGATCGCTGATCGTGATCGCTAGCTCTGTACAGGAGCTGTAGTACTGGTCTGATGGTTTTGTGGTGAGATCGTTTGTAGCGGGGCTTGTACAGCTGATCGCTGATCGCTGATCGCTAACTCTGTACAGGAGCTTTAGTACTGGTCTGATGGTTTTGTGGTGAGATCGTTTGTAGCGGGTCTTGTACAGCTGATCGCTGATCGCTGATCGCTAGCTCTGTACAGGAGCTGTAGTACTGGTCTGATGGTTTTGTGGTGAGATCGTTTGTAGATGGTCTTGTACAGCTGATCGCTGATCGCTGATCGCTAGCTCTGTACAGGAGCTGTAGTACTGGTTTGATGGTTTTGTGGTGAGATCGTTTGAAGCGGGTCTTGTACAGCTGATCGCTGATCGCTGATCGCTAGCTCTGTACAGGAGCTGTAGTACTGGTCTGATGGTTTTGTGGTGAGATCGTTTGTAGCGGGTCTTGTACAGCTGATCGCTGATCGCTGATCGCTAGCTCTGTACAGGAGCTGTAGTACTGGTCTGATGGTTTTGTGGTGAGATCGTTTGTAGCGGGTCTTGTACAGCTGATCGCTGATCGCTAGCTCTGTACAGGAGCTGTAGTACTGGTCTGATGGTTTTGTGGTGAGATCGTTTGTAGCGGGTCTTGTACAGCTGATCGCTGATCGCTAGCTCTGTACAGGAGCTGTAGTACTGGTCTGATGGTTTTGTGGTGAGATCGTTTGTAGCGGGGCTTGTACAGCTGATCGCTGATCGCTAGCTCTGTACAGGAGCTGTAGTACTGGTCTGATGGTTTCGTGGTGAGATCGTTTGTAGCGGGGCTTGTACAGCTGATCGCTGATCGCTAGCTCTGTACAGGAGCTGTAGTACTGGTCTGATGGTTTTGTGGTGAGATCGTTTGTAGCGGGCTTGTACAGCTGATCGCTGATCGCTAGCTCTGTACAGGAGCTTTAGTACTGGTCTGATGGTTTTGTGGTGAGATCGTTTGTAGCGGGGCTTGTACAGCTGATCGCTGATCGCTAGCTCTGTACAGGAGCTGTAGTACTGGTCTGATGGTTTTGTGGTGAGATCGTTTGTAGCGGGTCTTGTACAGCTGATCGCTGATCGCTAGCTCTGTACAGGAGCTGTAGTACTGGTCTGATGGTTTTGTGGTGAGGTCGTTTGTAGCGGGGCTTGTACAGCTGATCGCTGATCGCTAGCTCTGTACAGGAGCTGTAGTACTGGTCTGATGTTTTTGTGGTGAGATCGTTTGTAACGGGGCTTGTACAGCTGATCGCTGATCGCTAGCTCTGTACAGGAGCTGTAGTACTGGTCTGATGGTTTTGTGGTGAGATCGTTTGTAGCGGGGCTTGTACAGCTGATCGCTGATCGCTAGCTCTGTACAGGAGCTGTAGTACTGGTCTGATGGTTTTGTGGTGAGATCGTTTGTAGCGGGCTTGTACAGCTGATCGCTGATCGCTAGCTCTGTACAGGAGCTGTAGTACTGGTCTGATGGTTTTGTGGTGAGATCGTTTGTAGCGGGGCTTGTACAGCTGATCGCTGATCGCTGATCGCTAACTCTGTACAGGAGCTGTAGTACTGGTCTGATTGTTTTGTGGTGAGATCGTTTGTAGCGGGGCTTGTACAGCTGATCGCTGATCGCTGATCACTAGCTCTGTACAGGAGCTGTAGTACTGGTCTGATGGTTTTGTGGTGAGATCGTTTGTAGCGGGGCTTGTACAGCTGATCGCTGATCGCTAGCTCTGTACAGGAGCTGTAGTACTGGTCTGATGGTTTTGTGGTGAGATCGTTTGTAGCGGGGCTTGTACAGCTGATCGCTGATCGCTAATCGCTAGCTCTGTACAGGAGCTGTAGTACTGGTCAGATGGTTTTGTGGTGAGATCGTTTGTAGCGGGGCTTGTACAGCTGATCGATGATCGCTAGCTCTGTACAGGAGCTGTAGTACTGGTCTGATGGTTTTGTGGTGAGATCGTTTGTAGCGGGGCTTGTACAGCTGATCGCTGATCGCTGATCGCTAGCTCTGTACAGGAGCTGTAGTACTGGTCAGATGGTTTTGTGGTGAGATCGTTTGTAGCGGGGCTTGTACAGCTGATCGCTGATCGCTGATCGCTAGCTCTGTACAGGAGCTGTAGTACAGGTCTGATGGTTTTGTGGTGAGATCGTTTGTAGATGGTCTTGTACAGCTGATCGCTGATCGCTGATCGCTAGCTCTGTACAGGAGCTGTAGTACTGGTCTGATGGTTTTGTGGTGAGATCGTTTGTAGCGGGGCTTGTACAGCTGATCGCTGATCGCTGATCGCTGATCGCTAGCTCTGTACAGGAGCACGGACAATGATAAGAAGTTTGGTAAACTTCCGAAAGTATTGGCATACAAATTACGGTCGGTGCACTGCCAAGAACTCCATGCACAAGTACGGTCGGTGCACTACCAAGAGCTCCATGCAGAAGTTTGTTTTAAAAATTTAGAGATTTTGCCTATTCCACGTCAATATACATTTTCATTAATGAAATTTATTTTAAACAATCAATAAAATTTTTAAACAAATTCATCTATACACAGTACAGACATCAACAATAAGCACCAAGCAAAGGAAAAATCTCGGTAACTATATGTGGTAACAAAACAGACTTTAGACACACCTTCCTCTCGAAAGCATTTTTTATAACGTTACCAACATTCTAAGTTCTGTTAAATAAACAATATAACTGAATAGTGTCATTACTATTAAAGATGTTATGTTGACTGGTAAAGATACACAGACATTTTGGTTGAGTGTAAAAACTCCTTTTTTTAGGAATAAGCATTCCCTGAAGATGGACGCAGAAGATACCTACGAAACGGCCGTAACTATTATACAATCCTACATCATAATATCCCATAAGACTTCACTCTTTAACATCATCCCTATAAAACACTTCGTGTCAAGATAATTATTACTTACGAAACGTACTTCCGTCTATTTCCAGAGAGCCTATGACAAACACTTCCTGTGTTCTGTGAGTTCTCCAGACAGCCATAGTAGATAAATTCTAAAAACGTTCTGAATATGGTATTTAACATTGAGAACTAATTGGTTTCTGGACTTCGTCCATCGTCCGGAAGTCTAAAATCACGACGTTTCGGAAGATTGATCTGCTTCCGAAACGTCTTGATTTTAAATTTCCAGGCGATGGACAAAGTCAAGAAATCAATTAGTTCTCAAAGCCATTTTTTTTTTTCAATGGCTCGACAGCCCCTTGGGGGCCTAGACCGCCTCATTTTTGAGCTTCACGATCACACTCAGACACACCACACTCGGTAGGACTCCTCTGTACGAGTGATCAGCCCGTCGCAGAGACCTCTACCTGACAACACACAACACTCACAACAGACAGACATCCATGTCCCCGGTTGGATTCGAACCCGCAATCCCAGCAAGCGAGCGGCCGTAGACCCACGCCTTAGACAGCGCGGCCACTGAGATCTGCTCTCAACGCCACAGTAGAGGTCAAAACGGAATATGCACGTGTGCACCACTGTCATTACAAGTAGGTTTTGTAATTATAATAATGATAATTAAAGGAAAGCCACGTGTTCCTGCCAGGCACCATCAACTGGAATGACTTGTTACTCTTTGAAGAATGGCAACCGATTCTGAAATTGTACAGACGCTTCATATTAGAAAGTTATAACGTTCTCACTACACACACTTCTCGCTTACGGACACAAATTGCCTTCTATTTTTAATTTCAAACATTGATTGAAATAAGGGCTTGACTGCGCCTTCTCATACAGCGTGCAAAAAAAAAAAAAACTCTGGCCGATTCATGTAATTGAAACACATTACTAGTTTGCGGAGTTCCGCATGTCACAGTATTTCACAGCACTGATGATTAATGAATGTAACAACGATAAATGGACTGAAACAAAATATCAAGTCTCCGAGGAATACTAAATAGATGCACTATTGCCTTGTTTAAAAAGTATTTTTTCCTCTTATGTGTGATTGTTTTCCTTGTTCACCTCAAGTAATTAACTAACTTCATTGGGCATTGAAAAGCTGCTACTTCCTCAGCAATTCAAGGAATTCTTTCTCAATTTATTGAAAAAACTTCATTACGTGCTTCACAAATCCCGCCACGTGTCCATAACCTGAACAACATTAATCCAGTCCATGTTGTGCCACTTCATTTATTTGATGGACACTTAAACCTTTAAAGACGAAACATAATATGTTTTATATAAAGATTCCGCCCGTACCGCGCAGTAAACACACTCCGTCTCAGTTATACAAACCAGTCAGTTAATGTTGTACGGTGAAACAATCGCTGTTTGTTCTGAGATCCACACAAAACACATAAATACAGTCCGTACCGCGCAGTAAACACACTCCGTCTCAGTTATACAAACCAGTCAGTTAATGTTGTACAGTGAAATAATCGCTGTTTGTTCTGAGATCCACACAAAACACATAAATACAGTCCGTACCGCGCAGTAAACACACTCCGTCTCAGTTATACAAACCAGTCAGTTAATGTTGTACAGTGAAATAATCGCTGTTTGTTCTGAGATCCACACAAAACACATAAATACAGTCCGTACCGCGCAGTAAACACACTCCGTCTCAGTTATACAAACCAGTCAGTTAATGCTGTACAGTGAAATAATCGCTGTTTGTTCTGAGATCCACACAAAACACATAAATACAGTCCGTACCGCGCAGTAAACACACTCCGTCTCAGTTATACAAACCAGTCAGTTAATGTTGTACAGTGAAATAATCGCTGTTTGTTCTGAGATCCACACAAAACACATAAATACAGTCCGTACCGCGCAGTAAACACACTCCGTCTCAGTTATACAAACCAGTCAGTTAATGTTGTACAGTGAAATAATCGCTGTTTGTTCTGAGATCCACACAACACACATAAATACAGTCCGTACCGCGCAGTAAACACACTCCGTCTCAGTTATACAAACCAGTCAGTTAATGTTGTACAGTGAAATAATCGCTGTTTGTTCTGAGATCCACACAACACACATAAATACAGTCCGTACCGCGCAGTAAACACACTCCGTCTCAGTTATACAAACCAGTCAGTTAATGTTGTACAGTGAAATAATCGCTGTTTGTTCTGAGATCCACACAACACACATAAATACAGTCCGTACCGCGCAGTAAACACACTCCTTCTCAGTTATACAAACCAGTCAGTTAATGTTGTACAGTGAAATAATCGCTGTTTGTTCTGAGATCCACACAACACACATAAATACAGTCCGTACCGCGCAGTAAACACACTCCGTCTCAGTTATACAAACCAGTCAGTTAATGTTGTACAGTGAAATAATCGCTGTTTGTTCTGAGATCCACACAACACACATAAATACAGTCCGTACCGCGCAGTAAACACACTCCGTCTCAGTTATACAAACCAGTCAGTTAATGTTGTACAGTGAAATAATCGCTGTTTGTTCTGAGATCCACACAAAACACATAAATACAGTCCGTACCGCGCAGTAAACACACTCCGTCTCAGTTATACAAACCAGTCAGTTAATGTTGTACAGTGAAATAATCGCTGTTTGTTCTGAGATCCACAAAAAAACACATAAATACACTGTGTGGGCAGAATGTAGAATTTTTTAATGTTAAACATGGTGGTACATATAGTGACCACTGGGCTTAAAAGAGTTAAATATTATTTTACCATCTAGACCAAGATCTTTCATGTAGTTTACAGGTTTCCTCACCAAAACCCTATAAGCATTTCTCCTCTCCCTGTTCTCCCTGTATCGTGGAGAAAAACAACAAGCTGATAAGAGTGACTGACATCAAACTCGTATCCCATTCCCCATTTTAATTATTTTCCAAGCTCACATTCAAATGAACGCATTATGACATGTGTTTCTCCATCTTTGCCCCTGTCAGCCTTCACAGACTTGATGTTGCTTTGTTTTTAATGTAAAAGAAACCTCTAATTAGGAGGAATGCAGACAGACAACATAATACTGCCTTTCGAAATTACAAAAAGCATAATTTGTTTTAATCTCCTGAGCAATACGTAGCGGCAGAATTCCTTCCTAATCTTCACTTGCCTCTGCATCGATCAAACTGCTTTTACCTTTCAAATTATTATATTTAACGTGCACAAACTTAAAACCTTTATTTAGATAACACCAACTCTTTGTGCTTGTTAATCAATATCGATTTATTATCCAAACACAACACCTGAACACTGTACCTTCATTCATTTACTCTTCTACATGTTTCGGCCGTTTTATTCTCCCATCATCAGGCTGAAACACAAGTACACAATCAGAAAAGTATGCTATGGACGAAGTCATTATCTAATTCCCAATTCATGAAAGGTGTTTGAATTCAATAAAATTCAAAACATGGACAGTTTAAGGGTGACTGAAATTTCAGTTCCTTGCAAACTGCCTAGAACACAGCTAAGCTGAAGTCAGTAGAAAAAATGTTGTGCCTCAGTACGCCATGAAGAAATATGGAGGAAAGAATGTGTAACTCTACTCATTCTTAACCGTGGCACTAGGTGGAGTTGAATCGTTAGGTTCACTTTCCGGCAATTTTAGTCCTTGCAAGAAAGCCTGTAGTACCCGTCGAATAGGAGGCTGGGTAGGATCCACGAAAATACTGGACGTTTCGGTGAAGACAGAATTATCTTACTTTTGCCAGGAACCGGTATACGATTATACCGACTGAGCTATCGCAGCTCATATTATGAGAGTAATTTTTTTCCTATGACTCGACAGCCCCTTGGGGGCCTAGGCCGCCTCATTATCAAGGCTTAACGATCACACTCAGACACACCACAATCGGTAGGACTCCTCTGGACGAGTGATCAGCCCGTCGCAGAGACCTCTACCTGACAACACACAACACTCACAACAGACAGACATCCATGTCTCCGGTGGGACTCGAACCCACAACCCTAGTAAGCAAGCGACGGTAGACCGACGCCTTAGACCGCGCGGCCACTGGCATCGGCAAATGACAGTATTGGGGTAGCAGCTGAAACTGTTATGAAAGTGACAGGAAAGCTTTAGCACTGCAAGCTTCTTGTAATAGCATCTTGACCGCCATATGAAAGTTTCCACTGGCCTGTTTAATGCCTGTTACTTACTTGAAAGCCAAATTTTCGCCATAAGTGCGAATGGCATTCTGCGACTAAGATCGTTAGCAGAAGACGTTCTGTGCTATTCAGCTCACATTACAGTGCACAGAACACAAACCGCCTGCAATTGAGGACACGCGAATTAAAAATACTTTTAGCACATCTGTACTTCGTATATATGTTACAGTGAGAAACCGAAATCCGTTAAAACCCGATCTTACTAGGTAAAACTGGCTCCAACGAAGCCTAACCTAACTAACTAACTCCATGTAGCACAGTCCTTCTTGAGAAGCTAACAGGTCGTCAGCTAGTCAAGAAATTCCCCGCGTTTTATGGAACCCGAAGGTTCATTACCGCATTCACAACAGCTCGCCACCTGTACCTATCAACCTAACCTGACTTAACCTAACCAAACCTAACCTAACCTAACTTGGCCTGACCTGACCTGACCTAACCTAACCTAACCTAACATTACTTATCGGTCATTACTACATTTTACAAACAGTAGACAGTCAATTCTAGAAATAACTACTTAATAGTATTGACGACAGGACTTTTTTGGAACTACTTTTACCTAGTGACTTGGGGTTTTAACGGATGTCGGGTTCTAACTGCAACATATACAGTTCTAACTGTAACATACAGTTCTAACTGTAACATATACAGTTCTAACGTAACATATACAGTTCTAACTGTAACATATACAGTTAGAACTGTAACATATACAGTTAGAACTGTAACATATACAGTTAGAACTGTAACATATACAGTTAGAACTGTAACATATACAGTTAGAACTGAAACATATACAGTTAGAACTGCAACATATACAGTTTAACTGTAACATATACAGTTCTAACTATAACATATACAGTTCTAACTGTAACATATACAGTTCTAACTAACATATACAGTTCTAACTAACATATACAGTTCTAACTGTAACATATACAGTTCTAACTGTAACATATACAGTTCTAACTGTAACATATACAGTTCTAACTGTAACATATACAGTTCTAACTAACATATACAGTTCTAACTAACATATACAGTTCTAACTAACATATACAGTTCTAACTGTAACATATACAGTTCTAACTGTAACATATACAGTTCTAACTGTAACATATACAGTTCTAACTGTAACATATACAGTTCTATCTGTAACATATACAGTTCTATCTGTAACATATACAGTTCTATCTGTAACATATACAGTTCTAACTGTAACATATACAGTTCTATCTGTAACATATACAGTTATAACTGTAACATATACAGTTATAACAGTAACATATACAGTTCTAACTGTAACATATACAGTTCTAACTGTAACATATACAGTTCTAACTGTAACATATACAGTTCTAACTGTAACCTATACAGTACTAACTGTAACATATACAGTTCTAACTGTAACATATACAGTTCTAACTGTAACATATACAGTTCTATCTGTAACATATACAGTTCTAACTGTAACATATACAGTTCTATCTGTAACATATACAGTTCTAACTGTAACATATACAGTTCTAACTGTAACATATACAGTTATAACTGTAACATATACAGTTATAACTGTAACATATACAGTTCTAACTGTAACATATACAGTTATAAATGTAACATATACAGTTCTAACTGTAGCATATACAGTTCTAACTGTAGCATATACAGTTCTAACTGTAATATATACAGTTCTAACTGTAACATATACAGTTCTAACTGTAACATATACAGTTCTAACTGTAACATATACAGTTCTAACTGTAACATATACAGTTATAACTGTAACATATACAGTTCTATCTGTAACATATACAGTTCTAACTGTAACATATACAGTTCTATCTGTAAAACATACAGTTATAACTGTAACATATACAGTTCTATCTGTAACATATACAGTTCTAACTGTAACATATACAGTTCTAACTGTAACATATACAGTTCTAACTGTAACATATACAGTTCTAACTGCAACATATACAGTTCTAACTGTAACATATACAGTTCTAACTGTAACATATACAGTTCTAACTGCAACATATACAGTTCTAACTGTAACATATACAGTTCTAACTGCAACATATACAGTTCTAACTGTAACATATACAGTTCTAACTGTAACACGTACAGTTCTATCTGTAACACATACAGTTCTAACTGTAACATATACAGTTCTATCTGTAACATTTACAGTTCTAACTGTAACATATACAGTTCTAACTGCAACATATACAGTTCTATCTGTAACATATACAGTTCTATCTGTAACATATACAGTTCTAACTGTAACATATACAGTTTCTAACTGTAACATATACAGTTCTAACTGTAACATATAAAGTTCTATCTGTAACATATACAGTTCTAACTGTAACATATACAGTTCTAACTGTAACATATACAGTTCTAACGTAACATATACAGTTCTAACCGTAACATATACAGTTCTAACTGTAACATATACAGTTCTAACTGCAACATATACAGTTCTAACTGCAACATATACAGTTCTAACTGTAACATATACAGTTCTAACTGCAACATATACAGTTCTAACTGTAACATATACAGTTCTAACTGTAATATATACAGTTCTAACTGCAACATATACAGTTCTAACTGTAACATATACAGTTCTATCTGTAACATATACAGTTCTAACTGTAATATATACAGTTCTAACTGCAACATATACAGTTCTAACTGTAACATATACAGTTCTAACTGTAATATATACAGTTCTAACTGCAACATATACAGTTCTAACTGTAACATATACAGTTCTAACTGTAACATATAAAGTTCTATCTGTAACATATACAGTTCTAACTGTAACATATAAAGTTCTAACTGTAACATATACAGTTCTAACGTAACATATACAGTTCTAACCGTAACATATACAGTTCTAACTGTAACATATACAGTTCTAACTGCAACATATACAGTTCTAACTGCAACATATACAGTTCTAACTGTAACATATACAGTTCTAACTGCAACATATACAGTTCTAACTGTAACATATACAGTTCTAACTGTAATATATACAGTTCTAACTGCAACATATACAGTTCTAACTGTAACATATACAGTTCTATCTGTAACATATACAGTTCTAACTGTAACATATACAGTTCTAACTGTAACATATACAGTTCTAACTGCAACATATACAGTTCTAACTGTAACATATACACCACAGTCCCATTAGAATGTCCGCGATACCATGCAGTAACCAACTGGAGGAATAATAACCGTCCTTAGATAATAGGGTGTTTCAAATTATGCCACATTTTGTACGTAACATTGGATTAAATGCATCAAGCCGGGAATGTGTGAGGAAAGGTCTAAGAGCAAACTGAATTTCATTCAAACATTTCCATCACACACACTCAACCACCATCAAACTGAAACACATTTATTCACCGTTGCAGGCAGCTCAGTCCAGGATTTCTGTACCAGATGACGCATTATGTATTTTAGCATTCACTCTAAAAGCAACTTCGCCACCTGAATGGTCGTTACACTTGACCGCTGTCATGTTAAACCCTTTTGTTTTCTGTGTTTGGCTTCGCCTTGTCCAGTGCTGCGAAAATATTCATTTTCAAGACGTTGTACGACTTCTGCCTCCTCGCTATATAAGTTTATGGTGAAGCCTTACACATAAGGAGATCTTAAATTATATGCAAATTGCTGCTGGCATGTTGATAATTATGTTCATTTAAATTTAATAAGAATTCAGTTCTTACCGCATAGAAAACAGAGCGCGCCTTAATTATAAAGAACAACTGATTTTGCTTTAGGCTGAGGGTGTTCGAGAATAGGGTGCTGAGGAGGAAATTTGGGCCTAAGAGGGACGGGGTAACGGGGGAGTGGAGAAGACTACATAACGAGGAACTTAATGATCTGTACTGATCACCAAATATTATTCGGGTGATCAAATCAAGAAGAATGAAGTAGGCGGGGCATGTAGCATGTATGGGGGAGAGAATAGGTGCATACAGGATTTCGGTGGGGAGACCTGAGGGAAGGAGACCATTTGGAAGACCCAGGCGTAGATGGGAGGATAATATTAAAATGGATCTTCAGGAAGTGGGATGGGGGGGCATGGACTGGATTGATATGGCTCAGGATAGGGACAGGTGGCGGGCTGTTGTGAGTGCGGTAATGAACCTTTGGGTTCCATAAAACGCGGGGAATTTCTTGACTAGCTGACGACCTGTTAGCTTCTTAAGAAGGACTGTGCTACATGGAGTTAGTTAGTTAGTTAGTTATGGAGGTAACTGATGTTGTTTTGGGAATGTTGTAAGAATGTGATGTAAAATGTAAATAATGTGAGTGTGGAAGAGTGTGCACTGTCAGTACTAAACCTTTAAAGTCTAAGATTAACGCGAATTACGTTCAATAATCAGCTCCTATGACGAAGTAGACGTACTTCATTTCCTTTAAAGCAATTAATGAACCTGTAATAAAAATAATTGCTGTTCTGAAAACCATTCAAAATTCTTTTCTTCTCTCTGAGTGCAGAACTTAGAATTCTTGAATGCTAAACCTGACTGCGCATAAAACAACCACTGGACTTTAGAGCTGGACCGCTCAACCTTCTTTGTTCTGCGAGCAACATCAGAAATAGTTTGTCTGCATGCAACACACAGAATAAACCATTAATAAGTTTATCTGTAATTATATACACAGTTTACCTTTAATACTAACCATGGCTCGACAGCCCTATATGGGCTTCTGAATTTGTGGCAGTGAGTGACCAGCCCACTGGCCGCGCTGTTTGACTCAATCCTGACTGACTGCCAGAGCCATCTGGCAGTCAGTTAGGAGACTTGGGTGAGAAATGGCCGCTGAATTTTGCTTAAGGACATTATTAGTTCTATTCATTATTGGTATATAAAATTCTTAAAATGCTGTTAAAATCTAACGGCATTTTAAGAATTTTATATACCAATAATATAGCGGTTGTAATTTCAACAAAAGAGCCCCTGAAGATGAGCCTTATATAGGCTAGAAACATGTTGGGCAGCATTTAATAAAAATTGTGTTAAATAACATAAAACTGTGTACATTTGTCTGCATGACATATATATAACTAAAAATGTACGGTACAAGTAACGTAAAGGTTACGGCTGTTGGCGCATATAGCTACTGTTGAGCGGGCCTGCTGTAGAAGGTTACGGCTGTTGGCACATATAGCTACTGTTGAGCGGGCCTGCTGTAGAAGGTTACGGCTGTTGGCGCATATAGCTACTGTTGAGCGGGCCTGCTGTAGAAGGTTACGGCTGTTGGCGCATATAGCTACTGTTGAGCGGGCCTGCTGTAGAAGGTTACGGCTGTTGGCACATATAGCTACTGTTGAGCGGGCCTGCTGTAGAAGGTTACGGCTGTTGACGCATATAGCTACTGTTGAGCGGGCCTGCTGTAGAAGGTTACGGCTGTTGGCGCATATAGCTACTGTTGAGCGGGCCTGCTGTAGAAGGTTACGGCTGTTGGCGCATATAGCTACTGTTGAGCGGGCCTGCTGTAGAAGGTTACGGCTGTTGGCGCATATAGCTACTGTTGAGCGGGCCTGCTGTAGAAGGTTACGGCTGTTGGCACATATAGCTACTGTTGAGCGGGCCTGCTGTAGAAGGTTACGGCTGTTGGCGCATATAGCTACTGTTGAGCAGGCCTGCTGTAGAATGTTACGGCTGTTGGCGCATATAGCTACTGTTGAGCGGGCCTGCTGTAGAAGGTTACGGCTGTTGGCACATATAGCTACTGTTGAGCGGGCCTGCTGTAGAAGGTTACGGCTGTTGGCGCATATAGCTACTGTTGAGCGGGCCTGCTGTAGAAGGTTACGGCTGTTGGCACATATAGCTACTGTTGAGCGGGCCTGTTGTAGAAGGTTACGGCTGTTGGCGCATATAGCTACTGTTGAGCAGGCCTGCTGTAGAAGGTTACGGCTGTTGGCGCATATAGCTACTGTTGAGCGGGCCTGCTGTAGAAGGTTACGGCTGTTGGCGCATATAGCTACTGTTGAGCAGGCCTGCTGTAGAAGGTTACGGCTGTTGGCGCATATAGCTACTGTTGAGCGGGCCTGCTGTAGAAGGTTACGGCTGTTGGCGCATATAGCTACTGTTGAGCGGGCCTGCTGTAGAAGGTTACGGCTGTTGGCGCATATAGCTACTGTTGAGCGGGCTTGCTGTAGAAGGTTACGGCTGTTGGCGCATATAGCTACTGTTGAGCGGGCCTGCTGTAGAAGGTTACGGCTGTTGGCGCATATAGCTACTGTTGAGCGGGTTTGCTGTAGAAGGTTACGGCTGTTGGCGCATATAGCTACTGTTGAGCGGGTTTGCTGTAGAAGATTACGGCTGTTGGCGCATATAGCTACTGTTGAGCGGGCCTGCTGTAGAAGGTTACGGCTGTTGGCGCATATAGCTACTGTTGAGCGGGTTTGCTGTAGAAGGTTACGGCTGTTGGCGCATATAGCTACTGTTGAGCGGGTTTGCTGTAGAAGGTTACGGCTGTTGGCACATATAGCTACTGCTGAGCGGCCTGCTGTAGAAGGTTACGGCTGTTGGCGCATATAGCTACTGTTGAGCGGGCCTGCTGTAGAAGGTTACGGCTGTTGGCGCATATAGCTACTGTTGAGCGGGCCTGCTGTAGAAGGTTACGGCTGTTGGCGCATATAGCTCCTGCTTGGCTTGGATTGGTTAAATCAAAAGCGCACAAGTATAAATATTGAATATTCTCGTTGCCTTATAGAAAAGAACCCACTCCATTACGAGAATCTACTGCAATTTATGCTTCTGCTGTTTGTACGTCCTTCAGAGGTGATAAATCTCTTTCCCACTCCATGTAACGGAAAGCATGAGCTTAATACGGTGCCTAAGAAATGCGTAGGGCCGATGGCATGGACGTAGCTGCATTTGTTGCCCGGTTACCGTGATGATAGCTTGGGGACAGCGCGACATCTCTTATTACACACTCATAAAATATTTCAAAGCCTTTTTTTGAAGACCAGCATAAGTTTTGTTACCGGTATCGTTCTGCCATGACAGAACTGACAAAGCGGAAATCAATTTCATGTCAGTTGCAGAATGTACATTGAGACCAGAAGACAAAGAAACAGGGTAAAAACTGAAATCTGCGGACTTCTAGGGTATTAGGCGGCGTCGTGTGGTAATTGTTTACCGACGTTTCGGGACAACATATCCGTCCCATCATCATGGGTTAAGAGTCCGAGTACGACACCGCGTAACACCCCAGAAGACCCGCAGATTTCATCAATATCGCGGCGGAAGCCTGACTTCAAAGATAAGAACTCAATAATTTATATGAAATTATTGTAAGCTACAGATGTAAGTGGACTCAACAACTATTGATAACAAACGATGCATTACATTTTAAGCGTAGTTTATGTATACAATCGGTACCACAGAAGAAAAGCAGGTCAATCAAGAAAAAAGATGGGAGACACCACTAAACGCGAAGTTGATCCAGAAAGGAATGGCTTGTACTCTGTTGTTGTTGATAAGGGCTTTCACACGCATCGAGTCACTCAACGTGAAGTTAGTACGTTATTTATCGAGGCTGAAATATTTGAGATGTTAGCAAGGAACGAGAAAAAACGGGGTAAGATTTGCAGGGCGCTCTTAGTGTCCCTTATGACGCAATGTAAATCGTTAACCTTTTAAAGCCTAACGGTTACTCGATACATCAACAGTTTTAACATTCACAAACTATACGTTCTGCCCACACTGTATTTATGTGTTTTGTATTTATATTACAGCAAACAGCGACTTTTTTCTTATATAACGTAAATTGATTTGGTTTTGTAACGGAGATGAAAAGTGTTTACTGCGCGGTACGAACTGGTCTTTAAATGAAACGATTTACGCTTCGTCTTTAAAGATGAAAAGTGTTTACTGCGCGGTACGGACTGGTCTTAAATAAAACGTTTACGCTTCGTCTTTAAAGGTTAATATCACCTCATTATATTACAACAACAGCGACTTTGTCTTGTATAACGTAAATTGATTTGTTTTGTAACGGAGATGAAAAGTGTTTACTGCGCGGTACGAACTGGGTCTTTAAATGAAACGATTTACGCTTCGTCTTTAAAGGGTTAATATCACCTCATTATATTACAACAAACAGCGACTTTTGTCTTGTATAACGTAAATTGATTTGTTTTTGTAACGGAGATGAAAAGTGTTTACTGCGCGGTACGGACTGGGTCTTTAAATGAAACAGTATACGCTTCGTGTTTAAATGGTTAATCCGAATTCAATGAGGAAGATAATGAGTTTCAAACTGCGGAACAACGGATTAAAAGCCAGTCGTCACACAGTGTTAAATAGAGAACTAGAGGACAGTCTTCGTCATGGTTAAACCTTGAAATATTGTACAGCAAATGTCATGTCAACTGCTTCATATGACGGAGCCAGTTCCAAGTGATATGTATTATTTGATCGTTGGCAAGGATAGCTCAGTCGGTATAGCGACTCGCTACAATCTGGACGGTCCGGGATCGAATCCCGGTGAGGGCGACATTTTCAGTACCCGTCCAGACCGGCCCTGGGGCCTACCCAGCATCCTATAAAATGGGTACTGGGTCATTCCCAGGGGTAAAGCGGCCGGGGCGTTGACCACCCACCCCATCTATCGCCGAGGTTAAAGAAAGAGTAAATCTATACTTCTACTCCCCGTCTAGGCTTTCATGGCCTGTTCTAGGGTGAAATTTACCTTTTTCATTTGATCTCTTTCTAGGTTCATACAGAAAATGTTGTGGTTCGGCCCAAACAGAACGAAGTCATATCGGTAATAAAATAAGTTACGAGATTAACTGTGTGTGTGTGAGACAGAGACAGACAGCATCAAGCTCTCGACAGCTCTGAATAATCAGGACCCAAAAGCTGCCGGCAAAGGGAAGACTGAGATGAAGACAGGCGATGTATATGTTATGAGGATAAATGTGGAAGGCAGGCTCCACGTCGCAGTGTGAAATGTTAATAGTCTTGGTAAAGCAGAGCTAATTTGTTACGTGTCGGCAAAATATGCAGATGCACAGAGCAGAACACACACAAATAGGTCACGAGGGTCTTCTAATGATCACAGAATGATGATGATGAAGATAATGATGAAAATAACGACGAAGGAATTACTCAGTCGCATTTCAAATAACTATGTTCTAATAATCTACAGATATTTCTAACGTATGTAGTGCTTATAAAGGCATTTGTAGGGATATACATCAAATTACAAATCTAGCAATTCCTTTCAGCATATATTTCCGTGACTCTTCAGCATTTATCACGGATAACGGTGCAGAGTTAAAAGGAACCGATTACTGACTCCCCTCACCTGTCAGCACCACACAGCGCAGGCGTGTAAGATACACAGAGCGGACGTTTCGGAATTCACGATTGCTATTAATCCGGGAATATCTTTTTGAGTCATTCCTTTGCGAGTGATATAAAAACGAATAAAATGAAACCTCATTCTATGGTTCAACCTGGGCCCAATTTAAGTCAGGAAATGCTGTAGCTCGAAAGTAATTTAATGCTCGTTTTTCTCCTTTTGTGATATTTGAAGTAACGTTGTTCTTCGCTTGTCTGTTGGGAGGTCCACTAAGCAATCGGGCTGCTGACATGAACATAAAACTTTATGTCTTCGATGTTATGAGTTTAAACATTTCGCTTGTAAAATTATGCAATTTATACTCGTGTTTGTATTACACTTTAACTCAGTTTCATTTTGCCGTTTAAAATAACACGGAATGCCGTCGCCTGTAGCTGTAGTCATGTCGCCTGTAGCTGTAGTCATGTCGCCTGTAGCTGTAGTCATGTCGCCTGTAGCTGTAGTCATGTCGCCTGTAGCTGTAGTCATGTCGCCTGTAGCTGTAGTCATGTCGCCTGTAGCTGTAGTCATGTCGCCTGTAGCTGTAGTCATGTCGCATGTAGCTGTAGTCATATCGCCTGTAGCTGTAGTCATGTCGCCTGTAGCTGTAGTCATGTCGCCTGTAGCTGTAGTCATGTCGCCTGTAGCTGTAGTCATGTCGCCTGTAGCTGTAGTCATGTCGCCTGTAGCTTTAGTCATGTCGCCTGTAGCTGTAGTCATGTCGCATGTAGCTGTAGTCATGTCGCCTGTAGCTGTAGTCATGTCGCATGTAGCTGTAGTCATGTCGCCTGTAGCTGTAGTCATGTCGCCTGTAGCTGTAGTCATGTCGCCTGTAGCTGTAGTCATGTCGCCTGTAGCTGTAGTCATGTCGCCTGTAGCTGTAGTCATGTCGCCTGTAGCTGTAGTCATGTCGCCTGTAGCTGTAGTCATGTCGCCTGTAGCTGTAGTCATGTCGCCTGTAGCTGTAGTCATGTCGCCTGTAGCTGTAGTCATGTCGCCTGTAGCTGTAGTCATGTCGCCTGTAGCTGCAGTCATGTCGCCTGTAGCTGTAGTCATGTCGCCTCTACCACATGTCAGTTCGTAATGTCCGTGGAAAACGCGAAATTTTAAATTATGTGACGTTTAATTCAAACATTAACTGCCACATAAATCTGAGAAAGGAAATGTAAAAATATTACACGCATATAATAACTGAAATCCAATTTTAATTCTACCATTTATCTAATAATTTTTTCTTCCCGTATTTTCCAAAATTTTAAAACAAGAGTTTCTAACACCTCCTTTGTATGTTTGTTAATGCACAGTCATTATGCATTATGGGTGCAAACACACATAACTGCAAGATGTTACATGTCAGTAGACAGTAACCTGAAAGGCTGAGTCATGACTCAGACGGTCTATCCTTATTCTAATAGCGGAGGACGGATTTTGATCCCAGGCTAACCTGCGTGTGATTTGTGGTGGTAAACTTGTCCCTGGGACAAAGGTTTCTTAGGATTTTGACGTAAAACGTCTTACATTTCGGTACACATAGGTGGGTCACCTCGGCGCTGTTTTGACGTAAAACGTCTTACATTTCGGTACACATAGGTGGGTCACCTCGGCGCTGTTTTGACGTAAAACGTCTTACATTTCGGTACACATAGGTGGGTCACCTCGGCGCTGTTTTGACGTAAAACGTCTTACATTTCGGTACACATAGGTGGGTCACCTCGGCGCTGTTTTGACGTAAAACGTCTTACATTTCGGTACACATAGGTGGGTCACCTCGGCGCTGTTTTGACGTAAAACGTCTTACATTTCGGTACACATAGGTGGGTCACCTCGGCGCTGTTTTGACGTAAAACGTCTTACATTTCGGTACACATAGGTGGGTCACCTCGGCGCTGTTTTGACGTAAAACGTCTTACATTTCGGTACACATAGGTGGGTCACCTCGGCGCTGTTTTGACGTAAAACGTCTTACATTTCGGTACACATAGGTGGGTCGGGGTTTACTAGTTGCGTCCCGCGGTCACGTTTCAGATAAGAGCTGTGTATCAGTTGCGTCCCGAGTTTTCAACCCCCCCAGATAAGGCAATGTATCAGTTGCGTCCCGCGGTCAGTTTAAAGGTACAACAGTTGTGTAGCAGGGTGATGAGGAAAAACCGAACGGCTGTAGTGTCGAATCGGGTCCAGGGTGCCTTGGTTCAAAGTCCGTCTGTGACGCTGTACAGTGGGTCAGATTAAGCGAGACCTGACCACAATTACAATTCTTCGACTTCCACAAAATGCTTAAAAATCTACTTGAGGGGCAACAGGAAGTTCTCAGGGTAACGTAAGTTTTATGACATTTGGGGTGGATATATTTTCGGTAGAGGCAAACAAACAGAGCGCTCTATACTCATAGTCCTACAAATGTACATTTTATTCACTATTAGTTGTGTAACACTGTCCTACATGTTTCGAACCATATTCTGGCTCATACTCAGAGACTCAGTATTTAAAATTACACATTTTTACATCAATTGGTACAATTGTTTAAATAGTAAAAACTGAATAACATGGATTTATTTTACAATCGTGTTTATACACTGGTTCAAATGTGAATAGATGTAGCTGCTGTTTATTTCGGTGTTATAAACCAAGTCTTATACGGGTTAAAATGTTAAAAGTTGAATAATCTGTGTTGTTATGATATCCTGAAACATACAGTATTTAAGATAAAATTGATAGTCGTATTTATGTTATTATGTTATTCAGTTTTTACTATTTAAACAATTGTACCAATTGTTGTAAAAATGTGTAATTTTAAATACTGAGTCTCTGAGGATGAGCCAGAATATGGTTAGAAACATGTAGGACAGTGTTACACAACTAATAGTGAATAAAATATACATTTGTAGGACTATAAATATAGAAAAGAAAATGTACGGAATGAATAATATTAAGTTTTTAAACAGAGCGTTATTTCAGGCTTCCGCCGCGATGTTGATGAGATCTGCGCCCTTCTGGGGTATTACGCATCGTCGAGTGGTAATCTTTACCGACGTTTCAGAACAATGTATCGGTCCCGTCTTTAAGAAAGACTTCTTGACCCTTGAAGATGGGGCCGATATTGTCCCGAAACGTCGGTAAAGGATTACCACTGGACGCTGCGTAATATCCTAGAAGAGCGCAGATCTCACAAAGAGACCGTTGTTAGTAGCAGCGGTTCGGAAAGGCACTTTGTACGCAAACTGCAGTAGTGGTTTATTAATTATTTTTACAGTGACAATTTAATTTATTAAGTTAATTGATCACGGTGCAGAGCAATAAAGTTAAGTAACGTGTGAACTAATTAAAAACATAATATTTCAAGATAAATAAATAATTTTTATGTCAATTTAAATTATGCTGATCTTTTTTCTGCATAAAATTTGAAGTTTATTATTTACATAGAGCTGTAAAATTGATCTGAGCCGCTTTAGCTATCCGTTTGTTGTATTATTGTATAGCTTCAAACTTTATTATTATCTAATACAAGAAATTAACTGCTTATACATGCTACTCTGAAAGTTATTAACGATTGCATAAGATAGTGTCATGTACTTAGAGAATTTGATTATGCGGTTTGACATGTAGCCTAATCTACCATTTTGAGTGCCCATCTTCGATTTTAATAAAAAGTTAGTAGAGTGTGCATAACTAACCAGCTTACACATTATGTATGTTATGTTTATAAGTATACACTTTATATTATTAGACATATATATGTATATATTTATTGTTATATATTTTATAATAAACTATGAAAACATTTCGCACAATTATTTACAGATGAATAAAAATTAAAGCACAAGGAGTTGTTTAAAATTTGGACACAAAGGAAAGCACAGCAACATAAAGAGTGAATACGTTAAAAAGAGAGTCATGGGGATGTACAGATCTCTTTGTTTTCAATTAAAAATCTAGATACCACGTGAAACTTTTATTTCATAAAAATTAAACCGATATTAATTAAACAGTAATTGCTTTATTTTCAATTTTCAGTGAGTTTTTATTTTCAGTTTTGTTAATATAATTATTATTTTACAGCTCATTTTCGGCCTGAAGAAATTTCCCCAAGCGCATTAGCGGAAATAGAATATATCTCATGCTGTACTGGATATTTGAAAAGAGTATTGATACAAGAAGAAACCAACAGTATTGTGTATCAAACAACACAGAATCGCTGAGAAAGATGTCAATTTACACATTACAGTTATTGCCAAAACATATGAAACATTAGAAATTTTACGTTGTATTCACCGTGCATCTTGACATCAAATTTCAATTTCTTCAACCAACTAATGCACCTTTTTTATTTTATTTTTTCATTTCTTTTCCTTTTTTGGTTCAAGAAATTGAAAGATTACGAAATGTCATGCACTTCAGGTATACGTGGTCGTCGAAACCGTCGACAACTTAGGAGTTGGGTGGTGTGTGTCTGTGTGTGTGTGTGTGTGTGTGATGTCCCTCGCTGCTCTGCGGGTTCGCTTCCCGGTCTCTTCTGGAGGTTTGGTCATGTCTCTGTATGATACACATGAAGCAGAGACCTTGGGACGCAACTGATACATTGCCTTATCTGGGGGGGTTCACAACTCGGGACGCAACTGATACATTGCCTTATCTGGGGGGGCTGACAACTCGGGACGCAACTGATACGCTTTCTTGACCGCGGGACGCAACTCGTACGTCCCCAGGTGGGTCACCTCGGCGCTGTTTTGACGTAAAACGTCTTACATTTCGGTACACATAGGTGGGTCACCTCGGCGCTGTTTTGACGTAAAACGTCTTACATTTCAGTACACATAGGTGGGTCACCTCGGCGCTCGCGGTGTCAGACTTTCGCGTTACCTACGTTTCTTCACATCGCTCCGCGCCTACTTCGACTACAGCAGTGAACGATACACAGTTTGAAAGGTAAGCAATATGCCTACACGCTAAAAAAAAGAATCATCGAAAAATCTTTAAATCTGCCAAAATGGCGGCCATGTCAAAATCATCTACGATTTTCACACTCTCACCATCTAACGTCTTACATTTCGGTACACATAGGTAGGTCACTTCAGTGCTGTTTTTTACAGGTTCACGATGCCGAGACTAACTAACGCACAAAAGCAAGAAAACTATCGAAACAACTTCTTTCTTTCTTTCTTTCTTTCTTTCTTTCTTTCTTTATCCCTTCCCTCACTCAAGCAGCTAAAATATTTTAACACCCGCAAAAAAAGATCGCCAACATTCAACTTGTCGGCGTGACGTTTTGCGTATAATTTGCGGTTCAGACGTAGCTTGAAACACCGAAAATTTTTTTTATCTATTTTTCTGTCAGTATCATTCCACAAATCTTCCAATCTCGTTGATTTATCCAGCACCAAATTTTAGCAATCGATAATGCCGTTAAACAACACAATGTAAACACTAAACTTCAGTTTCACACTGTTGACACACGCCAGCAGTTCCACAATTCTACCATCTACAGTGCTTTTATAATGTTACAACTGTTAGGGAATCTTTTTACAAAATTTTAACTTATGTTTCAAAGTGCAGATAGAATATTTTAAATCATGTGTTGAAGTGACTGTAGCTCTTAGCAATAAACCCCCCTGACGATGATCCTAGGATCGAAACACGTGTAGGGGTACAATTTTAACAATTTTATAATAAAGCTACTTAAAAAGTGGTTTTAGTGTGCATCGGTTGGTTTTTAACTTAATTTAACTAAACTTCAGTGTTTAACAGCCCTCTGTAAAGGTAGTTCTGTGTTCTTCTGTGTACTAAATTGGACAGATCAAAGCACTTTCCAGCGTGGATGTCGCTTTGCTGTATCATATTTTGTCCTAATTAACTTCCGCGCAGGAATATAAGATCTAATTGTTGTTCGTCAAACGTAATAATCTTCCGCTAATCAACTTTCTTCGCTTGAGGAAACTTATCCTTGCTTCACGCTTCCTCGCCCTTTTCAGGATGAAATACTCGGAAATGAAACGGGGGGGGCAAGAATATTAAAGGAATATTACTGTTACAACGTGAAGTTCAAAAACGTGAAGTTCAAAAACGTGAAGTTCAACAACGTGAAGTTCAAAAACGTGAAGTTCAACAACGTGAAGTTCAACAACGTGAAGTTCAACAACGTGAAGTTCAACAACGTGAAGTTCAAAAACGTGAAGTTCAAAAACGTGAAGTTCAAAAACGTGAAGTTCAACAACGTGAAGTTCAAAAACGTGAAATTCAACAACGTGAAGTTCAACAACGTGAAGTTCAAAGCATTGTGGCTGTCCTGACGTCACTGCGATAGACACTGAAGCTTTAACCTCACTTGCACATGCAAACGGATTTATTAGATATGTGTCAACTGCAAATAGGAGTTGATCGAAATAGATGCGAAGATGATGGAAAGGGATTTGAAAGGAAGCAGTCACGATTTATGGGAAAGCATTATTCCACTAATCATCTAATGACACTTCTTAAGTCTAAAGTCTGAAATATTTTTGACAGGATGACAGAGAGTTAGGACCAAACAAGACGTTAACGATGGGTAGATTAAAATATTTATAAATATTGTCTTAACTCAGTAACAGCCCAGTCTTCACTTTATACACCACGTGATTTAACTCTTAAAATATTTACGTTCTGTCCACAAAGTGTGTTTATGCCTTCTTATGTTTCTCACTTAAAGCAGTGGTTAAAATTAACTGACTGTCTCTCAATAGCAACACAGTGAGAAATTGTGAGGTACTAAATTAATATGTATGTATGTATGTATGTATGTGTGTGTGTATGTATGTATGTATGTATGTATGTATGTATGTATGTATGTATGTATGTATGTGTAATAGAAATTAATGTCTGTATTCAAAATTTTAATTACCTAACTGATTACTCTCAGATGATTTTCAGCCGACATTATTTCTTATTATCATATAGGCTGCTAAATGGTGGACACAGCTAGAAGGCAGATACTGCTGTAACATTATCATATAGGCTGCCAAAATGTGGACACAGCTAGAAGGCAGATACTGCTGTAACATTATCATATAGGCTGCCAAATTGTGGACACAGCTAGAAGGCAGATACTGCTGTAACATTATCATATAGTGCATGTGGCCAAAATTGTGAACAACAAGCTAAATGGCAATAAGCGATACTGCTGTAACATTATCATATAGGCTGCCAAATTGTGGACACAGCTAGAAGGCAGATACTGCTGTAACATTATCATATAGGCTGCCAAATTGTGGACACAGCTAGAAGGCAGATACTGCTGTAACATTATCATATAGGCTGCCAAATTGTGGACACAGCTAGAAGGCAGATACTGCTGTAACATTATCATATAGGCTGCCAAATTGTGGACACAGCTAGAAGGCAGATACTGCTGTAACATTATCATATAGGCTGCCAAATTGTGGACACAGCTAGAAGGCAGATACTGCTGTAACATTATCATATAGGCTGCCAAATTGTGGACACAGCTAGAAGGCAGATACTGCTGTAACATTATCATATAGGCTGCCAAATGGTGGACACAGCTAGAAGGCAGATACTGCTGTAACATTATCATATAGGCTGCCAAATTGTGGACACAGCTAGAAGGCAGATACTGCTGTAACATTATCATATAGGCTGCTAAATGGTGGACACAGCTAGAAGGTAGATACTGCTGTAACATTATCATATAGGCTGCTAAATGGTGGACACAGCTAGAAGGTAGATACTGCTGTAACATTATCATATAGGCTGCTAAATGGTGGACACAGCTAGAAGGCAGATACTGCTGTAACATTATCATATAGGCTGCTAAATGGTGGACACAGCTAGAAGGTAGATACTGCTGTAACATTATCATATAGGCTGCCAAATTGTGGACACAGCTAGAAGGCAGATACTGCTGTAACATTATCATATAGGCTGCCAAATTGTGGACACAGCTAGAAGGCAGATACTGCTGTAACATTATCATATAGGCTGCCAAATTGTGGACACAGCTAGAAGGCAGATACTGCTGTAACATTATCATATAGGCTGCCAAATTGTGGACACAGCTAGAAGGCAGATACTGCTGTAACATTATCATATAGGCTGCCAAATTGTGGACACAGCTAGAAGGCAGATACTGCTGTAACATTATCATATAGGCTGCCAAATGGTGGACACAGCTAGAAGGCAGATACTGCTGTAACATTATCATATAGGCTGCCAAATTGTGGACACAGCTAGAAGGCAGATACTGCTGTAACATTATCATATAGGCTGCTAAATGGTGGACACAGCTAGAAGGTAGATACTGCTGTAACATTATCATATAGGCTGCTAAATGGTGGACACAGCTAGAAGGTAGATACTGCTGTAACATTATCATATAGGCTGCTAAATGGTGGACACAGCTAGAAGGTAGATACTGCTGTAACATTATCATATAGGCTGCTAAATGGTGGACACAGCTAGAAGGTAGATACTGCTGTAACATTATCATATAGGCTGCCAAATTGTGGACACAGCTAGAAGGCAGATACTGCTGTAACATTATCATATAGGCTGCCAAATTGTGGACACAGCTAGAAGGCAGATACTGCTGTAACATTATCATATAGGCTGCCAAATTGTGGACACAGCTAGAAGGCAGATACTGCTGTAACATTATCATATAGGCTGCCAAATTGTGGACACAGCTAGAAGGTAGATACTGCTGTAACATTATCATATAGGCTGCTAAATGGTGGACACAGCTAGAAGGCAGATACTGCTGTAACATTATCATATAGGCTGCCAAATGGTGGACACAGCTAGAAGGTAGATACTGCTGTAACATTATCATATAGGCTGCTAAATGGTGGACACAGCTAGAAGGCAGATACTGCTGTAACATTATCATATAGGCTGCCAAATGGTGGACACAGCTAGAAGGTAGATACTGCTGTAACATTATCATATAGGCTGCCAAATGGTGGACACAGCTAGAAGGTAGATACTGCTGTAACATTATCATATAGGCTGCCAAATGGTGGACACAGCTAGAAGGTAGATACTGCTGTAACATTATCATATAGGCTGCCAAATGGTGGACACAGCTAGAAGGTAGATACTGCTGTAACATTATCATATAGGCTGCCAAATGGTGGACACAGCTAGAAGGTAGATACTGCTGTAACATTATCATATAGGCTGCTAAATGGTGGACACAGCTAGAAGGCAGATACTGCTGTAACATTATCATATAGGCTGCCAAATGGTGGACACAGCTAGAAGGTAGATACTGCTGTAACATTATCATATAGGCTGCCAAATTGTGGACACAGCTAGAAGGTAGATACTGCTGTAACATTATCATATAGGCTGCCAAATTGTGGACACAGCTAGAAGGTAGATACTGCTGTAACATTATCATATAGGCTGCTAAATGGTGGACACAGCTAGAAGGTAGATACTGCTGTAACATTATCATATAGGCTGCTAAATGGTGGACACAGCTAGAAGGTAGATACTGCTGTAACATTATCATATAGGCTGCTAAATGGTGGACACAGCTAGAAGGTAGATACTGCTGTAACATTATCATATAGGCTGCTAAATGGTGGACACAGCTAGAAGGTAGATACTGCTGTAACATTATCATATAGGCTGCTAAATGGTGGACACAGCTAGAAGGTAGATACTGCTGTAACATTATCATATAGGCTGCTAAATGGTGGACACAGCTAGAAGGTAGATACTGCTGTAACATTATCATATAGGCTGCTAAATGGTGGACACAGCTAGAAGGTAGATACTGCTGTAACATTATCATATAGGCTGCCAAATGGTGGACACAGCTAGTACTGCTGTAACATTACATTACACGGGATGATTCAGGCTTAACTTTTAGTCGCTAGGTACACAAAAATGCTGAAGAGAGAGTACTTTTAAGGGAAGCTACAGGGTACTAAATTGAGAGACGTTGAAATGCGTAGGCGGGATTCCTTCTATCCACAAGTTTTAAATTCCACAGAAAGATTCTTGTTTTATTCAATATATTCAAGGGAATTATAATTCAATAAAAGATATTATATATAGACAAGACATAGCTTGAAGGAAAGAGAGGATTCAGAGAGCTCAAATTAACGTTTAAATCCCGGACAAGTCAGGGCTTATATTAATAGCAGTGTGTGTTTTAGAAAAAGCATACCGCATCATGTGTTTCGTTCTTCGCAGTTTGCTTCACCCCTGAAAAGAAAAATATGGCCTCGGGTTCTAAACCTGTGCTGTAAAAAGTTTATAAACAAACGCTTATTGAAACAACTCCAGAGCCTGTGCTTGATAAACAAGAAAATAATTACAAATTCCGTATTTAACTTGTCCCGAAACAGGACACGTTTATAGCATATAAATCCTGCATTCACCGGGACATCCTGTGACATATGACACTTCTCAGGGACATCATAAATAAAGGCTCTATACACGTCTTAAATTTTTTGTAATGACAACCAGGAGGGACTCAGATATGAAACAACCACCCTGTATCGAATAACAGTTTCACTTACAGACGTCCTGTTCTGTAAACACCGAACAGTTATTACGTGTCCTTTGCACAGCTGTCCTGTAATAAAGGTTTAACTTGGACCCTCCGCCTGGACATATGGAAGGATCCCAAGATCGATACTGCAGGCTCATAACACACACGATATATCTGCTATGTTACTTGTGCAGTGAAGTAGCATTCTGCTACGTCTGAGATGTCCTGCTGACAGAGATGCGTCGTGAAGCTTCTAGCTTATCTACAGAAACTTTTTTTTCCTATGGCTCGACAGCCCCTTGGGGGCCTAGGCCGCCTCATTTCGAGGTTTCACGATCACACTTCAGACATACCACACTTGGTAGGATTCCTCTGTACGAGTGATCAGCCCTCGCAGAGACCTCTACCTGACAACACACAACACTCACAATAGACAGACATCCATGCCCTTGACGGGATTCGAACCCATAATCCCAGTAAGCGAGCGGCCGAAGACCCACGCCTTAGACCGCGAGGCCACTGGGATCGGCTTCCACAGAAACTACAGTGTAATATTCAAAAACGTAATTACGAATTTTCTTGAACATTCTAAATACAGCTACTATTTCCTAATGATTTTAAATATCACTCTTTAAAAAGAGAAACCTGTCAATTTACGGTATAGAAACTTCGTAATTGAAGATACGGAAAATTTACTTTTGCATATAAATAGGGCTACGTGAAAAATACTTGGATCTCAATTAATTATAACGAGAAGTGAAAGTTTTAGAGGGCACTTGATAGCTACAGCAATTAAATTATACTGTAAATTTCTGGCAAGTCAATTAAGGCTCAAGGTACCGCAAAGTCGTTTACGTCATGCAAATAAGAGGATAAATTAGAAGCAGCAGTAAGGAGGGAGTGAAGCAATATTCATTAGAAACCTGTTGAAAGAAGGAATTTCCAGCTTATACATTTACGCAAATAAAATTTTCCACATTTGTAGCTGATTTATTGCAAGGTTCCACTATGTTATAAGCTTGCAAATTTTCAACCAATTTAGCCGGTATGGGCCTAAGTTATTGGCTGCTGAATAATGGAGAATATTGCAATATAAATAGTCAGTCATTCTTCATGTTGATATACACTCTAGACATATACACTCTAGACATATACACTCTAGACATATACACTCTAGACATATACACTCTAGACATATACACTCTAGTCATATACACTCTAGACATATACACTCTAGACATATACACTCTAGACATATACACTCTAGACATATACACTCTAGACATATACACTCATACATATACACTCTAGACATATACACTCCAGACATATACACTCTAGACATATACACTCTAGACATATACACTCCAGACATATACACTCCATACATATACACTCTAGACATATACACTCTAGACATATACACTCTAGACATATACACTCTAGACATATACACTCTAGACATATACACTCTATACATATACACTCTAGACATATACACTCCAGACATATACACTCTAGACATATACACTCTAGACATATACACTCCAGACATATACACTCTATACATATACACTCTAGACATATACACTCCAGACATATACACTCTAGACATATACATCTAGACATATACACTTTAGAATATAACACTATAGACATATACACTCTAGACATATACACTCTAGACATATACACTCTAGACATATACACTCTAGACATATACACTCTATACATATACACTCTAGACATATACACTCCAGACATATACACTCTAGACATATACACTCTAGACATATACACTCCAGACATATACACTCTAACATATACACTCTAGACATATACACTCCAGACATATACACTCTATACATATACACTCTAGACATATACACTCCAGACATATACACTCTAGACATATACACTCCAGACATATACACTCTATACATATACACTCTAGACATATACACTCAGACATATACACTCTAGACATATACACTCTAGACATATACTTCAACACAAATTTATAAATTCCAATATAAATGTAACATATAATGCAGTATATCTTTCAAGCAGTCGTCTTTCAGTCACTAAATCTGGCTCATCATCACAGAATTTTAAACTCAATTAATTTTAAGCTATATTCAATGATTAATTTTTTCCAAAAATATTTATTGAATAAATTATTTCCTAAACAATTATACGTTAAATATAATGCTTTAGTTTGTCAAGTACGTCAACCGCAGTGCCCTTAATCACGTACCAGAACAAGGCTGATTTCCTTTCTCTAGAGCTATACGTTTCACAGTCTTCCCCCTACCGCGGACCCTTAACCACCCCCCCCCCCCTAATTCTGTGGATTCTCTCCACGACATTGTCTCAACTCACGAAACTTTAAATCACAACTCGCGGTGTTAAGTTAGAATAATTACAAAGTATAAACATTCTTAACTTTAAAAAACTTAATTATAAAAACGTAAAAATTCATTACTGAGCTATTCTTCCTCTGGTATTAAGAACAATGACAATAAGATTAGAAACAACCAAAGGGAAAACTCAAAATTTTTTACTGAGCAGGTACATCTTGCTCTATAACACTTTTGTAGATACACAGAAGCTGTGAGGTCTTAAAAATATCCAATGCAATACGTGTTTTTGTTCGAAATTATCGCGAACCTCCTAACCAGGTCTCGCGGACCGCACTTTGTTAACCACTGCCCCATAGAATACCATATTCATATGGGATTCTGAACACATTCAGCAATATACCAGCGCGTCAGGGAGATTTGACTGATGTTAAGGCAACCAAAACGCCAAATCCACAACTAGCTTCATATAATTCTGTGCATCAAATGCATACATTTTCAGCAGTAAGTTAAGTTGGCACTCCTCAAAGAGAAACCACGAATTTACTACATAATTCATACGTCGTGACGCCAACAGTGTTAACACTTGTAAAGCTGCGAACTCAAACAGTTCACATGGCTGCTGTGGGAAGCAAGATCCCGAGGGACTGTAATATGACCAGGCCATTGATCGCCGGGATCGGTGGCCTCGCCGGACACTCACAGCGGAGAATCAGGTTCAATCCCAGTCAGTACATGTGCGATTTATGGAGGGTCAGATTGGCACGGGGTACTTTAGTTTCCCCCTTCAGGATTATTGCATCAATGATCCGTACTCTATAACGACGATACATAATCTTAGCTATTAAAGAGTTGTTAGTAAGACACTTGAAACAAAAGATAAATTTCTGTATCCAGCTATACTTGCATGATAATTCTCAGTCAGTCAGTTCGTCCGTCAGTCAGTCAGTCCGTCAGTCAGTCGTCAGTCAGTCCGTCCATCGTCTCAGTCCGTCGTCACAGTCCGTCAGTCAGTTCGTCAGTCTCGTCGTCAGTCAGTTCGTCAGTCGTCATCGTCGTCAGTCCGTCATCATCCGTCGTCAGTCAGTCGTCCCAGTCAGTCCTCAGTCAGTCAGTCAGTTCGTCAGTCAGTCCGTCATGTCCGTCGTCAGTCCGTCATCAGTCCGTCCGTCAAAGTCAGTCAGTCAGTTCGTCAGTCCGTCGGTCAGTCCGTCACCAGTCCGTCGAGTCCGTCACATCGACAGTCCGTCGGTCACAGTCGTCAGTCCTCAGTCAGTCAGTCAGTAAGTCTTTCCTTGGCACGGGCACAAACCTCATGCAGATTACAACTGAAGTTTTCTGAGTAAATTGGCTATACGTGGTGAAGTCTGATTTTCTCACAGCTGTGTTGCCTAATTTTCATGTTTCTAAGACACAAAAGGAGGCACGCGGTAGCGCAGTTGGTTGAGGCACTGCGCTACAAGCCGGAAGGTCGCGGGTTCAATTTCCGACGGTGTCATTGGAATTTTTTAGGTCGCACTATGGCCCTGGGTCGACTCAGCCTTCAACAGAAATGAGTAAAGGAAAGGCGGCCGGTGCGTAGGGCTGAAACCTTACCACCTTCATGTACCGATTGTCTAGAAATCTAGGAGCCTCAACCTCCTGGAACCCTAAGGGCCTGTCCAGGCCTGTAATGGGATTGCTCTACCTTTACCTAAGACACAGAAAGTTGTGTTGCTGGTCGAGCAGTTCGCGATGTTTCGAATTATCCTTGTGCCTCCATGTTCAGGACTAAGCAGCCCAAGAAAAATAGCCACGAAAAGTGAAGATGTGTCTCTTATGTAAGTATAGTAGTTGTGGGTAGCGGTGAGACAACGGATGGTTAGCTAATGGGGTTGGTTCTCCACCTTTGTAATAAACACTTTTCAAGCAAAGTAATTTAATTCTCAAAATTTGTATAACGGAGTGAATTCAGCTATATCATTAGCAAATCTATGGATGTACGTCACAAAAATCCAAGTCCCGCTGATTATTACAAAAAAAAATCTATAGTAACGGCTATAATTCCTTTTTAGCTAAACGTTTTAAAGTTTTAGTGAGTTCCTATCTTGTGATGTTAGCTTCTGTATTCGCGTGTTGTAATACAATCTTAACACTAGGCGACGTTATACACTTGTATTCATTATCTTGCTGAACTGCGAGGTCAATTAATAATGTGTGTCTGCGGGTGGCTGCCTTTGCTTCTTGTTTCATGTTTCTTGGTCTATATATATAGACGGGTGCGTGCAAAGTAGTTACTTCTTGTGAGAAATGTGTATTATGCAACACTCAAAAAAGCGTGATAACACATTCCGTGAACGGCAGGTATTATATTCTCTCGCAAAATTTCCCTTTAAACTAAGCACAGTATTTCCCCTTACACTAACAGTGTAGCTAATGAGCATGTCAGCGATCACAGTTGCCAAATTTGCACACTTCAAACTTGCTAGACAAAAGACACAAAGTAATTCCTGTGAGGAATATCGATATACATTTTTTTTCCCCGTGTATCGAAATAATAACGGGGGGGGGGGGTTTCTTCCTCTGCAGAACACAAAGACAATCAGAGGGAGTAGATGTATGGCTCCACTTATTCTTAAACTAGACATTAAATGAAGTGAGTGATCAACATTACGTCAAGAGAACTTTATCCCCGGGAAAGAACCCCGGCACCCATTAAATAGGAAACTGGATGGGCCCCAGCTGAGATATGGAATTTTGGAAGTAGAAAAAAGTGTATTTTGGCGACTAGGACACGAACCCCGTATTTTCCAGACCTATATCGACTAATCCATGCCGAATTCTACACAGAAATACTAACTAACTAACTAACTAACTAACTCCATGTAGCACAGTCCTTCTTGAGAAGCTAGCAGGTCCTCAGCTAGTCAAGAAATTCCCCGCGTTTTATGGAACCCGAAGGTTCATTACCGCATTCACAACAGCCCGCCACCTGTCCCTAACCTGAGCCATATCAATCCAGTCCACGCCCCCATCCCACTTCATGAAGATCCATTTTAATATTATCCTCCCATCTACGCCTGGGTCTTCCAAGTGGTCTCCTTCCCTCAGGTCTCCCCACCAAAACCCTGTATGCACCTCTCCCCTCACCCATACGTGCTACATGCCCCGCCCACCTCATTCTTCTCGATTTGGTCACCCGAATGATATTTGGTGATCAGTACAGATCATCTACACCGCTCTGAATACGTCAAACTCCGTAAAATCAACTTGTCTGCATTCCCTGCTTATAGAGTCTGAGATCTGAAATACGATAACTGTAAACTGGCGTACAGGTGAACAATGACGGCCGTAGCTAAGCACGTAAATGTTTGCAATAAAAGCGGCGTTATGTTTCTCAATTTTGTTACCCCGCTTTGTGAAACAGCAGTCCCAATGTTGGTTGAGTAAATTGCTACACACATTGCCTGACTACGAACCTTCTGTTGTAACTGCAATATTCAGTTACCATGTATAAACTTTTGGAGGTAATTTGGGGGTAAACGTTTGGATATGCTTGGTATATCGTATTATGTTGGTTCATACAGTGTGGCGCAAAAGTCACTTTTCGCTAGAAGGAACAGTATTTGAAATTTACTTACAAACATTCTGAAATTTATCAATTATACATTGATGTATTTAATAAGACTTTCGTCACTGAGGAGTCATCTAAAGGGGAGAAGACTGGGAAACTCTAGGAGAGCATTTCTGTTTTTAAACATCCTGATTCAAGTGGCAGTTGCCCCACTCTGTACGGTAAATACAGTAGAATCTCGATTATCCGAAATAAAGGGAGCGGACCCGATTTCGGATAAGCAATATTTCGGATAATTCGGAAATTCGGCTTGACGTGATAAGGTGCAATACAAATAACATTTATTCAGAAACACGTCTTATGTTAATAAAATTTATGGCACAAGAAAGTGTATGATATTTACAGATACAATACAACACTACAAAGTGTACGATATTTACAGATACAATACAACACTACAAATTTATACGAAAAAAGTCTGATATTTTGGTTTGAACTTTTTTTCACAACGTTTTTTGGGCTAAAGTGTGCCTCCATTCGGCATTTTAGACGAATGTTCTTCGAGTTTCGATTTCTATTTTCCCCAAACTCAAAGAGTTGATATACCAACACCAAATCCGCCGCGACGTCTCGCAAGATCTCGCCACTTTTAGTTCCTCTCACAACCTCCAATTTCTGTTCAATTGTCATCACAACACATTTCGCAACATCTCACCACTTTAAATTCGTCTCACAACCTCCAATTTCCGTTCAGTTGTCATCACAACACATCTCGCAACATCTCACCACTTTCAATTCGTCTCACAACCTCCAATTTCTGTTCAGTTGTCATCACAACACATCTCGCAACATCTCACCACTTTCAATTCGTCTCACAACCTCCAATTTCTGTTCAGTTGTCATCACAACACATCTCGCAACATCTCACCACTTTCAATTCGTCTCACAACCTCCAATTTCCTTTCAGTTGTCATCACAACACATCTCGCAACATCTCACCACTTTCAATTCGTCTCACAACCACCCAATTTCCGTTTAGTTGTCATCACAACACATCTCGCAAGATCTCACCACTTTCAATTCGTCTCACAACCTCCAATTTCTGTTCATTTGTCATCACAACACGTTTCGCAAGATCTCACCACTTTCAATTCATCTCACAACCTCCAATTTCTGTTCAGTTGTCATCACAACACATCTCGCAACATCTCACCACTTTCAATTCGTCTCACAGCCTCCAATTTCCGTTGTTGTTGTCATCACAACACATCTCGCAACATCTCACCACTTTCAATTCGTCTCACAACCTCCCAATTTCCGTTCAGTTGTCATCACAACACGTTTCGCAAGATCTCACCACTTTCAATTCGTCTCACAACCTCCCAATTTCCGTTCAGTTGTCATCACAACACATCTCGCAACATCTCACCACTTTCAATTCGTCTCACAACCTCCCAATTTCCGTTCAGTTGTCATCACAACACATCTCGCAACATCTCACCACTTTCAATTCGTCTCACAACCACCCAATTTCCGTTTAGTTGTCATCACAACACGTTTCGCAAGATCTCACCACTTTCAATTCGTCTCACAACCTCCAATTTCTGTTCAGTTGTCATCACAACACGTTTCGCAAGATCTCACCACTTTCAATTCGTCTCACAACCTCCAATTTCTGTTCAGTTGTCATCACAACACATCTCGCAACATCTCACCACTTTCAATTCGTCTCACAACCTCCAATTTCCTTTCAGTTGTCATCACAACACATCTCGCAACATCTCACCACTTTCAATTCGTCTCACAACCACCCAATTTCCGTTTAGTTGTCATCACAACACGTTTCGCAAGATCTCACCACTTTCAATTCGTCTCACAACCTCCAATTTCTGTTCAGTTGTCATCACAATACGTTTCGCAAGATCTCACCACTTTCAATTCGTCTCACAACCTCCAATTTCTGTTCAGTTGTCATCACAACACATCTCGCAACATCTCACCACTTTCAATTCGTCTCACAACCTCCAATTTCTGTTCAGTTGTCATCACAACACATCTCGCAACATCTCACCACTTTCAATTCGTCTCACAGCCTCCAATTTCTGTTCAGTTGTCATCACAACACATCTCGCAACATCTCACCACTTTCAATTCGTCTCACAACCTCCAATTTCTGTTCAGTTGTCATCACAACACATCTCGCAACATCTCACCACTTTCAATTCGTCTCACAACCTCCAATCTCTGTTCAGTTGTCATCACAACACATCTCGCAACATCTCACCACTTTCAATTCGTCTCACAACCTCCAATTTCTGTTCAGTTGTCATCACAACACATCTCGCAACATCTCACCACTTTCAATTCGTCTCACAACCTCCAATTTCTGTTCAGTTGTCATCACAACACATCTCGCAACATCTCACCACTTTCAATTCGTCTCACAACCTCCAATTTCTGTTCAGTTGTCATCACAACACATCTCGCAACATCTCACCACTTTCAATTCGTCTCACAGCCTCCAATTTCTGTTCAGTTGTCATCACAACACATCTCGCAACATCTCACCACTTTCAATTCGTCTCACAACCTCCAATTTCTGTTCAGTTGTCATCACAACACATCTCGCAACATCTCACCACTTTCAATTCGTCTCACAACCTCCAATTTCTGTTCAGTTGTCATCACAACACATCTCGCAACATCTCACCACTTTCAATTCGTCTCACAGCCTCCAATTTCTGTTCAGTTGTCATCACAACACATCTCGCAACATCTCACCACTTTCAATTCGTCTCACAACCTCCAATTTCTGTTCAGTTGTCATCACAACACATCTCGCAACATCTCACCACTTTCAATTCGTCTCACAACTTCCAATTTCCGTTCAGTTGTCATCACAACACGTTTCGTCCAGCCGACACTGTTTGCAATCACCGTCACACAAATGTTACAACCGCACTGTAAGCAGCACACACGTCAACTTGACATTCGTCCGCACAGTCAACTTTTGACAGCAAACTGACGGCGAGAGGCTCAGAGGTGTCTCGCGGCAGGCAATTCTGGGAATCGCAGCGCCTGACAGGCGTTTCGGTTAACCGGAGTTTCGGTTAAGCGAATTTCGGATAACCGAGGTTCTACTCTACAACTACATCAAGTTTGATCAGTTATGATCAGAAATATGATGAATCAGTTTCTATTAGACTTTATTATTTCCTTTACAAATAAAATCCCTCTTTGCAAAAGGAAACAAAACTTCAGCCTGTTTCCTTTAGCCCACATTTCACTGTCTGTTCTTAACTTCTCTACACGCAAGACAGAAGCCCTAATAATAAACAAGTCACATCACTTTAACATCTACAGTTCGACTGTCGCAGTTAATCTTCAAACATATCTCTACACACAAATACACACACAGAAACTCTATTTAAACACGTGGGGTGGGTTAAAGGACCCGCTTGGGTTGTTCCATCCTATAAACGCAATTTTTCAGATTCATAATAAAAAAATTCTTCGAAAAAGAAACAGGAAGAAGTGGCAAAGATAAATGAGAAACTCTTTACATGAAGGAAAGCAGCTAAGAGAGCCTCTTCAAGCAAATGGCGTGACAATAAACATAATTCTACAGAAAGCCTTATTTATCAAAGACAGAAACGCAGAGCCTTGAAAAGGAAGCTTTAAAAAACGAGGCGGTTGTAAAAAAAAAATGAGCCAGGACTCAAATTGCCCCTACTGTGTACTTGTCCTGTGTGAGAGATGTCATGTAACAGGACTGTAATGACCTAACAGCCAAAGAAAGGGTCACGTCTTCAAGCTGGCTCTCATCATAACTTGGGTGTGCCCTTAGTAAAACAGGAAACAGTAATTTTTTTAAAACTTTCATAAACAGCTTCTGAAAACAAAAATTCACTGTCATCATTTATTTCCACTAGACTTTACAGTAGGCCACGTCTTAATCAGTTATGAATGTCGTAATTTGTCAGTGACATCTGAAGACAATGCAGGAAGACGTGAAGACCATCCATGTCTAGTTCTTTAATTTCAGCACTGAATACAAAAACTTTATATTAAACAGATATATAACTAGTTAAACAAATAATTGCATAAAGCAGATTATTTCTTTACAAGCTATAAATTGCTTAGCTGGGAAAGAATGTCCCGACGTTTTAAGGAACCTGAATGTTCGTTACCTTGTTAACAACAGCCCGATAATTTTCGCTATTCTCAGGCAGATTAATCCAGTCCACTCTCTCCTATCCCATTTCTGCAAGATCCTTTTTAAGTATTTTCCTTCCATCTAGAACTAGGTCTTCCAAGTGACCTCCTTCTTTCAGATTTTCCCACCAAAGTACTGCATACATATTTTCTCACCCACACCTCCCCTCCTCCTTCTAATCATCCTTGGTTTCATCACCCAAATTGTATTTGTTGAGCGCAACAAATCAGGAAGTCTCTGCGACTGCCACATACAAGCAGTACATCGCAGCAAAGCACTTTCCATTTTCCAAAACGTTTTAACTTTACAATTAAAATTCCTGACATTCTCAGTGTTAACGTCATACACGATTTCTACAAGACACAGCCCTCTTGAGTTCTAATTAACCAACTAATTAACCAAATAATTAACCAACTAATTAACTAACTCCACGAAGCAGAGTTCTTCCTTAGAAGCTACAGAAGACATCCCCGCTTTTTATAAAACCAGAAGATACATTACTGTGTTCAAAATAGCCCACGATTTCTCCACAACCTGAGCCAGATTAATCCACTCTAAACTCTTTCATTCTATTTTTTTATTTACCTTGCAATTGGCCTCCCATCTACGCCCAAATCTTCCAAATACTCTCCTTTCTTCAGGTTTTCCCATCAAAATATTGCTTACATTTATTTTCTTCCCTATACGTGCCCCCCCCCCCCCCCATCTCGTTCTTCTTCATTACATAGCGCGATTAATATTTGGTGAGGAGTAAATATCACGAAGCTCTTCATTGTGACATTTTCTCAAATCCCTTTTTATTTCCTTTCACTAGGACTAAATACAGTAACTTGCTATTTTTAGATTATTTAAGAAGGTGTAGTTTTTATCCCTCTAAAGTCCAGTGGTTACTATATGTACCACCATGTTTAACATTCAACAATTCTACGTTCTGCCCACACAGTGTATTTATGTGTTTTGTGTGGATCTCAGAACAAACAGCGATTATTTCACTGTACAATATTAACTGACTGGTTTGTATAACTGAGATGGAGTGTGTTTACTGCGCGGTACGGACTGTATTTATGTGTTTTGTGTGGATCTCAGAACAAACAGCGATTATTTCACTGTACAACATTAACTGACTGGTTTGTATAACTGAGACGGAGTGTGTTTACTGCGCGGTACGGACTGTATTTATGTGTTTTGTGTGGATCTCAGAACAAACAGCGATTATTTCACTGTACAACATTAACTGACTGGTTTGTATAACTGAGACGGAGTGTGTTTACTGCGCGGTACGGAATGTATTTATGTGTTTTGTGTGGATCTCAGAACAAACAGCGATTATTTCACTGTACAACATTAACTGACTGGTTTGTATAACTGAGACTCAGTGTGTTTACTGCGCGGTACGGACTGTATGTATGTGTTTTGTGTGGATCTCAGAACAAACAGCGATTATTTCACTGTACAACATTAACTGACTGGTTTGTATAACTGAGATGGAGTGTGTTTACTGCGCGGTACGGACTGTATTTATGTGTTTTGTGTGGATCTCAGAACAAACAGCGATTATTTCACTGTACAGCATTAACTGACTGGTTTGTATAACTGAGACGGAGTGTTTACTGCGCGGTACGGACTGTATTTATGTGTTTTGTGTGGATCTCAGAACAAACAGCGATTATTTCACTGTACAACATTAACTGACTGGTTTGTATAACTGAGATGGAGTGTGTTTACTGCGCGGTACGGACTGTATTTATGTGTTTTGTGTGGATCTCAGAACAAACAGCGATTATTTCACTGTACAGCATTAACTGACTGGTTTGTATAACTGAGACGGAGTGTTTACTGCGCGGTACGGACTGTATTTATGTGTTTTGTGTGGATCTCAGAACAAACAGCGATTATTTCACTGTACAACATTAACTGACTGGTTTGTATAACTGAGACTCAGTGTGTTTACTGCGCGGTACGGACTGTATGTATGTGTTTTGTGTGGATCTCAGAACAAACAGCGATTATTTCACTGTACAACATTAACTGACTGGTTTGTATAACTGAGATGGAGTGTGTTTACTGCGCGGTACGGACTGTATTTATGTGTTTTGTGTGGATCTCAGAACAAACAGCGATTATTTCACTGTACAGCATTAACTGACTGGTTTGTATAACTGAGACGGAGTGTTTACTGCGCGGTACGGACTGTATTTATGTGTTTTGTGTGGATCTCAGAACAAACAGCGATTATTTCACTGTACAACATTAACTGACTGGTTTGTATAACTGAGATGGAGTGTGTTTACTGCGCGGTACGGACTGTATTTATGTGTTTTGTGTGGATCTCAGAACAAACAGCGATTATTTCACTGTACAGCATTAACTGACTGGTTTGTATAACTGAGACGGAGTGTTTACTGCGCGGTACGGACTGTATTTATGTGTTTTGTGTGGATCTCAGAACAAACAGCGATTATTTCACTGTACAACATTAACTGACTGGTTTGTATAACTGAGACGGAGTGTGTTTACTGCGCGGTACGGACTGGTCTTTAAATAGAGTTAAGTTAATCTCACTTCTTAAGTGTTTAATATGCATACGCGAAGAAATAAAATAGTAGCGTAAATTTGTGTTCTAGGCTCAGAAACCTCATGGTTATATAAACATGTATTCAGGATTTTGAATTATGAATATCGGTCAATCCCAACACAGCAGTTAATTGACAACGTATCAAATTCAAAATGTGGCTGAATAAAATGTCAATGCTTCTAAAATTACTAGTAAGTACGGAGATACGTCTCTTCGACTTATAAACATAAATACGTTCTGAAGAATGCTGCATGTTTATTTTTAAGCTCTCATATTTTCCCCAGTTATTTCAACAAATATCTTTATACAAATCCTAAACTGTACGTTGCTTTACTGTTTATAAAAACGGTCCACAAAAATATGAATATATTGTAGTCTCTTATTAGAAATCCGGAATTTATAACCTACATTAAAGCCTGCGGTATTTACAGTATTAGCTGGAAATTAAAAGTGTAATCTGACTGTAAAATAATTTTAAATTATTAGCTTCGACGCAGCACGCACGATGCTACAGCAAGATACATATAGCACGCTAGCAGTGTATTAATATTTACTTAGGAATCTAATTTTGTGCAAATGTATTTTATGGCCTAACCCCCCCCCCCCAACGTATGAGTATTGCACCCATTTGAGATCGTTTGAACCCTCAGTAACTGCTGTTTACGGTTTTTACTGTGGTAATGTTACCAGCCCTGTAGTGGGGTGAAGACAGCTTTATGGCTGTAGATAGGTGAGACGGGGGAAAGTATTGAAACTTGCAATTTGCACAACTAAAGTCTACGATTGTTGATCTTTAAACGCAGATTCTGTAATTTTTAAAGGTTTTTCTTGTTTTTTTTTTAAAGAACGCGAAAGTTCGTGGAATTTATTCCGGCAATAAGTAAATTCTTCTCCAGCACCACATTTCAGAACTTTATCTGGAAAGTTCTGAAATGTGGTGCTGGAGAAGAATGGAGAAGTTCAGTTGGACCGATCGTGTGAGAAATGAAGAAGTATTACATAGAGTGAAGGAGGAGAGGAATATCGTACATACAATAAAAAGAAGAAAGGCTAACTGGATTGGTCACATCTTGCGTAGAAACTGCCTTCTGAAACATGTGGTTGAAGGAAAGTTAGAGGGAAGGATAGAAATGACGGGAAGACGAGGGAGAAGACGTAAGCAGCTACTGGATGACCTTAAAGAAAAGAGAAGGTACTGGAAATTGAAAGAGGAAGCACTAGATCGCACCTGTGTGGAGAACTCGCTTTGGAAGAGGCTACGGACCTGTCGTAAGACAGACTGCAGAATGAATAAGTGGATATGTAAATCATATCTCCTTATATTTGATAACACCGTAATGAAACACCAAATAAATAAAAATATTTTGTAATTCTGTAACTTAGCAACACTTGTTGTCGCCGCAGCTGTACAAGCTAAAGTGAGAGTCCTGTCAGTTGCAGGCGAATTATACTATTGAACTACACGAGAGAACAAATCTGGTTGACCAAAAGCCAGTCTGCCACTGGACTGCCTGAAACCAAACACAAATTAGCTCCAAAAAAGAGGACTCATGCCGTGTCCACTGATCAACTCTCGACTCCCTCTGACGGTGCCAACTGTGTAACCTTATTCCATTCCTCTTGACGAAGGAAAATATATACTTTCCGGAAATGTGTTTGAGAATTTGAGTCTCTGGTAAGTGTTCAAAGAGTTTGTGCACGTTGTAACAGACCGTTGTCAGAAACATTTCGGTTTAGTTTGTCATTTCACAGATTTGGGTTTCGAAATTCGAAATCTGACGCTGTTTCTCTTAAAACAGGGTTTTTTCTGATAAATACACGTACAGTTCCATCAAAATGCGCGCTATAATTTTCTTATAAATTCTTTTTGCTCGCAATGCACAGGCATAGTGACTGTACCTCAATTAATGCTATAAGCTGTACCTTAAATGTCTTCATAAACATTTTCATGTATTTTATAAGAAATATTACATTTGCTGTATTAAAATAGCATGTAAATTTTGTGCTACTGGATACTTTCAACTTTATATTTTGCACATGGCTGTACTGAGGTATGTCTTTGTTTAATGAAACCTGGTTTAACCACCTAGATGCACATCAAATGCTTTCAATTAGCAGAGCACATTTGTGGTATTAGAACTAATAGCGAGTGCTTTACATCCAGCAGCTCATGTTACATATCTCTGACTGATAGCAATGTTACTTAATCACTGCTTATATTGCTTATAATGAAAATGTCTCACTAGATAATCTTCCGATTTACTGCGTATAGTTAGCGCAAAATAAATTCTTCAGCCCTTCAAATAATCATTGAAATCACTGAGAACCCTATACTATTTATATTATGGGAGTCAGTGTAACATCTAGATAATAGAAATTACATACTAACAATTGTTTTTCATTATTAATAAATTTTCTTCTTGATTCTTAATAAAATTTATACTTATTAAAGTGAATTTGTTTATAGATATTTAACTGCGATCTCTGTAGTAGTTGTTTAATGAGGCTCCACATATACTTCTTGTAAAATGTCTTATCTTATATGAATACGTGTTTTTAGAGTTGAATTATAATTTTTCAACCCCCTAAAGCCCAGTGGTTACTATATGTACCACCACGTTTAACATTCACAAATTCTACGTTCTGCCCACACAGTGTATTTATGTGTTTAGTGTGGATCTCAGAACAAACAGCGATTATTTCACTGTACAACATTAACTGGCTGGTTTGTATAACTGAGACGGAGTGTGTTTACTGCGCGGTACGGACTGGGTTTATGTGTTTTGTGTGGATCTCAGAACAAACAGCGATTATTTCACTGTACAACATTAACTGGCTGGTTTGTATAACTGAGACGGAGTGTGTTTACTGCGCGGTACGGACTGGGTTTATGTGTTTTGTGTGGATCTCAGAACAAACAGCGATTATTTCACTGTACAACATTAACTGACTGGTTTGTATAACTGAGACGGAGTGTGTTTACTGCGCGGTACGGACTGTATTTATGTGTTTTGTGTGGATCTCAGAACAAACAGCGATTATTTCACTGTACAACATTAACTGACTGGTTTGTATAACTGAGACGGAGTGTGTTTACTGCGCGGTACGGACTGGGTTTATGTGTTTTGTGTGGATCTCAGAACAAACAGCGATTATTTCACTGTACAACATTAACTGACTGGTTTGTATAACTGAGACGTAGTGTGTTTACTGCGCGGTACGGACTGTATTTATGTGTTTTGTGTGGATCTCAGAACAAACAGCGATTATTTCACTACACAACATTAACTGACTGGTTTGTATAACTGAGACGGAGTGTGTTTACTGCGCGGTACGGACTGTATTTATGTGTTTTGTGTGGATCTCAGAAAAAACAACGATTATTTCACTGTACAACATTAACTGACTGGTTTGTATAACTGAGACGGAGGTGTTTACTGCGCGGTACGGACTGTATTTATGTGTTTTGTGTGGATCTCAGAACAAACAGCGATTATTTCACTGTACAGCATTAACTGACTGGTTTGTATAACTGAGACGGAGTGTGTTTACTGCGCGGTACGGACTGTATTTATGTTTTGTGTGGATCTCAGAACAAACAGCGATTATTTCACTGTACAACATTAACTGACTGGTTTGTATAACTGAGACGGAGTGTGTTTACTGCGCGGTACGGACTGTATTTATGTGTTTTGTGTGGATCTCAGAACAAACAGCGATTATTTCACTGTACAACATTAACTGACTGGTTTGTATAACTGAGACGGAGTGTGTTTACTGCGCGGTACGAGCTGAATATTTAAATGCAATTTATGTTAATTTTAGTCTTTGAGTATTAATTTCATCACATATAACAGAACAAAACGTGCGCCCTTCACTTTGAGACAAGATTGTCAAAATGACGTAGTTACTAGCTGGCAGAAATCGCATTTTGAATTCAATTCTTTGGTCCAGCATAAGCAAGTAAGTCTTTTTCAGAATAAGCGAACATCAGTCTAAAGTTGCGGGCGTGCAGAACCCTTCAGGAGCGGAGAAAAGGAGCAGATATTTGTAACGATTGGTCCATTGCGAAATACGCAATACTGACTAGTCGTGAAATAACTGAACTGATGGGAGTGTCTCGTGACATACACCAGGTTCTTTTATTAGATGATATGAGAATAAACCTCTCTTAGGTTATTAGTTATTTTCAAGAATATTTATTCGCAGAAGCGGAAAAGAAAGCCTGAGTGGCTTCCGGCTTTTATACACACGCACAAATATTTAACGACGGTTTAAATTTTTAAGTTTATGTATGGTCTGTAATATTTGAATACGTATAAAGTATTGGTGGAATTATAGGTGGAAATTAGACGTACTCGGAGAGAAACCTGTCCCAATGCCACTTTACACGCCACTATTTCCAGACAGGCAGGACCGACATTGAAAATGATATTCCGTCATAAAAATGTGGCGAATTAACGGCCTGAGACATGCGAGAGACTCAAACGTCTAAATAGCAATAGCATTACAGATTGTAGAACATCGGCCTAAGGAAAATTATATTAAATTCTTACAGTAATATTTATATCAAACACATACTAAACTCAAACTAATACTGGATATTTTAAAGTTGTACATACCGTGCATGTTTGAGATATTATATAATGTAAACCAACAAATATTGCACTATCATATATGAATTGTCAAACCCTAAATAGTGGACGCTTTGAAGAGTAACCCCTGAAGATGGCTCAGGCAGAGCCGAAACATATGTAGGGTTTGACAATTCATATATGATATTGCAATGTTTGTTGGTTTACATTATACAGGGTATACACAAAAGAATGGTGCGGTTTCAATAGTTTTCACTATTGAAACCGCACCATTCTTTTGTGTATACCTGTATAATACTGAATAGTCTCTTCATTAACGGGACACTAACAGTGTGCTCTGAAACGTCGCAGTTTAACCAAAATTTGTAGTGACAAGTATTGAAATTGTCACTGTAATGTCGCGAGCCCCGTTAAGGGCCATAAATCTGGTAAAGTGACTGATACTGTCAAGTTTACGTGGCGAAGTTTGTCAGTGTTGCATGCGGCAGAGATCGAGTGTGGCTTTTTGCGTCTAAATTTAAGAATTCTTGAAAGACAGAATTAAATTTTATGGAAACAACAGAAGACAGATTAAAAAAAAAAAACTGTTGTGGTCACAACATCCGAGTTTGAGAAGTGTTTCGACACTATCAGGTACAGCTTCACAAACTTTAAAAACTGAGTAGCAATATTGCTTCTTCTCATTCCTTGAATAACAAACAGTGTGTGCCCGTCTTATCTTACCCCTGGACACGGCAATTTTATCTCATACAAAGCCTACATCCGCCAGGACACACCGCGAGTAATTCCGTGCTTAAGAGCACCATAAAAGAAACACCCTGTATAATAAATTCTAAAAGGTTCTGACAATGGTGTACGAGTATAATATTGAGAACCAATTGTCTTCTGGACTTTGTCCATAGTGCAAATAAAGAATAAAAATATAAAATCACGACGTTTCGGAAGCTGGTTCTTCTTCCGTCTTCAGGTGAAGGGAGTGGAGACACATACTAAGATGGGTCCTTTAGACCGAGCTAATCTCAATCACTGTCCAGTGGCTAGCTCTGTATTTAAGATTATGAATCTTGAATACGAAATTTGGCCGCGGTCTAAGGCGTCGGTCTGCGGCCGCTCGCTTGCTGGGATTGCGGGTTCGAATCCCACCGGGTGCATGGATGTCTGTCTGTTGTGAGTGTTGTGTGTTGTCAGGTAGAGGTCTCCGCGACGGGCTGATCACTCGTCCAGAGGAGTCCTACCGAGTGTGGTGTGTCTGAGTGTGATCGTGAAACCTCGAAAAATGAGGAGGCCTAGGCCCCCAAGGGGCTGTCGAGCCATAGGAAAAAAAATATATAATGTGTTAGTGACGTAATTACTATAATTGTTGCTACGGGTGCTATTTTGTTTATAATTGTTGCTTGTATAACACCAATAAAGATATAAACAAGCCAAAAAGAGGAGAAAAATAATAAAACAAATAATTATAAATTAAAGGAAAATATTGCTCCCTAGAAATTAACCTGATAGCATTTCTAGAAGGCTGAAGAACGGCTTAGACCTAGCTAATCTCAATCACTGGTCCAGTGATTGAGATCAGCTAGGTCTAAGGGACCATCTTAGTATGTGTCTCCCCTCCCTTCACCTGAAGATGGAAGAAGAACCAGCTTCCGAAACGTCGTGATTTTATATTTATTTTTATATTTTATCCTGACGATGGACAAAGTCCAGAAGACAATTGGTTCTCATATTATACTCGTACACCATTGTCAGAACCTTTTAGAATTTAGTATACAGGGTGTTTCTTTTATGGTTTTCTTAAACACGGAATTCTTCGCAGTGTGTCCTATGTACTGTTACTATAACTAGGTATCAGTGCATTTCGTTGCAGCCTAGGAACACCTGTCACAGCGTAGCAATATATTAAATGACTAGAAAGGCATTAGTCGCACCAAGATAGTCCCGTAAGTAAAGCACTGGTTGCTGTCTGCTCAATTGTGGTTGGTTGCTCGGCGCGGACGAGTTTCATATCTTGGCTCTCTTGCCTGGCCTTGCAATTTCGCTCACTCAGCGGTTTGTCGAAAGAGTACCAGGTGCTTACCGTCGCGACGTAATGGGCCTAGCTAAAGATAACTGCCACGTCCGTCTCCTTCCTATAACAAGCATGTGTTGAAGATTACGTGCTTACGACAGATTACGTGCTTACGACAGATTACGTGCTTACGACACTTCTCAACACAGTGATAGGCTAAGTCACAAACACAGCTTCCCTCTTTATAAGGTTTGCAATGAGTGTGTTTGCTTACAGTTATGGATTCAGAGTTGCACCTGCTGTTGCAAGGATGGCTCTTGATCTTTTGTCCAATCAATATAATTATAAACCGATGCTTATAATCTGTAATAAAGCTTTAATTAAATTAATCTTTTCCCACAATTAATTATTTATCCATCATTTTTTAGCTCTCAATCCCTTCATTATTAGCTCTCTATATCCATCATTGTCTAGCTCTCTATATCCATCATTTTTACTCTCTATATCCATCATTGTAAGCTCTCTATATCCATCATTGTAGCTCTCTATATCCTTGATTTTTGCTCTCTATATCATTCATTATTAGCTCTTTTATCATCATTGTTAGCTCTCTCAATCCATCATTGTTAGCTCTCCATATCCATCATTGTTAGCTCTCTATATCCATCATTTTAGCTCTCTATATCCATCATTGTCAGCTCTCTATATCCATCATTTTAGCTCTCTATACCATCATTATTAGCTCTCTATATCCATTAATTGTTAGCTCTCTATATCCAGCATTGTTAGCTCTCACATCCATCATTGTTAGCTCTCCTAATCCATCATTGTTAGCTCTCCATAACCATCATTGTTAGCTCTCTATATCCATCACATTTAGCTCTCTATATCCATCATTTTTAGCTCTCTATATCCATCATTTTTAGCTCTCTATGACGCAGTGACAATTATTCATACGACTTGTTACATTGTTAACTGAAGAAAAATTATCAACATAAAAATATCTTCGTTTTCTTTGTTCCCAGAATAAAAAGAAGACAGTTCTGTACAAGTGCAAGTCACAATAATTTTTGTTGAATGTAGAATCCCACATTCTGAAAGTCATGTAGCTAACTTTACGTATAACTTTTAAGTGTCTGCTTCTGTTTCAAAGAACCTTAAAGTGTACTTTTCATGAGACCTTTTTCACTTTTACTTTATCGTACATTTTATGCCCTCATTTTCACAAACGGCCAACTCGTCTAATGCCTATTTTATATTACGATTTTCCGCTAAACCTTGGTGGATACACAGAATTTGATTGCTCGTGGCTGGAGATAAAACTGACATTTTACACATCTGCTGGCGGCACAAGCCGTAAAATATGGAAGAACTAAATTTTCACCTTTACTGCTGATATGACTTCAAATACGTTAAGAGCAAACAGCACCTTGGGGCCAAACTAATTACCTCCACTTAGTACAGAACTTGCTTTGAAGTTTGTAGTTCCACATCTACTCAAGAAATTCCGCGCTTTTTATGCAGACCGAACTTTCATTACCGTCTTCAAAATTGTTACCATTTCCTCTATACTTCACAAAATTAATTCAATCCACACCTCATTCTTTTCCGCAAAAGTCCATTTTAATCCATTCTGCGAGTACATATTCTAAGTGGTCTCTGTCCTTACACTTTCCTACCAACATCATCTAACCCATTTTCTGCTCCCCATAAACCCATGCCCCTCCCATGTCATAATATTCGACCTGATTAACCGAATATTCAGACGAACAGTAAATTACATGAAGTCCTTCACGTCGCGCATTTTAGGACCAGCATTTTTTGTGTAAAATGTTTCGGTGTTGTGAATATACGACAAAAATAAGTAAAAACATTTTGTGTATCCATAAAATGAGCATAAAGTTGCAATAATTTCATTCGCATCTGCAGTGTAAACAGAAGATTTACGCTTTAAATCAAGGATTTTATTTTAATCACTACTTTAAATCTAAAGGATTCTGATTGTTCTATATTACTATAGACTTGAGTTATGTCGTCTCTAAGGATTGTTACAACTATTTCTAAGATAAATTCTAAAAAGTTCTGAAGAAGGTATATAATATTTAGAACTAATTTTCTTCTGAACTTTGTCCATCGTCCGGAAAAAAAATTATTTATTTTTATTTGGATGATGGGCGAAGTCCAGAAGACAATTCGTTCTCCATCTATTTCTAAGGGCCTCACAACAGTACGTTTTCCCTTTTCTCTGTTCCACCTAAAGACGGAGGCAGATTCGGCATCCGGCATGTTGTACGGTTTTAAAGCCTTAAGAATTCGAACAGTGTTCAAAATTGCAGTTACAATTATGACACATTTATTGTTACACAATTTCCTCCTCCCCATTCACCATATTCTCATACTTTCAAATATAAAAATCATTTAGACATTGAAGAAGGCCACGTATAAAAAAACTGGAATTTTTATAATTCTGCTAAATATAATCTGGCAACGTCTTGCATGTATAAACAGTTTCAACAGTGAAGCACTCTTCGAAACGGTGAAAAATAAAGTAGCTAAATTTAAATAATTTATAACAATAATTAATAAGAAATCGGTCATTTACATTTTTAAGATAACGTAAATATCACACAACATATTAGAATATTAATTGCTACAATATCAAAATTCCATTCATCTACAGATAAACAATTGTGAAATTGGTAAAATATCTCCTTTAGTGTAAACTGATGAAAATAATTATAACTTTCAATTTTATAATATCATCTATTTTTGACGTATAGTAACCTGATGATGCCAGAATATTAAGAGCCGAAACATGCATTCAGTTGTATAACGCTATACAAAGAAGCGTATTCTGTAATAGAACTATTCTTCACACAATGCAGTAAAATTAGTACTCTAACAATTAGTTATTACTGTGCTAATTTTTAACAAAATATTAACGACACGTGTAAATAAACTCACGTGTCAAAATTTTGAATATTTATCAAGCACAGCAAGTACGTGGCAGGTATCGGGAGACGAGGAGAGATATATATAGGTACTTTTATGGCGCCGAATGTGTCATTTCTTTTAGGTGACAATTTGCACCATGAAATAGCATTTCACATCGAAATTTCTTCGTGTGTTTTTAAACAACGTAACACAAATAACAGAAAAGCTTAGCTACTTTATTGTTTTTTGATGGGCTCTGAAAGGGCTTTTGCTATTGACATTGAAACTGCGTACTATCTCTCTCACTTCATCATTCATGCGGATAAGAAATGCCTTTCGACACGCAAACACACGCACAATACAGGGCATACACAAAAGAATGGTGCGGTCTCAATAGTATTCACTATTGAAACCGCACCATTCTTTTGTGTATGCCCTTACTTTAGCGTTCTAATTTTTCATTTTCGTGGCTATGTTTTGTTTTTCTAAGGACCCAAAGACGTAAAATTAATATTTTCAAAATATCTTCACTTTGGTGGGGGATTCAGTTTCATATCCTTATCATCCATTAGCAGTTCCACGCAAAGAGCAGGTTAAAGTAGCGGTTACAAGTACCAATTTTTCAGCAACTCAGGCCTCAAATTTTGGCCTTATTATTCCTTCCCAGCCACTCTTTCGATCATCGGCATTTTAACACGAAGAGGCTTGATGGTGTATATACCGACACTCTGTAATTCATTTTAAATAATTATTTTATCTAACAAATGAGGATTTCACAGCTGTGTAATCGAAGATTATAAATTTTCGAGAAGTGGCCCTGCGACTCATGTAAGTGGTTCCCAAAATTTCGAAAAAAAAACTACCGCTTTATTCTCCAAGGTTTCAGTAACCCATAAATAAGAACAATTGGTTTCTGGGATATGAAGCCAGGATATTCTACGAAAGTTCCGCAAACACTCACCAAGACATACACTTGTCATATCCCAGAAGACAAGACTAATTATTTCACATAAATTTTTATTTCACAATACAAAAATACCAACAAATGCACTATATTATCAAGTATTGTCTAATATCCCCTACATATGTTTCGGCTCCAGTTGAACCATCTTCAGGGGGTCAATGTTTACATTTACATTACATCCATTAGTTAATCTACATTACAGTATTACCTTACTATTATTATAGACATATCACTCTCGTAAATGAAGGCCTATTGGGTGAACGGCCTACGCACTGCAGTGCGTACATCAATAGTTATCACAACACAACAATAGATCATTTCGATAATTCCTCGTATCTCTTCAAAGTTCCTCCCCAATAAAACTATAAACTAATCGTCCGAAAACTATATAAGCTGCATCTAAATTACATATAAACTTCAGTTCGTACCTCACAGAGAACACCGTCAAAGTCCAATGCAAGCAGCAGTTAACTAAAGTATTTAAATAATTATAATTAATATTTATTGCAAGGATCATACGAAACACATAAATACACAGCGTAAGTAAGATACAGAGTTTTAATTTCATTGATTGAGCCTCATATTGTCAGCCTGCACATCAGTGTTTAGACTACACGCACAACAGTAGTGTCAGAGAAGTTGCCACAGCAGCACGGCGACCGGCCTTGTGACAGCGGAGAGAAATGGTGAGTTTAGTAACTTGATGATAGAGTGGAGCTTTGCGACACTAAGTTTGCTTGGACAGTCCTGAGAGCTGTGACGTATTGAGATACTTACTTACGACAATTTATGAAGACACGACTGAAATAGCAAGGAGCGAGCACTAAAAGTGCTGCGGAATTAATGACGTGGTGAATGGAGGGCGTTAGCAGTCACGGGAGCCTTCATGGTTCACTGTACAAGTACAAGCTGCGGATATCAGATTGCCTGATTGGCCAAGCATGTAGTTTGACTGAGGAAGAGAATAAACAATATTTTGGACAAACATCAACTCGGAATATATATATATATATACAAACAGATATATGTATATGTATAATGTATATAATATATATACACATGTCTGTGTATATATATACACACAGATATATGTATATGTATAAAATATATTATATATAATATATACTATTTATGTAATATATATACACATATCTGTGCGTGTATATATACATATTACCTCTTTGTATATATATAATATATATCTGTGTATATATATACACACAGATATATGTATATGTATAAAATATATTATATATAATATATACTATGTATATGTATAAAATATATTATATATAATATATATGTATATATATATACATATATATTATATATAATATATTTAATAAATATATAATATATATCTGTGTGTATATATATACACAGATATATGTATATTTATAAAATATATTATACATATACATATATCTGTGTGTATATACACACACAGATATATGTATATATAAAATATATTTTATAAATATACATATATATGTGTATATATACACATATACCTGTTTGTATATCTATAATATATACATATATAATGCAAGTACAATACTAAAAACAGATTTTCAGGAGAACCTGTGTGAGCACTGCATTACAGTTTGTGCTATAGCACAGTACTGGTTGAGATTAATGAAAAATGTGTAAAGATGTCAGCACTTGGCTGGTTTATGCTTAGCGCAATCAGGGAAAGTACGTCGAAGAACGTATAATCAGTTCGGAACATAAAATTACAGTCTTCTGAGATATTTACACGTGCTGATTGCTACTTTGTTACCGATGTTTCGGAAGGGCATTTTGTCTCCATCTTCACGGTATTAGAAGAAGAATTATTTTCCTTCTTCAATTCCCTGACGTATGCTACAGCAACCTCTTCTGAAATGTCAGTAACGAAATACCAATCAGCACCATGTCATATCCCAGAAGACTATAAACGTTAATTAAAAGCTTCAAAATCTCAAATCGTATTAGTACGACGAAGATCATTAGAAGCACAAAATAATTATTTACGCGTCGAAAAATAAAATTAAATGAGATTACAAGAAGAAATAAAATTCTGTGTTTAAAACAGGTTAACTTACGAAAGTAAATTAGTGGCCAGAATTAGAAAATTTTATAAAACAGCCCGAAGGAAATAATAAAGGCGTCACAAACAATCAGGGCATCTGGACACGCATTTCGCTTCACATGCCAGTTCATCTGCTAGTCCGGATATACCCCTCCAGGGCCTTGCTGATTATATTCCAACTCGGTAAGATTAGCAGTTGAAACTTGTGTCTCGGTGACCAACAAACTACGTTCGACTGTTCCGTCTCAAACGTAATACAAACATAGATGGCACTTAAGTGCCTCAAACACACGCCAGAGCGCCACTTGGCTGCCTACAGGGAGGAAGTATGGATCCTAGCACAGAAGGAAACAGACGAGTGTGCTGTGGCAGGAAGATACAGCAGAGTGGGGCGGACTAGTACAGTGTGCAGCAGACAGAGGGCGCTTGGTGGAATGGCGACGATAAGTTGAATATAGTCTTTTAGAAAGCAGTAAAGAAATCTTAGCACAAGATTTTTATCAAATAACTACACAATAAATTCCGGTCAGCACAAATTATATTTCATATATTTAATACCCACTCACACGTAACACGTTTCGGCCCTCAGACCACCATCAGGTGTGCCATATAAGAAAACTCTGCACAAGGAAAATGTGTAAAATTTGTGAGATATCACAAAATATCAAACAATATGCGAGTACAAGTTACAATAAATATTGTAACTTGTACTTGTCATAGCTCTGATACCTAAACTGATACTAAAAATATTTGATTTAAAATTTTTAAGAGCTTAAAAGCGTAGTTCAAAAATTTTTAAAAAATTGTAGATACTTGGGTCCTGGTTTTTGACTAATTATTAGCTTTCAGTAGGGTCAAAGAAGGACGTAGATGTTTGTCAGCTTACAACTTATATATTACCCCTTAAGATGCGATGTCTGTTGTAACGTATTTAAAAATAGATGAGGGTCGAATAATGGCTGTGTAACTTGACACGTTGGTATAACCATTTTTATATGCTCCAAAAGATTCTCAGTTAATTCCTGGTCATCTTACACTACTGTTCACAGTCGAAACCATTGATATCGGAGTTCTAGATCGACTTAGTTATGGGGTCAACGGCCTCGATGTTATCTTCCGTGCAGACTATTAGTGACAGCCTGTTAAACAGACATCGCGTCTAAGGGGGTAATATACAGAGTATACACAAAAGAATGGTGCGGTTTCAATAGTTTTCACTATTGAAACCGCACCATTCGTTTGTGTATATCCTGTATAAGTTGTAAGCTGACAAATATCATACTTCCTTTTTTGACCCTACTACAAGACAATAATTATTCAAAAACCAGGGCCCAAGTATCTACAAGTTTTTAAAAAATTTTTAACTACGCTTTTAAGCTCTTAAAAATTTTAAATTAAATATTTTTAGCATCAGTTTACGTATCAGAGCTTTGACAAGTACAAGTTACAATATTTATTGTAACAATTACTCGCATATTGTTTGATATTTTGTGATATCTCACAAATTTTACATTTGTACCTTGTGCAGAGTTTTCTTATATGGCACACCTGATGGTGGTTTAAGGGCCGAAACATGTTGCGTGTGAGTGGATGTTATATATGTTAAATATAATTTGTGCTGACCGGAATTTATTGTGTAGTTACTTGATTGTACGTGCACAGCGGTATAGATCAGGTTACATTTATTGACAAGCTATCTATTTTATTTTCTATGGCTCGACAGCCCCTTGGGGGCCTAGGCCGCCTCATTTTTCGACGCTTCACTATCACACTCAGACACAACACACTCGGTAGGACTCCTCTGGACGAGTGACCAGCTCGTCGCAAAGACCTCTACCTGACAACACACAACACTCACAACAGACAAACATCCATGCCCCCGGCGGGATTCGAACCCACAATCCCAGCAAGCAGACCCACACCTTAGACTGCGGGGCAACTGCGATCGGCCAAGATATTTATACTTGGCGAAAATTTCATTAGTCAATTTATTTGACGTGCCATAAATCCAGTAAAGGCAGATTAATTGTGTGGGAGGTTGAAGTCGATTTTGACCCAATTTATGATACTAAATAGATATTTGACTATAATGAATCAAGAAGCAAATTATATTTACAATATTTACACATAATAAATGCAATATCAGTACTTCTTGTAACGAAACTTCTCTTCCTTTCATTAAAGTCAGATCCCCTTTCCCCTCCCCATTTTCCCTCCCACCTTCCCCTCCCCCTTTCTACACAACCGCCCCTCTATGATCTGTCATCATGTCGACAGTGAACTTTGCAGGGTTACTTCTATAGAGACTAACTTTTCTTTGTTTCTAAAACTTCACTCTCCTCATTTTTCTATAACTCTATAGAAACACTGAAACGTGGAGAAGAAGTGCGTAACCGCGTACAGACTACACACAATAGTCTGCAACACAATCGCGACCTGCCATTCACAAAATTAGGAAGTACTTCGCCCTTCAAAACACACACAATGCATTGCTGCGTGTTTCATGCGAATTAATAAAGAAGGAAAAAAATCGAAGATGATATTACGGCCTTAATTTCGGCGAAAGTTTGTGTTTAATACACAGTTTAGACATCAGTTTGGTTCTGTATTATGACGTCATTTTAAATTACGACGTCATTGGATTTATGTCAATAAGGATTTTGTATCATGAATGTTATCATTCCGAGACGCAATGTGTAGGCTTGACAAATGTAGTAAATAATGCGTGTGAACTAACAGAACATTTAGTGTAACTTACGAGAGTCTCGTCTCGTCTCTGTCGATATAACTAAGGGATTCTTTACACTTGGAATCGATATTTAAAGCTTTATACGTGCCAATTGCTTTACAGGCTCAAAAAATACAGGCGTAACTTTTTATTACAATATTTTATGTAAATAATAAGGACCATTTTGTCCGAGAAAGGCAACAGGGACTTGCTTCTTTGGCGGCAGCAAAGATCGTGGTAATTGTGTGAAGGTAACAGTTGGCTGGAAATGGGAATTTCTGGGCAAAAAAAAATAGTTGTGTAAGGAAGACAGCTACAGGGCACAACAAAATTGCCGTCAATTTCAGGTGCCAACGGCGTTGAATGTAAATGAGATGTGTCGCCTTGTATATTACTAAAATTTGCTGAAAATTCGGTAGTGGAACAAGCTGCTGCCAGCTTCAGGCTAATCATCGAAAATGTCTTACGTTCTGCAGAATGATGTAAATAGCGCGGACCGTGATGTACATGGTGATCGCGTATTATAATATTACCTGCAGTACTAACTAACTAACTAACTAAACTAACTAACTAAAAACTAACTAACTAACTAACTAAAAACTAAACTAAACTAACAACTAAACTAACTATAAACTAACTAACTAAACTAACTAACTAAAACTAACTAAACTAAACTAACTAACTAAACTAACTAACTAAACTAACTAACTAAACTAAATAATAACTAAACTAACTAAACTAACTAACTAAACTAACTAACTAAAACTAACTAAATAACTAATAAACTAAACTAAACTAACTAACTAAACTAACTAAACTAACTAACTAACTAAACTAACTAACTAACTAACTAAAACTAAACTAACTAAATACTAACTAACTAAAACTAACTAAACTAAATAACTAACTAAACTAACTAACTAAACTAAACTAACTAAACTAACTAACTAAACTAACTAAACTAATAACTAAAAACTAACTAAACTAAACTAACTAACTAAACTAACTAACTAACTAAACTAAACTATAATAAACTAATAACTAAACTTAAACTATAACTAACTAACTAACTAACTATAACACTAAACTAACTAACTAAACTAACTAACTAAACTAACTAACTAAACTAAACTAAACTAAACTAACTAACTAAACTAACTAACTAAACTAACTAACTAAACTAAACTAACTAAACTAAACTAACTAAACTAACTAACTAAACTAACTAACTAATAACTAACTAACTAAAACTAACTAACTAAACTAACTAACTAAATAACTAACTAACTAATAACTAACTACTAAACTAACTAACTAACTAAACTAACTAAACTAACTAAACTAACTAACTAAACTAATACTAACTAAACTAACTAACTAAACTAACTAAACTAACAACTAACTAAACTAAACTAACTAACTAAACTAACTAACTAAACTAACTAACTAAACTAACTAACTAAACTAACTAACTAAAACTAACTAACTAAACTAACTAACTAAACTAAATAACTAACTAACTAACTAATAACTAAACTAACTAACTAAACTAACTAACTAAACTAACTAACTAAACTAAAATAACTAACTATAAACTACTAAACTAAACTATCTAACAACAACTAAATACTATAAACTAACTAACTAACTAACTAACTAACTAACTAACTAACTAACTAACTAACTAAACTAAACTAACTAACTAAACTAATACTAACTAAACTAATACTAACTAACTAACTAACTAACTAAACTAACTAACTAAACTAACTAACTAACTAACTCCATGAGCAGAATCCTTCTTGAGAAGCTAACAGGTCGTCAGTTAGTCAAGAAATTCCCCGCGTTTTATGGAACCCGAAGGTTCATTACCGCATTCACATCAGCTCGCCACCTGTCCCTATTCTGGGCAACTTTATTTAACACGCGGTTTTCTAAAAATATTCACAAAATGGACCAAAGACTAGATGACACCAACGTAACAACAATCTGAATTTCACGTCTGGAACGTAGTTGTCATACAGTCTTTCTGCGTGGGCGTCCCATCACTGGCAGCAATGTGCCGCGCTAACATGGTTCATGTCAAAGTCAGTATTAAAATTTGCACACTCAGCAAAAAATGGGACTTTTCATTAAATACCTCCATGATTAAAGTTGCGCTGTAATTTATATCGTAATTTTACATAGCAATTAAGCACTTCTCACACAAAACCGTGTTGTCTGGACCGGAATATATATAGCAGAGCACTAAGCTTTTATCTAGCCTCGAGCCTGGCTAAGGGCGACGTAGCAGTCTTACTAATAAGTAAATCCTTCTGTCAGACGTGTCTACAGCGGCGAGATAATTCCATGTAGGTTCATAATAAAAATTGTATAAACAGGATAATTAAGTTAAGAAGTTTACACAAAGAATCAGCCTACATTTACAATTAAGTAATCTGCACTTTTCTGATGATTTTGCTTCATTTTTATTGGTTAATTTAGACAAGCTGTCAGTACATACGACATATAGCGTGAATGGTATATAAATACGAAACATTCTTGGAATTATTGGTATTACGTTCTTCTAAACACGTAAAGCCCATTCAACAATTCTACGTTCTGCCCACAAAGTGTATTTATGTGTTTTGTGTGGATCTCAGAACAAACAGCGATTATTTCACTGTACAGCATTAACTGACTGGTTTGTATAACTGAGACGGAGTGTGTTTACTGCGCGGTACGGACTGTATTTATGTGTTTTGTGTGGATCTCAGAACAAACAGCGATTATTTCACTGTACAACATTAACTGACTGGTTTGTATAACTGAGACGGAGTGTGTTTACTGCGCGGTACGGACTGTATTTATGTGTTTTGTGTGGATCTCAGAACAAACAGCGATTATTTCACTGTACAACATTAACTGACTGGTTTGTATAACTGAGACGGAGTGTGTTTACTGCGCGGTACGGACTGTATTTATGTGTTTTGTGTGGATCTCAGAACAAACAGCGATTATTTCACTGTACAACATTAACTGACTGGTTTGTATAACTGAGACGGAGTGTGTTTACTGCGCGGTACGGACTGTATTTATGTGTTTTGTGTGGATCTCAGAACAAACAGCGATTATTTCACTGTACAACATTAACTGACTGGTTTGTATAACTGAGACGGAGTGTGTTTACTGCGCGGTACGGACTGTATTTATGTGTTTTGTGTGGATCTCAGAACAAACAGCGATTATTTCACTGTACAACATTAACTGACTGGTTTGTATAACTGAGACGGAGTGTGTTTACTGCGCGGTACGGACTGTATTTATGTGTTTTGTGTGGATCTCAGAACAAACAGCGATTATTTCACTGTACAACATTAACTGACTGGTTTGTATAACTGAGACGGAGTGTGTTTACTGCGCGGTACGGACTAAGTGTTTAAATATAATTCAGGTTTATCTTAGTTTTTTAAGTTAATTTCATTATATAAAACGTCAGAACTTGCCAATATGTGACTGGACACGTGTTGTACGTTCAGAGACATTTTTCCTTATTTTTTACCACACCCCGACCTAATCTGGGGCCCACAAAAACCCTTGTCAAGCCGGTTTTGGAGGCTGTTTCCTAGGGAAGAGAACTCTAAGCGTGAAGCTGAAAAATCACCTGAATAACAACAACAAACAATTCTGACAGAACTTCGCCCAGGCATGACACATGTATTTGCAATGGCTCACCTTGTCCAGTAGAAACACAGCTGGTTTTGCATAATTATAGCAAATTGTTCACTTATGACAGGCACGATAAATAGCAACGATTGCCGAAAAGCTTTCGTTACAAATCACCGAGAGACGTCAATGCTTCGGCTGGTATTTCAGCCTCGATCTGGGCCGCCGAAACAATTTATTCATGTGTAGGTGCATATGTCATTACAACAAGCTGCCTATTTAGAATTTCTCAAACTCGTGGCATAAATGTTTAATGAAAATCTAATTAATGGGGTCTTTCAAGGTCTAGACTGTGTAAGAACTACTCAAATAAGGGTCATTTAAGAAAATAATAGTTAGAGAAGAGAAATGTCAAATGTTTCCGTTGAACTGTTAGAGGGCTTCTTTAGAGTACTCTTAACATTTCTGTTGAGTGACAAGTGTCTTACATCAGGCGGGCACAAAAAAGAGAGGTAAATATTTTCAACTGCTACAAAAAAAAACAAAAAAGAGAGGAAAATATTTTCAACTGCTACAAAAAAACAAAAAAAGATAAGAAAATATTTCCAACTGCTACAAAAAACCAAAAAAAGATAAGAAAATATTTGCAACTGCTACAAAAAACCAAAAAAAGATAAGAAAATATTTCCAACTGCTACAAAAAACCAAAAAAAGATAAGAAAATATTTGCAACTGCTACAAAAAAAAAAAAAAGATAAGAAAATATTTCCAACTGCTACAAAAAACCAAAAAAAGATAAGAAAATATTTGCAACTGCTACAAAAACAAAAAAGAGACAGGAAAATATTTGCAACTGCTACAAAAAACAAAAAAGAGACAGGAAAATATTTGCAACTGCTACAAAAAACAAAAAGAGACAGGAAAATATTTGCAACTGCTACTAAAAACAAAAAAGAGAGGAAAATATTTTACACTGCTACAAAAAACAAAAAAAGAGAGGAAAATATTTTCAACTGCTACAAAAAACAAAAAGAGAGAGGAAAATATTTTCAACTGCTACAAAAAACAAAAAAAGAGAGGAAAATATTTTCAACTGCTACAAAAACAAAAAAGAGACAGGCAAATATTTGCAACTGCTACAAATAGAAAGAGACAGGAAAATATTTGCAACTGCTACAAAAAACAAAAAAGAGACAGGAAAATATTTTCAACTGCTACGTCCCTCTCTGTCCGTATTACGTGTTTCACCTGCTAAAATCCTAGCTATATCCTTCCGTGCCAAGTTACTACAGAATTAATTTTACATGAATGCGCCATAGGGCTCGGTCCAGAAATGTAAAATAGGGGGGTGGGGGGGTCAGAGGACTAAAATGATTGTAGTGGGGGCAGTGGTGAAGCATTTTGTAATGTGCGGCTGGACGGATGTTTTAATTTTTAACTGCACGCAGACGATGGGAGTGCGTCCTGTGACGTGCTGTGTTTATGTCTGGCAGCTGTGGAAATTGATACCAGCCAGTGCTTGAGGGAAATTTGCGTTACTGTACTGCCTGCATGGGGATATTATTATTTATGATTTACCTTGATACCGAAGGGCGTTGCACGGCTTACGCAGTGAATATGGTGTTACTGATCACACTCGAAACCTGGAAAATAAGACACATTTTGTTATTTCTTCCTATATTCAAGGTCACCACTCCTAATCAGAGAGCGATACGCCGTAGCGCAGTTGGTTGAGGCACTGCGCGTTAAGCCGGAAGGTCGCGGGTTCGATTCCCGATGGTGTCATTGGAATTTTTCATTGACATATTCCTTTCGGTCGCACTATGGCCCTGGGGTCGACTCAGCCTCTAACAGAAATGAGTACCAGGAATATTTCCTGGAGGTAAAGGCGGCCGGTGTCGACCTCGGTGGACTAGTGGTTAGCGTGCTCGCCACTGGACCCAAAGTTCGCGGGTTCGATCCCGACCGAGGTCGATGGATTTTTAAGGGTGATAAAAATCCGGAGGGTAAGTAAAGCCGTCGGTCCCATGTCGTAGATTTACGGCATGTAAAAGAACCTTACGGGCATGAATAAAAATGTTGCGTAAGCCAAATTGCCTCCATTTCTCGCCTAAGTCTCCTGACTGCCTGCCAGATGGCTCTGGCGGGCACATCAGGATCGATAGAACACTAGCGCGGCCAGTTGACCAGTCACCAACTGCCACGAATGCGCACGACTTAGTAACCTCGAAAAGAGGAGGCAAGAGGAGGCTAGGGCTCATATAGGGCTGTTGAGCCATGGTTATTATATATATATATATAAAAAGGCGGCCGGTGCGTAGGTCTAACAACTTACCACCTTCATGTGCCGATTGTCTAGAAATCTGGGAGCCTATACATCCTGGAAACCTAAGGGCTTGTCCAGGCCTGTAATTGGTTTGCTTTACCTTTACCTTTACCTTTACCTTTACCTTTACCTTTACCTTTACCTTTACCTTTACCTTTACCTTTACCTTTACCTTTACCTTTACTCCTAATCAGAGCACCTACATGCGATGTCACATATATAGTGCCATTTATTTTCAGCCTATTTTACTGCCCAAAAAGTAAATAATAAACTTACCAGATCAACAAAGCTCTGTTTGTACACACATCTATGTCTGTGTGTTCTCATTTCAACTTTACAATTACTTAACTACAGATTTTCACAGGGCTTACTACAAACATAGCATATTTGGACATTCCAATTTCCTGAAACATTTACAGGGCACACATAAAAGAATGGTGCGGATTTAATAGTGAACACTACTAAAACCGCACCATTCTTTTATGTATGCCCTGTATGATAAAATAAAATGTCTGTGTATATGACTGTCTCTGTCTGTCTGTGGCAGCCATAAGTCATCATAAAAAAAGAGAGAAAAGCTGGAAGTTGTGGATGTATGTTCAGCATGATTAAAGAGATTTGCAGTGCAAAACACAACCACAGTCTGCCCAAGAAATCGGGTCTGGTAACGGAGTTTATATCGCATGGAATGAAAAGTTGAGTTGAATTTGAAAAGTAATTAAACCCGTAGCTCATTTAAGGGCCTGGCTCTAATTAAAATACAAAATAAGCAATTGCCCTCACACTCTTTGTTTAGCGGTATGACTTTTTTTTGTCACCTCAGTGGGTAGGTGATTTCTCAGAATAACAGCAAATTACATGTTACTACACTGTTGCCATTATGAAATATTAAGCGTCATATCGACGTGCAATGAGTGTAAATATATTTACTGAAGCCAATTTGTTTTGAAGGAATGCCGCCATATTGGTATGTAATAGTTACCATGACACCATTTCTAACCACTCTTTGATAACTAAAGTAAAGTATTCCCTGTAACGGGTCATGAAAGCCCAGAGGGAGAGTAGAGGTATAGCTCTACTCTTTCTTTAACCCTGGTATTAGATGGAGGTGGGTGGTCAACTCCACGCCCCGGCCGCTTAACCCTCGGAAAAGAGACCCGGTAACCATTATATAGGAGTCTGGGTGTGCCCCAGGGCCGGTCTAAACGGGTGCGAAAAATCTCGCCCCACCGGGATTTTTTTTTTGTCCCGTGTTTTCCCTTTGATCCATTTTTGTACTTTTAAATCCTTCCGTTCTTCATGTCACTTATGTTCCATATTACCGTCCTAACACAACAAACACAACACAAACATCCATGCCCCGGGTGGGATTCGAACCCACAATCCCAGCAAGCGAGCGGCCGCAGACCCACGCCTTAGACCGCACGGCCACTGGGATCGGCCCCGGGATTCGATCCCCGGACCGTCCAGCCCGTAGCCAGCCGCTATACCGACTGAGCTATCGCGGCCCACACTCTTTGATAACTAGAGAATATTAAGATAACCGCCTTCCAAACCTGGCTTTAAATATAGAAAAAAATATATAATGCTAATTGCGAACCAAAACGTGTGGACCCCTACTCACGGCAAATTGGAACAGTGGCGATAGTTACCCTGCCTGCCGTCACGTAGAAAGACCTAGTATTGAGCTATGTGTGGGCCACTGAAGAAAGTAACCCTGGAGATTCAAAACAGGGGAAGGAATTAGGCCTATATGACAGGGAAAAGAAGCATTGTACTGCGAAGTGACAGAGTTGAGGGCCTGCAATTTGCGGAATAACTTGATACACAGTAGGTTGTGTGTTTTTATATTACGACAAAGCTCCACGTAAAGTGTCTCCAAGTATTATGACTTCAAGTATAAAGTGTAAAGTGATATGCTTATATCACTTGAGCATGTTTCTTCTCTCGTAGTAGGTTTAATGATCCCATCTTAGTTGAGTGTTTCAATACAACCTAAATCCTCTTGGTTTATATGAGGATTTTCCATTAACAATATGAGTGTGGTTTGTTAAGCCCACAAGCGCTGCTGGTATTCTTCGCTTGACAGAATAAATCCAAGCCCTGTACAATAAAAGGGAAACTGTTGCCTGCTAATAATACTCAACTAAGTTGTCCGTGCATACAAATTTTGGAAGTAGAGCTCGAAAATAATGAGATAAATTATTACAAGTGATTATTTTACTATCTGAGACAGGATATCTCGGACACTAAAGGCACTGGTTCTGGTATAGATGAGAGTGTTTCGATTCCCTGTTAAGCTAGGATGCTTCTCTCTTCTGAGCTACTACGATCAGCCCTGCAACAGTGCGTGCACAAACTACAGGTAAGCTACTACTATCAGCCCTGCAACAGTGCGTGCACAAACTACAGGTAAGCTACTACTATCAGCCCTGCAACAGTGCGTGCACAAACTACAGGTAAGCTACTACTATCAGCCCTGCAACAGTGCGTGCACAAACTACAGGTAAGCTACTACTATCAGCCCTGCAACAGTGCGTGCACAAACTACAGTAAGCTACTACTATCAGCCCTGCAACAGTGCGTGCACAAACTACAGTATGCTACTACTATCAGCCCTGCAACAGTGCGTGCACAAACTACAGTAAGCTACTACTATCAGCCCTGCAACAGTGCGTGCACAAACTACAGGTAAGTCAAATATCTCTTTCCTTATTGGCTGTACGGTAAAGCTGATCACTCGCCTCTATCTACCGTAGTTCTGAGTTTATGAATGAGTGGACCTATAGTTCTACTCCCCATATACACCTTTATGGGGCGCACAGGGACAAAATTGAAATTAGCTGCTTTCAATGTACAGAAATCGCTTTGTTTCTCCTTATTTTTCCAATCCTGAATTATTCTTTTGGACAAGTGTGATAATACACGTGTGATAATACACGTGTGATAATACACTCCACAGCAAAGTTTTAGACAGTTTCTATGTTGATTTTAATTTATTATTTGAAGACTGAACATTGTGTACATAGATAAATGACATATATTGCTAAGCAGAGATTAATTTGTCTCATAACAGGAACAAGATAAGGCCTCTTATAAACACGGTAATGAATCTTCGAGTAATACAGGGCATACACAAAAGAATGGTGCGGTATCAATAGTGAATTCTTTTGAAACCGCACCATTCGTTTGTGTATGCCCTGTATAAAATGCTAGGAATTAATTGACTAGCTGAGGAAGTCTTAGATTTTCAAAGAGGATTCTGCTCGATGCAATTAGTTAGTTAGTTGTAAATAGCCTTCTTTGCAAAATCTCACCGAGATTGTTGTCAAAGAGGCAGTTGTGTGGGAGAATATTATTAAAAGGCGTCCTAAAGAAATTCACCATATTAAGGATGTAAACTGGATTTAATTTTGTCTGGAGAAGAGAAATAGAAATTTATTGTGGTATTTACAGCTAAGCAACTGTCTATTGCGAGATTTCAGATTCTACCAGCATTGTTGTCTTAACCTTCTGAAGTAGAGAAAAAATTTCTTTCGAAACGTCGGTATTTACTAATAGATAAGGCTATTAGTCCATATGAACTAAACTTTCAACTGCATATTGTACAGTTATAAATGCTAATTAGTGTACCTGTAGAGGAATCAAATTAGTGTAACTGTAGAGCAATCAAATTAGTGTACCTGTAGAGCAATCAAATTATTGTACCCGTAGAGCAATCAAATTAGTGTACCTGTACAGCAATAAAGTTAGTGTACCTGTAGAGCAATCAAATTAGTCTACCTGTAGAGCAATCAAATTATTGTACCTGTAGAGCAATAAAATTAGTGTACTTGTACAGCCATAAAATTAGTGTACCTGTAGAACAATCAAATTAGTCTACCTGTAGAGCAATTAAATTAGTTTACCTGTACAGCAATAAAATTAGTGTACTTGTACAGCCATAAAATTAGTGTACCTGTAGAACAATCAAATTAGTCTACCTGTAGAGCAATCAAATTATTGTACCCGTAGAGCAATCAAATTAGTGTACCTGTACAGCAATAAAGTTAGTGTACCTGTAGAGCAATCAAATTAGTCTACCTGTAGAGCAATCAAATTATTGTACCTGTAGAGCAATAAAATTAGTGTACTTGTACAGCCATAAAATTAGTGTACCTGTAGAGCAATTAAATTAGTGTACCTGTAGAGCAATTAAATTAGTGTACCTGTACAGCAATAAAATTAGTGTACCTGTAGAGCAATCAAATTAGTCTACCTGTAGAGCAATCAAATTATTGTACCTGTAGAGCAATCAAATTAGTGTGCCTGTACAGCAATAAAATTAGTGTACCTATAGAACAATCAAATTAGTCTACCTGTAGAACAATCAAATTATTGTACCTGTAGAGCAATCAAATTAGTCTAACTGTAGAGCAATCAAATTAGTGTACCTGTACAGCAATAAAATTAGTGTACCTGTAGAGCAATCAAATTAGTCTACCTGTAGAGCAATCAAATTATTCTACCTGTAGAGCAATCAAATTAGTGTACCTGTAGAGCAATCAAATTAGTGTACCTGTAGAGCAATCAGCTGGATATCAATCGAGTCCCTTTACCTTAATTAGGCACTCCTTTTTATGTGAATTCAACAGGCTGGCTACTTTTTACGTTGGCCCTAAGTTGAATGCATGCATTTCAACTTCCATTCAGCAAATACCACAAAATATCCCTAATGGCTGTGACGTCAGTAGAAGAAGAAAGCGTCTCTGCATGTTCGCTGTACAAACCGAATCAGAATCCGTGTCAGAATTAATTTAGGTTCGGTACTGAAGCTTCCTGATTGAACTGCGGTGATAAAAGTACCACTGATGTGTCAAGAACCTAGCACTGTCCCACGCGTTCAGGCATAACGACTAACAACAAACACCACGCGACCTCCTAACATTTCATGTAACATATTAATAACTTACCACTAGCCACAAAACAGCATGTCTCACGTATCAAACTGTGTAACTCGATCCGCTTTACAACAACATACCCACCACGATATCTCTCAGAGTCAACCAAAATGTAGTCCAAACTGCATTACAGCAATTTCCCACATTTCTATAGAAACTCACACGCTTTAAACTCAAACAGTTTAATTTTAATCAATCACTTTTTCATGCAATATTCCGTTTGAATATTCCACATTTCATACGGCGTTTGGCATCAATTGACTAGTCAAGCAGATACATAAATATGTGCGTGTTAAGGATAAGCACAAAGTGAATCGAAAATTTTATCAGCGTCCACACGTTATAAATATATTCAAACTCTGAAAATAAATGACACGTATAGATCCACACGATTTTAATCTCGACACTAATGGATGTGACTAGTTACTTTCACGTCTCTGCCGCCTTACCCTTTGGAAATAAACCCGGTGCCAATTTAATAGCATTGATTTCAGGCTTCCGTCGCGATGTTGACAAAATCTGCGGTCTTCTGGGATATTATGCGGCGTCGTGTGTTTACCGACGTTTCGGGACAACGTATCGGTCCCATACTCACTGGTCAAGAGTCCGAGTGGGAAACGTCGGTAAAAAATTATAATACGATGACGCGTAATACCCCAGAAGACCGCAGATTTCAATTTAATGGGAGATTGAATGGGCCTCAGAGCTGTATGGACATTTCCGGGAAGAGAAAGAAGTTTCGACCTGGCCGGGAATCGAACGTAGCTTCATCAAGCCAATAGCCTGGTTGCTATATCCAATGACCCAGGTCAAGTACACTAATTCATAAACCACTCTCGAAAGAGACTTGGTGAATATTTAGATACTAAACCACAATATTTCGGCTGGAGAAATATGTGAACTTAGTTATTATGATTCAGCTTTAAGAATGTGGGAAAGTCTGCGAAGAAAATCGCACTACTTGTCAGGACAGTCTCAATTTCAAGGGCTGTTAACTGCATCTGAAGTCTTTCAAGGTGGAAGGAAAGTAAAGTTACTTCCCTTTGCTACACAATGTATCCCATTTCTGAAAGAATATTGCTTCTCGGTACGTTACCAGCCTACGTCTCTTTGTCCTTCCGATAAGAGTAGCATAAAGATGAAGATGAGTATGCAGCATTGGTGGAATAATACTGACAGGGAACACTGAAGTTGTCATATGAAAACCTGTTCCATTGCCACCTTGTACACCACAAAATTGACACGAAATCACCTGGGATAGAACCAGGGCCTCCGCGGGGAAAGACCGGCGACTAACAGCGTGAGCCGTGGGAGGGCCTTTTTAAAGATGTAATGTAACATGCACTGTATTTTAATGAGACACAGTTCGTACCGCGCAGTAAACACACTCTGTCTCAGTTATACAAACCAGTCAGTTAATGTTGTACAGTGAAATAATCGCTGTTTGTTCTGAGATCCACACAAAACACATAAATACAGTCCGTACCGCGCAGTAAACACAATCCATCTCAGTTATACAAACCAGTCAGTTAATGCTGTATAGTGAAATAATCGCTGTTTGTTCTGAGATCCACACAAAACACATAAATACAGTCCGTACCGCGCAGTAAACACACTCCGTCTCAGTTATACAAACCAGTCAGTTAATGCTGTATAGTGAAATAATCGCTGTTTGTTCTGAGATCCACACAAAACACATAAATACAGTCCGTACCGCGCAGTAAACACAATCCATCTCAGTTATACAAACTAGTCAGTTAATGCTGTATAGTGAAATAATCGCTGTTTGTTCTGAGATCCACACAAAACACATAAATACAGTCCGTACCGCGCAGTAAACACAATCCATCTCAGTTATACAAACCAGTCAGTTAATGCTGTATAGTGAAATAATCGCTGTTTGTTCTGAGATCCACACAAAACACATAAATACAGTCCGTACCGCGCAGTAAACACACTCCATCTCAGTTATACAAACCAGTCAGTTAATGCTGTATAGTGAAATAATCGCTGTTTGTTCTGAGATCCACACAAAACACATAAATACAGTCCGTACCGCGCAGTAAACACACTCCGTCTCAGTTATACAAACCAGTCAGTTAATGTTGCATAGTGAAATAATCGTTGAACCATAAGACGTAGCCACGAGACTTAGCGACAGAGTGAACATTTACCTTTCTTTTGCCATTTAGTCTGACGTCATAAGTTGCATGAAAATTATCTGTTGTCAAATGAAGATATACTGGCACGTCACGGAATTGAAAATCTTCGCTTTAGAAATGAAAAACAAGTGAGGAATATATCTAAACGCTTTGAAATTTTGAAACAATTCTCCCAAAATTTTTTTGTTATGTCAGTCCATTAATTCAGCTTAAAAAATTAAAAAAAAACTATGTCATAGTTGTATATATGATGTTACAATAGCAGACCACAAGACAGCCCAACAGATCGCAACACAAATAACAACAGTACACGAAACTAAGCAGCTCAACACAAATATGACCTTCAGAACACCAAACACCACGATTATACCCATCATCTAGTCAGTGACGTGCGTAAATAATAAAACTTTGCTGCTATTGTAACCTCGTATATACAACTACGACATAGATTTTTTTAATTTTTTAAGCTACTATACAGTGTTTTACATTTACAATTTTAAACATATACCATTTTTCGAAAGGATATTAGAAAATTACTAAAAGACTAAGGTGATTTGACTGTATATGAAAAATTAATAACGAAATTTAATTTCAACAAAACCAAGATGTAGTGTAAAGACAGCCGTAACTGCAACAGCAATGTCCTTACAGAAACCCCAGGCCTTATAGCAATCCGTGACACTGTCTTTGGTGCTTTATTTTGGGTGTTTACGTAAAGGATTTAAAGTTCCTCTAATTAATCATTTTATTGTGTTTTTTGGGACTACTAAAAACTCGCGAATTCCTTTATCTCTGTACGGATTATGCTCTGAGCGCAGTAAAGCACCCCCCGCCCCCCCCAACCCCAAAGTCCGTTTGGATATAGCTGTAAGTTGGACAAGCAGATGGAGCGTGGAGATGCGCAAGTCTCCATGGGAGACAAAGTAAATACTGTACAACGTAACGCAAGTGGCAGTGACGTAACGGCCTTCCGGTTACGCATTATTCAGTTAAATTATTATGTTACATTATTATGTTACATTATTATGTTACATTATTACGTTACGTTATTATTACATTATTATGTTACATTATTACGTTACATTATTATGTTACATTATTATGTTACATTATTACGTTACATTATTATGTTACATTATTATGTTACATTATTATGTTACATTATTCGTTACATTATTAGTTACATTATTCGTTACATTATTATGTTACATTATTCGTTACATTATTATGTTACATTATTAGTTACATTATTATGTTACATTATTATGTTACATTATTCAGTTACATTATTATGTTACATTATTAGTTACATTACTATGTTACATTATTCAGTTACATTATTATGTTACATTATTCAGTTACATTATTATGTTACATTATTACGTTACATTATTATGTTACATTATAAGTTACATTATTGTTCTTAATTTCATTATGTTACATTATTATGTTACATTATGTTACATTATTCAGTTACATTATTATGTTACATTATTAGTTACATTATTATGTTACATTATTACGTTACATTATTATGTTACATTATTACGTTACATTATTATGTTACATTATTATGTTACATTATTACGTTACATTATTATGTTTACATTATTATGTTACATTATTCAGTTACATTATTGTTATATTATTCAGTTACATTATTATGTTACATTATTCAGTTACATTATTATGTTACATTATTCAGTTACATTATTATGTTACATTATTCAGTTACATTATTATGTTACATTATTATGTTACATTATTATGTTACATTATTATGTTACATATCATTACATATTATGTTACATTATTAGTTACATTATTATGTTACATTATTCAGTTACATTATTATGTTACATTATTCAGTTACATTATTATGTTACATTATTCAGTTACATTATTATGTTACATTATTATGTTACATTATTATGTTACATTATTCAGTTACATTATTCAGTTACATTATTATGTTACATTATTATGTTACATTATTAGTTACATTTAATTCAGTTACATTATTATGTTACATTATTCAGTTACATTATATGTTACATTATTCAGTTACATTATTGTTACATTATTCAGTTACATTATTATGTTACATTATTCAGTTACATTATTATGTTACATTATTATGTTACATTATTATGTTACATTATTCAGTTACATTACTATGTTACATTATTCAGTTACATTATTATGTTACATTATTCAGTTACATTATTGTTACATTATTCAGTTACATTATTATGTTACATTATTCAGTTACATTATTATGTTACATTATTCAGTTACATTATTATGTTGCATTATTCAGTTACATTACTATGTTACATTATTCAGTTACATTATTATGTTACATTATTCAGTTACATTATTATGTTACATTATTCAGTTACATTATTATGTTATATATTTTATTTACATTATAATTTGATGAAATGTCTAAGTTTTTATCGCACTTATTTATCTGCAATATGACGCTGCGTTTACATGTAATTAGCTAACGACACTTCTAAAGCGTTTTATGCTTCCATCTTCACGGTAATTCTCGAAAATAACAAACCTATACGGCATCATATAAGATACCACAAGACTATATAATCTTTATCAATAAAAATGTAACAAGTTACAAACACATTAATTTGTCTTTGTTTATGTTTCAAGGAGCCGGAGAAAAAATCCGAGAAGAGTACCGTAAACTGCGTTCGATTTATTTATTTAACGATGCTGTATTTATTTTGCATTATTGTAACATTTGGTATTAATGTGCTGATAAACTGGCAAGATGGATGAACGGATGAACAACACGATGAACAGTAAGATTGTGTGAATTATTTGACAGATAGCTCAGCAGTCAATGTCACCTGTACCTCTTAGCAAATACAGATATATAGAAGGCGTGTATTTATCTGTGATTTTCAGTTTTTAAAACAGATGATTTTTTAATTACACAGGGAAAATATTATAATATGACTGACAAAACAACCCAAAATTTGATCAACGTTAGTAAAGAGAATTGGGTTGCCAATCCTTTCTGAAATTGAATTTATTTCTGTGCATGTCATGAGGGCATATAGGGGGACTAGAGTTATAGCTCCACGAATTCTTAAACTCGACGCTAGATAAAATTTATAGGCCAAATTCACATCCCACTGGATTTACCCCTTGGAAAAACACCTTGCTACTCATTGAATAGAGGGCTTGGTGAGCCTCAGATTCCTTCTGGGACGCTCTGGGAGCGAAAAAAATATTTTGCCCCTAGAGGGAATATTTAGTTTACTGATGTTATTAAATTATTTAGTTTACTGATGTTATTAAATTATTTAGTTTACTGATGTTATTAAATTAACTCCCATTTAGCCTGTGTTAATCTCTGGCCTTTGGCTGTATCCGAGAAATCCTGTATTGTGCCCTTTAGGATTGCGCCCTCCAGTTTTGTGTCCTCCAGTATTGCGCCCTCCAGTTTTGTGCTCTCCAGTTTTGTGCCCTCCAGTATTGTGCCCTTCAGTTTTGTGCCCTCTAGTATTGCGCCATCCAGTTTTTTGCCCTCCAGTTTTGTGCCCTCTAGTATTGCGCCCTCGAGTTTTGTAACCTCCAGTTTTGTGCCCTCCAGTTTTGTGCCCTCTAGTATTGCGCCATCCAGTTTTTTGCCCTCCAGTTTTGTGCCCTCTAGTATTGCGCCCTCCAGTTTTGTAACCTCCAGTTTTGTGCCCTCCAGTATTTTGCCCTCCACAAATCCTGCATTTTGACCTCTCTTTCTAGCCTTTTCTTTCTTGGTCTAACTCGCATTAATTTTAACAAAGCCACAACAATGGACTCAATTCGTTTGCACATTATATTAATGTTAATCCCACAAACGATCCTAGCCTCAACGGACAGTAGGTACTGTGTCGCACAATACCACCTACATAAGCATTCTGGCCTTGTATGCCTTTGTTCAGATAAATCCCTGATGATGGCACCTCAGTGCCGAAACATGTAGCAGTTTTATACTTGCTTCTGAATGTATATTATTAAGTGCATAATTTGGTTGATGTATTAATTGTAAGAATATACACTGTGTGAATGACGTAACAATAGAAACTGCAGTAGTCTACACTCTGCGTTCTTGTCAAAATGCTGTTTATATGACAATAATAACAATAGCCACTGAAATACCAAAGTAAGTCACAGATCGCCAAACCAAAATGAACAAAGGCATATACAGAGTATACACAAAAGAATGGTGCGGTTTCCCTTTATTCACCATTGAAACCGCACCATTCTTTTGTGTATACCCTGTACAGACGAGGACGATACAATTGTGTTCTGAGGCCAACTGTGAACGTGCGATTTTAATGCCGTCTACGGCCGTGAAACACACAACACTCTTTTTCTGACTGTCGTTAGTTAGAGCAGCACGTGGCCAGGAAGTTCACGGACTGTCGTTACCGGTCCAGCTGTCGCCGCCCAGACGCACATTAACCATCGTTGTTTCCTCGTCTACTCCTCCGCCTTTCATTTCTTTTACTCGACGCCACGACTAGGATTCGTTAATTGAAAAGAGAAAACGAAAAATTTGAAAAGTGCCAACCCCGATCAATTCCAATTATTTCATTACATTAGAAAGTTCCAACAGGAAAATTTAACTGCATCCTAAAAGCTTTCGACGCCACATCGCAGTGGTTACTATATACACCACGTGCTACGAAATTAAATTTTACACATTTTCCACAAAATGTATACCATACATGTATTTCTTATTTATCTCACAATAGAAGCCACTTTTTCCTGAATGACATCAGTTGTTGCTGTTGGTAATGAAGAAGCCGTTTGATTTACAAAATATAAAAATTGAAGTTTTGTATCGTTTTATTTAATTTCATGATTGAAAGAATAACTTATGTTCTTGGAAAAGCTCCGCTAAATAAACTAATTAGCAATATTTGTTGATATTTTAATACCATTTCTTATTATTTGAGTCAAGGTCACAAAATTACAGGACAGAAGGTTCAGCCCAGTAACACTAGGACAAAGTGTTTGGTACGAAGAATTTTGGTCCTGAAGGTCATAGTTCAAATTTTGTTTAACGAAGGGATTTCAACAGGAATGTCATAAATACCTTAATAGCATTTTATTGGCATGATTAATATTTACTGTAACGTCCTATATTTGCATATTATTTAGGAGTTATATGTAAATTTTTTTAAATTATTTAAATATCCTTAATTTATATACCAACGAAAAAAGTCATATATTTATTGTCAATATCCAGAAATTAATTAAATTTTTTCCACCTAAGCTTCAAAAAATGAGACAAAGAACTACAGAAAAAAACAAGTAAATTCAGTCAAAAATCAGTACGAATAAACAAACACCGCAAGCCGTTGTTATTTGTATTTGAGACAGTTCTTGTGATATATTTATGACTGCCCCCCTCCCCCCCCCAATACTTTCAAAAATATTCCCTATGGTCCTTTAAAATAAATCCCTTCCCATGTCCATTCGAATTTACCTTCCGTAATTATCCTGCCATAAGACTCCATAAAACCTCTAGAGTTGAAGTAGCATTAGTAAATAAACATAAATCAATAACTGTGTTTATCGAGTAACCTCAAATTGGTACCAGTAAAAAATATTTAAGATAAATGAGTCTTCCTTGACACTTGGAAGTATAAGTTTTATCTAAATTGTATATAAATATTCAGTTCGTACCTCACAGAGAACAGATTCTACAAACAGCAGAAAGACTAACTGGTTAAGATCGTATAGTTAAAACAGTGTTTACTTTTACGATTTAACTGACAAAACTTCTTGTGACAAAATACAAGCATCTTAATGTTAAAGCAGGTGGCAGGTAGATTTGCCACCTGCTTTTAATAATTACACTGTTTTGAATAAGTCAGTTTCGTAGAGAAGCTTGTAGTTGCTGAGTGGCCAAGTCTACAGCTACTCTGTTTCAGAGTCTCGCGTCCCGTAAACGCCGCTGATTGATTTACACATTACAGTTCTAAATGAATGATTCAGATGAAGTTTAAAAAGACAGTTCTTAACTTTTCAAGCAGAGTGAAATGAACAGAATTTTTGATTAATGGCTGGAGTTGATGAAGGAATGAGACAGGCGAGGGCTTTGGTTACCGCCCACTTCAGGATCCTTTGTGATTGGCGGAGACGAAATACTGTTCTAGTTGTCTTCTGCTGATCGTACATGAATTATAATGATTTATGATGACTGTACCACGAATGAACTTCTGTTTTTCTTATATAATATCATCAGTCACGAATATCAGATCTAACGGAAATGAAAAAGTGTCTTACTGAAAGTAACCTCACATTTCGCCGATACAAGTACTTGTATACCTAAACGTGACACAGAGACATCCAAATTCCGGCCAACTGACTAGGTCACTGTTCGTGACTAAGATAATGAATCTACTGAGGCCAAAGTCTTGATTTCCATTTCATTCGTCACAGTAAGCAAAGTGTCACTGGGCTGTTGGTATTCATTCGTTCATTCATTCATTCATTCTTTAGTCTGTCTTACGACAGGTCCGTAGCCTCTTCCAAAGCGAGTTCTCCACACAGTGCGATCTAGTTCTTCCTCTTTCAATTTCCAGTATCTTCTCTTTTCCTTAAGGTCATCCAGTAGCTCCTTACGTCTTCTCCCACGTCTTCCCGTCATTTCTATCCTTCCTTCTAACTTTCCTTCAATCACATGTTTCAGAAGGCAGTTTCTACGCAAGATCTTTCAATTTCCAGTATCTTCTCTTTTCCTTAAGGTCACCCAGTAGCTGCTTACGTCTTCTCCCTCGTCTTCCCGTCACTTCTATCCTTCCCTCTAACTTTCCTTCAATCACATGTTTCAGAAGGCAGTTTCTACGCAAGATGTGACCAATCCAGTTAGCCTTTCTTCTTTTTATTGTATGTACGATATTCCTCTCCTCCTTCACTCTATGTAATACTTCTTCATTTCTCACACGATCGGTCCAACTGATCTTCTCCATTCTTCTCCAGCACCACATTTCAAAACTTTCCAGATACTTCTGATCTAATTTCCGAAGTGTCCACGTTTCAGCGCCATAAGCAACGGCCTAAATTATTCTTTACAAATGTGGTCGCCGGCCGCGGGTTCGATACCCGTGGTGTAACATTTATTGCTTGTATTGGGCCAAAACCGTTAGGCACAGACGACTCAATATTACGTCTGCACGTACGGTATTGTAAGATCCTCTAAGAAGTAGAAGGACAATGAAAATCGAAGCTTGCAATAAAGCTAACGAAGTAGGTTAGATAATTTACGTACTGAATGAGCTACGCTAATTGCGGTCGGCCCTCCATTGCCACAGTTATTGCGCGGGATACTCGTTCGCGCGAGATGAGTGATTGCCGTGAATATCTTATGGTATGAGGTTGGTTGCGCCTAGGGCAACCTAACTGAGGGCATCTCTATGTACGTACTTACACACTGGGCACACCAAATATTGCGGTAACGTGAATTACATTATCACGTCGCCTACTGCGTTCATCTTTAAGTCTTACATCAAGTTACACAAAGGGTCTAATTTGTTACAACAGCAATTAATTATATAAATACAACAAGGGTTGAACGAAAGAACAAACTAAACAAGACGTAATGTAGATGTCGGATGAAAACAGCTCTTAATGCAGTTCCGGTTTATTATACAGAATTATTGGAACACATTGTCTTATATTGAAACAAACAGGAAAATTATATTAGTATTTATTGACGTAATAATTTTCGATTTCTAATCTTTTTTCACAGTGAAATAATCGCTGTTTGTTCTGAGATCCACACAAAACACATAAATACAGTCCGTACCGCGCAGTAAACACACTCCGTCTCAGTTATACAAACAAGTCAGTTAATGCTGTACAGTGAAATAATCGCTGTTTGTTCTGAGATCCACACAAAACACATAAATACAGTTCGTACCGCGCAGTAAACACACTCCGTCTCAGTTATACAAACAAGTCAGTTAATGCTGTACAGTGAAATAATCGCTGTTTGTTCTGAGATCCACACAAAACACATAAATACAGTCCGTACCGCGCAGTAAAACACACTCCGTCTCAGTTATACAAACAAGTCAGTTAATGCTGTACAGTGAAATAATCGCTGTTTGTTCTGAGATCCACACAAAACACATAAATACAGTTCGTACCGCGCAGTAAACACACTCCGTCTCAGTTCTGAGATCCACACAAAACACATAAATACAGTCCGTACCGCGCAGTAAACACACTCCGTCTCAGTTATACAAACAAGTCAGTTAATGCTGTACAGTGAAATAATCGCTGTTTGTTCTGAGATCCACACAAAACACATAAATACAGTTCGTACCGCGCAGTAAACACACTCCGTCTCAGTTCTGAGATCCACACAAAACACATAAATACAGTCCGTACCGCGCAGTAAACACACTCCGTCTCAGTTATACAAACAAGTCAGTTAATGTTGTACAGTGAAATAATCGCTGTTTGTTCTGAGATCCACACAAAACACATAAATACAGTTCGTACCGCGCAGTAAACACACTCCGTCTCAGTTCTGAGATCCACACAAAACACATAAATACAGTCCGTACCGCGCAGTAAACACACTCCGTCTCAGTTATACAAACAAGTCAGTTAATGTTGTACAGTGAAATAATCGCTGTTTGTTCTGAGATCCACACAAAACACATAAATACAGTTCGTACCGCGCAGTAAACACACTCCGTCTCAGTTCTGAGATCCACACAAAACACATAAATACAGTCCGTACCGCGCAGTAAACACACTCCGTCTCAGTTATACAAACCAGTCAGTTAATGCTGTACAGTGAAATAATCGCTGTTTGTTCTGAGATCCACACAAAACACATAAATACAGTCCGTACCACGCAGTAAACACACTCCGTCTCAGTTATACAAACAAGTCAGTTAATGTTGTACAGTGAAATAATCGCTGTTTGTTCTGAGATCCACACAAAACACATAAATACAGTTCGTACCGCGCAGTAAACACACTCCGTCTCAGTTATACAAACAAGTCAGTTAATGTTGTACAGTGAAATAATCGCTGTTTGTTCTGAGATCCACACAAAACACATAAATACAGTCCGTACCGCGCAGTAAACACACTCCGTCTCAGTTATACAAACAAGTCAGTTAATGTTGTACAGTGAAATAATCGCTGTTTGTTCTGAGATCCACACAAAACACATAAATACAGTTCGTACCGCGCAGTAAACACACTCCGTCTCAGTTCTGAGATCCACACAAAACACATAAATACAGTTCGTACCGCGCAGTAAACACACTCCGTCTCAGTTATACAAACAAGTCAGTTAATGTTGTACAGTGAAATAATCGCTGTTTGTTCTGAGATCCACACAAAACACATAAATACAGTCCGTACCGCGCAGTAAACACACTCCGTCTCAGTTATACAAACCAGTCAGTTAATGCTGTACAGTGAAATAATCGCTGTTTGTTCTGAGATCCACACAAAACACATAAATACAGTCCGTACCACGCAGTAAACACACTCCGTCTCAGTTATACAAACAAGTCAGTTAATGTTGTACAGTGAAATAATCGCTGTTTGTTCTGAGATCCACACAAAACACATAAATACAGTTCGTACCGCGCAGTAAACACACTCCGTCTCAGTTATACAAACAAGTCAGTTAATGTTGTACAGTGAAATAATCGCTGTTTGTTCTGAGATCCACACAAAACACATAAATACAGTCCGTACCGCGCAGTAAACGCACTCCGTCTCAGTTATACAAACAAGTCAGTTAATGTTGTACAGTGAAATAATCGCTGTTTGTTCTGAGATCCACACAAAACACATAAATACAGTTCGTACCGCGCAGTAAACACACTCCGTCTCAGTTCTGAGATCCACACAAAACACATAAATACAGTCCGTACCGCGCAGTAAACACACTCCGTCTCAGTTATACAAACCAGTCAGTTAATGCTGTACAGTGAAATAATCGCTGTTTGTTCTGAGATCCACACAAAACACATAAATACAGTCCGTACCGCGCAGTAAACACACTCCGTCTCAGTTATACAAACCAGTCAGTTAATGCTGTACAGTGAAATAATCGCTGTTTGTTCTGAGATCCACACAAAACACATAAATACAGTCCGTACCGCGCAGTAAACACACTCCGTCTCAGTTATACAAACCAGTCAGTTAATGCTGTACAGTGAAATAATCGCTGTTTGTTATGAGATCCACACAAAATACATAAATACACTGTGTGGGCAGAATGGGTTGAATGTTAAACGTGGTGGTACATATAATAACCACTGGGCTTTAAGAGGGTTTAAGACTTGTCCGACCTGCTCGCAAGTTATACCCCCTCCACGTCGCTATACATCAAAATGATATACCAGAACGTGTGTGTTTGTTTTGGTCCAGTGCAGCTATGATAAACTGCGAAAGTTAAAGTGATCGACTTACATGGACTACATCGTGACATTCGTTCGAAGGGATTGTAATGTACTTGCTAGGCTGGAAGAACTAAATGCATGGAAAATTCTATCTTAGCACAACAGGTTTGAATTATGCCTCCTATATAAAAATAAATTATTGGCGTTTAAAAAATCTATAAAAATATGTTCACTTAGTAACACTCGTCTTGTCACTTCTTGTCGCCTGTCCGCCTCGAGTGTGGGCTGTTGGCTAAGCGATTTACGTTAATGCGATTGACGTGCGGAAAGAAGTGGTGGCGGGTGGTTGCCAAATAAAATAATGACAATCTAGATATTGTGTAAGAATCAATAAGGTCCTAAACCACAGATACTTATCAGGGTTTTCTCCTAAAAGCAATACTTTTATTGCAGGGCACAGGGTTTGTTGGGGAGACCTCAGAGAAAAAGACCACTATGAAGACCTAGGCGTTAATGGAAGGATAAAATTAAATGGACGTTCAAGAGGTGAGATGGGGAGGGAGGGCCTGAATTGTTCTGGTTAAGGATAGGGGCAGGTATTGGGCGTTTGTGAATGTGGTAATGAAGTTTGGGTTTCCATAAAATGTGGGGAATTCCTTGACTAGCTGAGGAACTGTTAGCTTGTCAGTTATTGCAGGGGACAAAAGGATTGGTCAGTGGAATGAATAAAATAAAAGACAATGCTTGGACCTGAACATCGATACATGAAGCGACAGAACTGGACTTGATTCAGTTTCAGATGTCGGCCAGTTTGTGACTATTTGTAACGACCGAAGGAACTAGTGAACGGTCCTGGACGTACCGGGAACCGAACCGAGAGCCTGCCATTAAAAGGCCTGGCCTTTCTTGATTTCAGGCTTCCGCCGCGATGTTGATGAGATCTGCGGTCTTCTGGGGTATTACACGGCGTCGTGTCGTAATTGTTTACCGACGTTTCGGGAAAACTTATCGGTCCCATCCTCAAGGGTCAAGAGTCCGACGTTTCGGGACAACTTATCGGTCCCATTCTCACGGATAAAAAATTCGACGTTTCGGAACAACGTATCGGTCCCATTCTCACGGGTCGAGTCCGACGTTTCGGGAAAACTTATCGATTCCATCTTCACAGGTCAAGAATCCGACGTCTCGGGACAACTTATCGGTCCCATTCTCACGGGTAAAAAGTCCGACGTTTCGGAATAACGTATCGGTCCCATCCTCATGGGTCAAGAGTCCGACGTTTCGGGACAACGTATCGGTCCCATCCTCACGGGTCAAAAGTCCTACTCGGACTCTTGACCCGTTAGAATAGAACCGATGTTGTCCCGAAACGTCGGTAAACAATTACCACACGACGCGGCGTAATACCCCAGAAGAGCGCAGATTTCACCTGCCATTTCATTTACTGAGTCATCATGAACCCCCCATAATGTTCACTTGCCCCAAGTTCTGCCAGCCAGTGCTATACAGGCTTCATGCCTTTCACATCGATACATCGATACATCGATATAGCACAGCAATAACACAATCTTCTATTTTCCACACACGTTCAATGTTGAAAGCATTTCTGTTTCGCCAACCTAGCAAGTGTCTTGTATATTGCACGTGACCCTGACGGACGATGGCGATGTAACAGCACGCACTGACCGTTGTAATGCATCTCCATAATATCGGCCTCCAACCGGACCCAAAGCGCCATTTCTCCATCCTTCACACCGATATGATTAACATATTGTATCCGGAATTCGAATGAGATGGGAAAAATATCTAAAGTGCTATGTCAAAGGAAAAAAACGTGAAATGGAAATTCTGTCCATTGACATCAATTTTATTGTTAACTTAGTTTTTTCTTTGTGTATAGTCACGTGATAACAGCTGTAACCAGCAGGTCCACGCAGCATTCAAATCTCGTCCTCTATATCTATGACTCGTACACGGTTTAGTAGGCAAACTTGAAGAATAGTAGCAACTAGGAACCTACGAGTAGATGAAACGTTAATAATGAAATTTATTTTAAAAATTGAGATGGTCGGGCATTGATTGGCTTCATGTGGCTCAGAATATGGACAAGTGGCGGGCTGTTGTACTCACGGTGATAAACTTTAGGTGTCCAAAAATTGCGGGGAATTTATTAAGTAGCTGAGAAAATATTCGCTTCTCAAGAAGGACTCCGCTGCATGTGGTTAGTTAGTTAGTTAGTTAGACAACTATTAGATGAGTCAATTAGTCACATACACAATTAGTAAATCAATTAGTCAGTTAAACAGCTAGTTATTCAGTCACTTAGTCAATATAATGGGTACCGGGTCTCTTTCCCGGGAGTAAAGCGGCCGAGGCGTGGAGTTGACCACCCACCCTCATCTAGCACCGAGGTTAAAGAAAGAGTAGAACCATACCTCTACTCCCCCTCTGGGCCTTCATGGCCCATTCTAGGGAGACCTTTACCTTTACCTTTAGTAAGTCAATTAGCTAGCTATTAGCTAGATAGTTAGCTGTTAGTAAGTAAAGCTAATCTTAGAACAGTCCACGATGGCTCAGAGGGGGAGTACAGATGTACGTCTGTTCTTTTTTAACCTCGGCAATAGATGGGATTCTTTATGAAAGTAACCGTTATTTTTGTCAGATTTTCGTGAAACTTAAATTTTCTCGAAAAATTTTTCGAAAAATATGAAAAGATATCAAATTTCATGAAAATCCGTCAGTGGGATCGTAAATTTTCCATACGGACGGACAGAAAACAGACAAACGTGACAAAGCTAACGGGTGCTTTTCGCAATTTTACGAAAGCGCCTAAAAATCAGGTAGCAATGAAACGTATTACGTTGTGCTCTTAGGTCACTGTTGGATGAAAAACAAGTTTGCATTACATTTCAAGACCTTACGTTTTAAATTCTTGTATTGTTTGATGGTGTAAGGCTGACTGATTACTCCTAACTTGATAGAATTCATCCCGTCGACTTCGACTGAAACATGTAGCTATAGAAAAAACACAGTTGTGATGGGCTGAACCCCATAAATATCTGTTTTGAATATTTTAAACACAGCGTGATGAATTCTACCAACTTACTCCTGTTTCATCTGCCGGAAATTGAAATAGATTTTTATTTATAGGTAATTGAAGGTTTCCGCCGTGGTCGTAATGTTGCTTAATTTTTTTGGGGGGGGAGGGGAGGGTTGTTGCCCGGCGTCAAATTTTGGTGTATGACCAACGTTTCAGGATCACTTATTCTCTTAGGGATCTACTTTACCGCACTACAATTGATCCCGAAACGTTGGTCTTACACCAAAAATTGACGCCGGGCAACAACCCCAAAAAAAAAAGATTTTAAACAAGTTTTTCTTTGGTTCAGCCCGTAGCTTATTCTCTATACCGACTGAGCCCTCGCGGCCGCCGTTGTCACTAAATATCCTTATGTAAGTACGCAGATATAACAAACTTCACACAGTGAGCAAATTCTGTACTGCAGGCAGTCTCTCTAGGCTTTGCATTTGGAAACTTTTTGCTGTGCTTGTCTTACGTGACTGTACCAACAGATTGTAACGATGTAACAAAGACACACAGCAAACAGCGCGTACATAAATATTTGAGAGCACATACGTTGAGTACGTTCGATTTTTGATCGAAAACACAAAACAAATTCTGAACACACATGCGTTCACGCAGAGTTCATAAACATCATCCAAAGGGAATTTAAAATGTGCCACCTGTCAAAATTACGGGCTTCTCAGGGTACAGACAACCCCATAATGCTTTATATGTTGGTCTTTATCAACCTTTCAGTGGCGGTTCTTACACTTGTAGAAAGTTAAAACCAAATTTATTGGATACTGTACTTTGCAACACCTTTATCTGCAAAGTGCCAACTACTGTCAGGGTGTAACGTCGAAATGTAAGACGAACATCAATGATAAGTGGAAAGGTCAGCTCACGATCAGCTCATGATCAGCTCACGGTCAGCTCACAGTCAGCTCAAGATCAGCTCACGCTCAGCTCACAGTCAGCTCACGATCAGCTCTTGTTCAGCTCACGGTTACGGGCGTCTCAGGGTACAGAGAACCCCATAATGCTTTATATGTTCGTCTTTATCAACCTTTCAGTGGCGGCTCTTATACTTGTAGAAAGTTAAAACCAAATTTATTGGATACTGTACTTTGCAACACCTTTATCTGCAAAGTGCCAACTACTGTCAGGGTGTAACGTCGAAATGTAAGACGAACATCAATGATAAGTGGAAAGGTCAGCTCACGATCAGCTCATGATCAGCTCACGGTCAGCTCACAGTCAGCTCAAGATCAGCTCACGCTCAGCTCACAGTCAGCTCACGATCAGCTCTTGTTCAGCTCACGGTTACGGGCGTCTCAGGGTACAGAGAACCCCATAATGCTTTATATGTTCGTCTTTATCAACCTTTCAGTGGCGGCTCTTATACTTGTAGAAAGTTAAAACCAAATTTATTGGATACTGTACTTTGCAACACCTTTATCTGCAAAGTGCCAACTACTGTCGCGGTGCAATGTCGAAATGTAAGACGAACATGAATGATGGAGTAGAATGGTCAGCTCACGAAGAGCTCATGGTTACAAGTCGGTCAGCTCAAGGTCAGCTCAAGGTCAGCTCACGGTCAGCTCACGATCAGCTCATGGCTAGATCACAGTCAGCTCGCGGTCAGCTCACGATCAGCTCATGGTTAGGGAAACTACGCTTTGTCTGAATTTAAATGCATCTGTTCATGCCAACATAAGCGCTCACGTCACGGCGCGGTCAAGTGAGCGCGGGTAAAATTCGAAAATGTGTTGGACACAAAAATAATTATCAGATCTTTTTTTCGTGCAGTTTTTAAACATGATTAAAGCAAAATGAGCTGCGCTTGAGAGCACAAGAATTTTCGGTGTGAAGCCTCTATCCACATGGCAGTCTGTGAGCTCACATTCAACTGAGTGTAACCACAGTGTGGACCACAGATATTTATTCAGCGATGAACTAAAAAGGATTTGGCAAAAAGCTGCAGTAGTTGGAAATAAGTCTTTTCAGCACTTCTCTGAACGAAAAGAGGAAAACCTCGAGATTTGGGTAGCCGGTGGAATGGGCAATATTTGATTTGTAAACCTTCTGAATGCACGTGTTCCTCCCTTAGCACTACACTCGCTGTGACGTATTGGGCAGAGCGCACTGTTCATCTGCAAACTGTTGAGGGAAACACGCCACTGATCTTTGCATTACAATGCGAATAGCGTACTGGTATAGCAGTCAATAGGTAACACAGTCACTACAAAACAAACGCTACAAAATAATACATCAGAAGCCAGGATTTATTTTATTTAAAACGCGTGCGAGGTTGGAAATTGAAGGTAACGGACAGAGGGCACAAAGCAAAATAGCAAATATGGCAAAAATTTAATTTTACGTAGATATGCAATGGAATTTGACTCAATAAGTGCTTTGTAACCTGAAGTTTTTAAACACATTGGGTCATGTAGGAAAATAAATGTCAGCGTATTGCCATTTGAAAAGGAAATATTTTCAAACTCAATATTTCTGAGAGATTATTGTTGGAACAAATTACTCAAGTTAAGAATTTACATACTTACAGAGGAGTAGAGGGGCAATTAATTTTCTAAAAACAAAGAACAGATCGTGGTGTTTAAAAAAATGTTTTATCTAATTGAAAATATTTTCGTCAAATTATTTATGTAACTTTTGAAGGATTCTTAAAATATTTTTTGAGTCCTCAGTGGCGCTGTGTCCATTGGTAAATAGTTACCACTAAACATTTACCAGACCCCATAGCGAGGACCTTAAATCTACGTCTGTTTTGTATAGGGATGTGGTAATTAAAGGAAATGCATGCACATATACCATTATCGAAATAACACGGCCGATCTCATTGGCCGTGCGGTCTAAGGCGTCGGTCTGCGGCCGCTCGCTTACTAGGATTGCGGGTTCGAATTTCACCGCGGGCATGGATGTCTGTCTGTTGTGAGTGTTGTGTGTTGTCAGGTAGAGGTCTCTGCTTCGGGCCGATCACTCGTCCAGAGGAGTCTTACTGTGTGAGTAGGTAGAAAACGTCAGAATAATAAACAAACAAACAAAGAACTCTACGGAGCGTAATCCCTTTTGGGAACGTAATATTTCCTCAGCTAGCCGAGAATTTCCCCTCCCCCCCATTTCATTGAAACCGAATTTTCGGGTTCATTAACTTATTCACAACAGCCCGCTACATGTCCCTCTCCTAAGCAACACGCATCACGCATTCATCCCAGACCCTCCCACGCACTTTCCTTAAGAACCATTTTAATATTATCTCCCATTTTTGGCCTGGGACTTCCAAGTAATACTTTCCTTCAGATTTCGCCACAAAAAACTTCGAATATTTCTTTATTCCCCAAATGTGTTGCAAGCCCCGTCGTTTTCTTCCTCTTCGATTTGATAATCATAATATTTGGTCAGGGGTAATATTAGAAATATGTCACAAATAGATGTGATTATTTATTATTAAATTCTAATTGTATACAGACATACATTTTGCAGAAAACTGGCTCATACCTTCTTACGACGCGCTGGGCTAGGTTATCATTCAATCAACCTAAAAGCCCACTAGGTTATCATTCAATCACCCTAAAAGCCCTCTATGTTATCATTCAATCAACCTAAAAGCCCACTAGGTTATCATTCAATCACCCTAAAAGCCCATTAGGTTATTCAATCAACCTAAAATCCAACTAGGTTATCATTCAATCAACCTAAAAGCCCACTAGGTTATCATTCAATCAACCTAAAAGCCCATTAGGTTACTCAATCAACCTAAAATCCAACTAGGTTATCATTCAATCAACCTAAAAGACCACTAGGTTATTATTCAATCAACCTAAAAGCCCATTAGGTTATTCAATCAACCTAAAATCCAACTAGGTTATCATTCAATCAACCTAAAAGCCCACTAGGTTATCATTCAATCAACCTAAAAGACCACTAGGTTATTATTCAATCAACCTAAAAGCCCATTAGGTTATTCAATCAACCTAAAATCCAACTAGGTTATCATTCAATCAACCTAAAAGCCCACTAGGTTATCATTCAATCAACCTAAGAGCCCTCTAGGTTATCATTCAGTCAACCTAAAATCCACTAGGTTATCATTCAATCAATCTAAAATCCCACTAGGTTATCATTCAATCAACCTAAAAGCCCACTAGGTTATCATTCAATCAACCTAAAAGCCCATTAGGTTACTCAATCAACCTAAAAGCCCACTAGGTTATCATTCAATCAACCTAAAAGCCCACTAGGTTATCATTCAATCAACCTAAAAGCCCACTAGGTTATCATTCAATCAACCTAAAAGCCCACTAGGTTATCATTCAATCAACCTAAAAGCCCACTCGGTTATCATTCAATCAACCTAAAAGCCCACTAGGTTATCATTCAATCAACCTAAAAGCCACCGTTCATCAATCACCTAAAGCCACTAGGTTATCATTCAATCAACCTAAAAGCCCACTAGGTTATCATTCAATCAACCTAAAAGCCCACTAGGTTATCATTCAATCAACCTAAAAGCCCACTAGGTTATCATTCAATCAACCTAAAAGCCCACTAGGTTATCATTCAATCAACCTAAAAGCCCACTAGGTTATCATTCAATCAACCTAAAAGCCCACAGAGAGAATGCGAAGGAAAATAAACACTAATCAAATATGAAGTTCCTACTCTACTTTGCGTGACGAAAAGTTAACACAGCAAACACAAACTCGTCTGGATTGCTGTGCTCGGGCTTTGACCTAGAGACTCAGAAACACACTTATGTCAAATCGTGCCCAAGTTTATATAAAGTAATTAAATCCAGAACCTCGTATCAGCTGTCGTTTAAATAACATTTCTGTGGCAGGTGCTAGCAGTAAACACAAACTCTTGGAGAGGCGCATACCAAACTGGTTGCAAGCAACTAGTTTCATTCAACGGCAAGCTACAGTGACAAGTAACATACGTCTTGATTCTCGATATCATAAAAGGCAAAAGGCGTAACTGATACTGTCAAAGGTGCTTTCCAGAAGTTGCGAAAAGAGACTATTGTCTTGGTCAAATCTGTCCGTCTGTCCGTCCGCATGGAACAACTCGGCTACCACTGGACGGATTTTTGTGAACATTTTATACCGTGAGGTTTCATTAAATCTGTCGACAGAAGTCAAGTGAGGTTAAATTCGGGCACAAATGTCAGACACCGTAAGACCAGCGTGTATTTCCAACTGCTTTGTTTGCTAATGTGTGGGCCGCGATAGCTCAGTCGGTATAGCTACCAGCTACGGGCTGAACAGTCTGGGGATCGAATCCCGGTGGGGGCGAGATTTTCAGTACAAGTCCAGACCGGCCCTGGGGCCCAACCAACCTCCTATAAAATGGGTACCAGGTCTCTTTTCCGCGGGTAAAGAGGCCGAGGCGTGGCGTTGACCACCCCCATCTAGAGCCGAGGTTGAAGAACAAGTGGAGTTATACTTCCACTCCCACCCTGGGCCTTCATAGTCTGTTCTAGGTTGAACTTAAATTTGGTTTCTAATGTTACCATGGCTGCTTTTACTAGCACTGCAAAAAACCTGGTTTTAGCAAGCGCTTACCGTGTGTATTATACTCTAACAACATATGCAAATGTCTCAACTAATATATCTAATCACATTGTATTTAATTAACCCTCTAAGCACAGTGGCTCTCATACTTACCACCAAATTTAAAATCAGAAATCCTACCTTCTTTTCAGAAGGTGTAGTTTTGTGTCGCGTTATAAAGCAACCCCATTACAGGCCTTGACAGGCCCTTAGGGTTCCAGGAGGTTGAGGCTCACAGATTTATAGACAATCAGCACATGAAGGTGGTAAGGTTGTCAGCCCTACGCCCCGGCCGCCTTTACCCCCCCAGGAAATATTCCTGGTACTCATTTCTGTTAGAGGCTGAGTCGACCCCAGGGTCATAGTGCGACCGAAAGAAATATGTCAATGACATAATCGGGAATCGAACCCGCGACCTTCCCGCTTGTAGCTCACTGCCTCAACCAACTGCGCTATCACGTGTCGCGCTATATTCTCCCAATAAAGCACGACTGTCCTTTGTTCAACATTCCTGAATGGTCTTAATAATGGAAGCAAACTGTCGTTCTCCATGCGGTCCGAAATTAATTTTTATACTTCTTTCTCCCTGTTTTAGTTTTAGTCTTCAAAGAGTTGAGATATTAAACCCGGTTTTGTTATTTATATAGTAAAGTGCGGAAGTTTTTATCAGCAATAAGGGGAAAAAAACGAGGGTCACAACTGACGCTATTTTTCAAAGAGCAGGACAGCACAGCTACTGTCAGCGGTACGACAGCCTGACTTTCTGTATAGAAACTTTGACAGTAACACAGGACAAGCCACTCAGTACAATCTAAATACTCGGAACAAGACGACTATGGATTCCAGGAGCGTTTTGCTCAGTGAGCGGCCGGGAGTAGGTGGATGGAGAGTAGGAAAATTAAGGCGAAAATTTTGCGAGGAATATCCTTACAGCGCAAGCAAGTATTATTGTCCAGTGTTTAGCGTTCAACTACTTTCACATGCTAAGTTAACTACATTATTGTAAAAGTGATACGGGGAAAGTAGGGCGTGGCTAAATGCGAACACGTGTCACCTTCACTTTTGTGAGTCGAACTGCACTTACTTTAATTCCGGGCCCCTTTAGACACTCACAGTAAGTAACGAAATTCCCCTTAAATTTGAGGTCAAGCACTTCTACTTGCCTCCACGCCCTGACGTCCGCCTCTGCACGACCTCTGAACTTTGTTCCTTTCCTTATATTTTATGAAGGGCCGTCAGACTTCTTCTTCTTTAAGTCAATTCTATTACTTAAAGACACAATTTGTGTACATTTAAAGAAAGTACTTGTTGAATTCAATGAGGCACGCGGTGACGCTGTTGGTTGAGGCACTGCGCTACAAACCGGAAGGTCGCGGGTTCGATTCCCGATGGTGTCAATGACATAATCCTTCCGGTCGCACTATGGCCCTGGGGTCGTCTCAACCTCTAACAGAAATGAGTACCAGGAGTATTTCCTGGGAGGTAAAGGCGGCCGGGGCGTAGGGCTGACAACCTTACCACCTTCACGTGCCGATTGTCTAGAAATCTGGGAGCCTCAAACTCCTGGAACCCTAAGGGCCTGTCCAGGCCTGTAATGGGATTGCTTTGCCTTTACCTTCACCTTTACCTTTACCTTTACCTTTACCTTTACCTTTATTTGTTCAATTCAGTGGGCTGGACGGTCCGGGGATCGAATATCGGTGGGGGCGAGATTTTCCGCACCCGTCCAGACCGGCCCTGGGGCTCATCCAGCCTCCAGTAAAATGGGTACAGGGTCTCTTTCCCGGGGGTAAAGCGACTGGGGCGTGGCGTTGACCACCCACCCTCACTTAGCGCCGAGGTTAAAGAAAGAGTAGAGCTATAATTCTACACCCCCTCTGTGCCTTCACGGCCTGTTGTAGGTTAAATCAGACGTCAGTAGAACCAAGGAAGAGTACAAATTAACAACAATTAGTCTCAAAACGATGGCAAATCAAAAGGACAGTTTCTGAACACAAGACTATGACGATATTTAAAGAACGCCAGCTATACAGACTGTGTGCCTGTATCAAGTGTCCCTCTATTTGCTGACAGTAATTTTTCCAACAATTTTCGGTCAATTCCCGACCATCTTCAGGGACATCACTCACATACAACACAGATTATAAACAACTAATAACGATAAATAGCATTCTTGGTTTGTGCGTGGTAAATATTTTAACGTTTAAAAATGTAGAGTATTAATGCCGTATTAGTTCAACTGTCGTCTGTCAGTTCAACTGTCGTCTGTCAGTTCAACTGTCGTCTGTCAGTTCAACTGTCGTCTGTCAGTTCAACTGTCGTCTGTCAGTTCAACTGTCGTCTGTCAGTTCAACTGTCGTCTGTCAGTTCAACTGTCGTCTGTCAGTTCAACTGTCGTCTGTCAGTTCAACTGTCGTCTGTCAGTTCAACTGTCGTCTGTCAGTTCAACTGTCGTCTGTCAGTTCAACTGCGTCTGTCAGTTCAACTGTCGTCTGTCAGTTCAACTGTCGTCTGTCAGTTCAACTGTCGTCTGTCAGTTCAACTGTCGTCTGTCAGTTCAACTGTCGTCTGTCAGTTCAACTGTCGTCTGTCAGTTCAACTGTCGTCTGTCAGTTCAACTGTCGTCTGTCAGTTCAACTGTCGTCTGTCAGTTCAACTGTCGTCTGTCAGTTCAACTGTCGTCTGTCAGTTCAACTCTTGTTTGTCGTTGTTCTACGGCCTATAGCAGAGACTGGTTTAGTCATAAGACACGTGACTGCGGCAACTCAGGGCCAATCTGGATATTGAGACAAGCACACTTTCTGTACAGAACACGAAATATCTGCTGGTCATTGTTCTACAGTAACCTAATCCTGAAGATTGAAATCTTATGTTTCATGACGCTGTATCAGATTTATTTAGTTACTGATGTTTTGGAAGATATTCAAGCTTCCATTTTCATGCTAACTAACTAACTAACTAACTCCATGCAGCACAGTCCTTCTTGAGAAGCTAACAGGTCGTCAGCTAGTCAAGAAATTCCCCGCGTTTTATGGAACCCGAAGGTTCATTACCGCACTCACAACAGCTCGCCACCTGTCCCTATCCTGAGCCATATCAATCCAGTCCATGCTCCCATGCCACTTCTTGAAGATCCATTTCAATATTATCCTCCCATCTACGCCTGGGTCTTCGAAGTGGTCTCCTTCCCTCAGGTCTCCCCACCAAAATCCATTTTCATGCTAGTCCAAGCAAAACTATTTCTCTCTACCCTGAAGATTCTGCTACCATTCTCCTTCCAAATATCTGTAAATATACACCAGAATATACGGCGCCAAATCTCATAAGTCTGAAATTTTTATAAACTTTTCCGCAGGCAAAGGTTTGAAAGAAATATTTGGTATTTCTTTCTTCCAGCTCTCCTGCGGGATCCTCTCTCAGTCTCACTTTCCTTTCTCAATATTCTCTCTCTCTCTCACAGATTTATCGCCTTATTATCGCGGGCGTTTCAACATTTGCGATCATTTCCCAGGACTGCCAGCTTTTCTTCCGCAAGATCAGAAATCCATGACGGTTTCCGTAAATTCAAAGGATGGTTGTGTCTGTGGTGATAAGCAGGAAGCTTCACAGGACGACACACATAAACGTCCTCGCTCTGACTTCACGATAACACGAACCCCACGTGGCGCCGACGTTAAGTCACTTTACTCCGAAAGCTGTCAATGAAGTTTCGTACTGCGTAATTCACATATTTCGATACATTGAACACGTGGTCACTTTGCTGGCATTGGACAAGTAGCATAAATTGGACAAAAGTACCACGTAAGTTTAGTTTGTCTAAACTGCGATGTCAAATGTGCCTAAAACTTACAGTCTGAGCGACGTACTTCGAGCATTTGGCTGAATTCAAAAGTAGACGGGGAAAATACTACGCTCTGAGAAAACGACGCTAGTTGCTTATCGGTTTAAGACGTAATTTCTTTTGACGAAACAACTTCAGTGCCAAAATCTGTGTTAGAAACAGGAACAAATCATTTTAAGGCAATTAGAAATTACTACGACAATACTTCATTACTTGGTTAGCGGACATATTTGATTATCTAGCGTTTCCAAAACAATGCAGTGTTTTAGGAAATAAATATTTTTTTCTTTGCAAAGTGAAGGGGTGCTTAGGCAACCACTAAAGCACAGGACCTCAATCCTCAGCAACATTGCTGACAGATCTTCAAATTTATAAAACAGAGAACAATGGGGTTTGTTCTTGTATATCACGTCATTTTTTGAGAAATGCGAACAGGCTACGTGCAGTCACAACGAAACTTGCTGCTTATGCAGAACGTGTGTTTTATTACGCATTCAACACACGTGTGCGTTTGTCTGTGGTTTATTTCGCTATTTTCCTTACAAAGATCTGAACCTCTCTTGAAAGGAATAAGCATTACAGATATGACAATAGAGATGTGTGACATCTGACAGCGAATGACAGACTACATGACAGTATTGTCTATGATACGAAGACAGGGAGATGAGAAAGGCCTTATTGCAGTGTGGGAAAGGTGTCTGAGCCAATTACTTAGCGAGTTGGTCTAACGATTTTAGGGCTGCAAATAAAGCACTAAGACTAAAGTTGCACTTTAGGTTCTAGAAATAATGCGAGAAAAGAAACCACACCTTAATAATGCTTGTGATCGCTGGTAACTTGTTTGTTTTGGTATAATAACTACAGAGTATATGTTATTGTTATTGTTATGGAAATGTGCGTAGTAAATCAGAAACAGTCACAAATTATTTACCTACATTTATACCGCTAAACTTAAAATTACAATTACAGTTACAACTTAAAAGAATATTTAAGTGCGATTTAAAAACTTTTTCAGATATTACAGTATGTACTGCAGGTGACAGGCAAGTAAGTATGCAGCACTGATGGATTGATACTGACAGAGTAAAACTGAAATACTTAGACAAAATCCTGCCACAGTGCCACTTTGTCCACCACAAATACTACAGTAAGTGGCCTGGAACTGGAACCGACCTGCGCGATGCGGGGCCGGCGACTAACTGAGTTATAGATGTTACTGTTGGTTCATATCGTACATTTGACGCGAGAAGCATCACAGTAGCCTTCAATGTGCACGCTAGTTTACATTTTGAATTAAACTGTCGAAGCCCAGTGGTATAAGTACCGCCATGTTTAACATTCACAAATTCTACGTTCTGCCCACACAGTGTATTTATGTGTTTTGTGTGGATCTCAGAACAAACAGCGATTATTTCACTGTACAGCATTAACTGACTGGTTTGTATAACTGAGACGGAGTGTGTTTACTGCGCGGTACGGACTGTATTTATGTGTTTTGTGTGGATCTCAGAACAAACAGCGATTATTTCACTGTACAACATTAACTGACTGGTTTGTATAACTGAGACGGAGTGTGTTTACTGCGCGGTACGGACTGTATTTATGTGTTTTGTGTGGATCTCAGAACAAACAGCGATTATTTCACTGTACAGCATTAACTGACTGGTTTGTATAACTGAGACGGAGTGTGTTTACTGCGCGGTACGGACTGTATTTATGTGTTTTGTGTGGATCTCAGAACAAACAGCGATTATTTCACTGTACAGCATTAACTGACTGGTTTGTATAACTGAGACGGAGTGTGTTTACTGCGCGGTACGGACTGTATTTATGTGTTTTGTGTGGATCTCAGAACAAACAGCGATTATTTCACTGTACAGCATTAACTGACTGGTTTGTATAACTGAGACGGAGTGTGTTTACTGCGCGGTACGGACTGTATTTATGTGTTTTGTGTGGATCTCAGAACAAACAGCGATTATTTCACTGTACAACATTAACTGACTGGTTTGTATAACTGAGACGGAGTGTTTTACTGCGCGGTACGGACTGTATTTATGTGTTTTGTGTGGATCTCAGAACAAACAGCGATTATTTCACTGTACAACATTAACTGACTGGTTTGTATAACTGAGACGGAGTGTTTACTGCGCGGTACGGACTGTATTTATGTGTTTTGTGTGGATCTCAGAACAAACAGCGATTATTTCACTGTACATCATAACTGACTGGTTTGTATAACTGAGACGGAGTGTGTTTACTGCGCGGTACGGACTGTATTTATGTGTTTTGTGTGGATCTCAGAACAAACAGCGATTATTTCACTGTACATCATAACTGACTGGTTTGTATAACTGAGACGGAGTGTGTTTACTGCGCGGTACGGACTGAGTTTTTAAATATAATTCAGGTTACTATCAGTCTTTGAGTTAATCTCGCAAATGAATTCCGTAGTAGTTTCATTACTTTAGTCAAGGAAGTTTTGCAAGTTCAGCACAATCCCGAATTCAACTATGACATGAAAAACGACAGAAAGAAGTGCATTGTCACAGAAAGAAAACAAGGAGACACTGTAAGCTCCCTTATCCGTGGTATAAGGGCGATGTTTTGTCATCAAAGAAGCTTTCAAGAGAATGAATGTAGCAGGAGAATTCTCCTACTAAGAAAGTACTGACGACCTTTGTCTGCACTTTCATAGAGTTTGCACTGTTAAAGTCATTAAAGAATATATTTTCAGTAACAAAAGTAAGACACATCATGAACCTTACTTTGTCTAGGCTTCACACTAACAAACTTGCAGCAATTTGCACCTTAAAAAATTCCTAATTGAAGTAATCGCAAAGTGACAGGAGTTAAAAATTTTGTCGGGGAATGTAGGTCTGTAAAAGGTAATTCCTCGAAAAACACAGGCTGAAGGTGTTCGAGAATAGTGTGCTGAGGAAGGAATTGGGGTCTAAGATGGCGGAAACACTAGCAGACTCTAGAAAATCTGCATCCTGAAGAGCATCACAGTTTGTCCTCACCAAATATTACTCGGATGATCAAATCAAGGCAGATGAGACAGGAAAGTCACGTAGTGTCACAGGATTGAAAATAATTACTTGCCGATTTTGTGGATGTACCTGCAGGAAAGGCAGCACTTGGGAACGTAAGTGTAAATTAGAGGATAACATTAGTATGGATCTTAAATAAATAGGATTGAAGGCCATGGAATGGATTTATCACGACAAGATAAGGGGCAAGTGGCTAGATCTTTTAAAGATGGTAATGGATATTCGATTTCCCTAAAATGTAGGGAATTTCTTAATAGCCGAAGGCGTGTTTATTTCTCAATAAAGACTCTGGAAGTTCATCTAACAACACTGCTGACGTATCGCTCCTTACATTCAACAGCGAATGCCATATATTCAGGCTTACACTTAATTAGATTTTAACCTAAGTTATTGTCACAATTTCGCAATATTTACCTTTCAAGAAGGGCCTTTTAAAGAGCTGTTCACTTGGCATTTCAGTCATGATTTTTTACAAGTGTTTGACCGTTGATATATTCGTGCAGATGCTAATAACGTACTTGCCATGTGAGACCACATGATCAGGTTCGATCCTTAACTTGTGCACATGTTGCCAGATTCTTATAACGTTTGGCAAAATCATTATTCAATTTGAGGACAACATAACTTTGTACATATTCTAAAGTCTTAAAATCAGAATTATCCTGTCAAAATCGAAAATCTGTAAGGTCGAAGCGCATATTAAAAACCGTTAAATATAGAATTCAGAAAAAAAGTATGTTAATAGATGTTAAAAATATAATACAACATATAATAATAATAATAATAATAATAGTGTATAGCACTTTTCAAATTTCAAGCAAGTAAACAACTTCTAACTTAACAAGGACACAATATCATGACCAAATCCCATAATTATAGCACCACACTCCGAAAATTTCATCAGCTACTTTGACAACTTGAAGCTGTTTCTGTCCATGCTAGAACAAACAGCGATTATTTCACTGTACAACATTAACTGACTGGTTTGTATAACTGAGACGGAGTGTGTTTACTGCGCGGTACGGACTGTATTTATGTGTTTTGTGTGGATCTCAGAACAAACAGCGATTATTTCACTGTACAGCATTAACTGACTGGTTTGTATAACTGAGACGGAGTGTGTTTACTGCGCGGTACGGACTGTATTTATGTGTTTTGTGTGGATCTCAGAACAAACAGCGATTATTTCACTGTACAGCATTAACTGACTGGTTTGTATAACTGAGACGGAGTGTGTTTACTGCGCGGTACGGACTGTATTTATGTGTTTTGTGTGGATCTCAGAACAAACAGCGATTATTTCACTGTACAACATTAACTGACTGGTTTGTATAACTGAGACTGAGTGTGTTTACTGCGCGGTACGGACTGTATTTATGTGTTTTGTGTGGATCTCAGAACAAACAGCGATTATTTCACTGTACAACATTAACTGACTGGTTTGTATAACTGAGACGAAGTGTGTTTACTGCGCGGTATGGACTGAGTCTTTAAATGTGGTTCAGGTTAATTTTACTGCTTAAATATTTGCTACTACATATTTCCCACGCTGCCCCCCGATCTAAATTCATAGATGTAATCCCCTTTGCTTTAAATTCAATTAAATTAATTTTCCAAATTATGAGCATTAAACAAAAAATAAAATTTCGTAAGCTCTATTTCAACCCACTATTTTCACCATTCTAAAGTCTACATCTTCGGTTATTCCCGTTAGCACCGCAAGCTGGCCAAAACTGAAAACCCCCTAAAAAGTTAATGCTCTTTTTTCCCCAAATTAAACTATCTCTCTCACTTCTCTCCCCCTTCTACTTCTATTACATCTAACGTTTCTGTCTTTAAGGAATTAAGTCTGAAGAAACACTGGTGAGTAAATTTTATAACGCGCCAAATTATAATATCATTTAACGACAGTCGCATATTCAGACCTCGTTATTACGAAATAACGACAGATCTACAATAAAACAAATCTCAAAACATCGCTCTCAGTCACTCTGATGTAATTTAAATTCTATTCGCCGGTTGACCAGTCCTTTTAACTCAGTCTTTCTTCAATCCGAACTAATTTCTGATTAAAATTGGTCTCTGTTTTTGTTTGAATCATCCTTCATTATATGAAATATATTCATGTATCTGTGGTGATCTATAAAGCTATAGACAATCCGATTACTCAATAAAGTTTAAAAACGATTACTAATTGGAAAGCATAAAATACAAGCTAATGTTTCAAAATGGTTTTATATAGGAAATAAAGCACACAGCGGCTGATTGCGGATTGAAAGTTACATTCTTTCAAAGCGTCGCTGATTTCTGGCTTCAAATGAGCACCTGTAGTTAGTTACAGCATTTAAATCTTATTGACTGATAAATAAAGGCTATCTGAGCAGTCAATAGCAATATAACCTGGTTAGATAATAGCAAGCGTTTGCAATGCTGTGAGAAGCATTATACACAGAATGAGACTTCCCCTAAATTAATACGAAATTCAGCTTTACGTATTGAATTCCATTCAGACATACGAGGATCCTACAATTTTCCAATCTATGTATAAACCTTTCGTTTGATTGGACAGGACCGCCTGTGTCTAATTAAAGAAACCCACCCGTGATGATTTTATGGTAACGTGCTGTATTGAATATGCCTTACAACAGCTGACATAATTTGTTTTTTTTAACTACGATATATCAGTTGGTAAAGTGCCTGGGATACGGGTTGTAAAACTGAGGATTTGTATTAAATTAAGTTTAAACCAACCGATGCACACTAAAACCACTCTTTAAGTAGCTTTATTACAAAATTGTTAAAATTGTACCCCTACACGTGTTTCGATCCTAGGATCATCGTCAGGGGGTTTATTGCTAAAAGCTACAGTCACTTCAACACATGATTTAAAATATTCTATCAGCACTTTGAACCATAAGTTAAAATCTTGTCAATAGATTCGCTATACTCCACCGTAGTACCGTAGTACTCCACCGTAGCACTCCTCACCGCACGACACGTAGTACACTCCGCTCCACGAAAAAACATTTCATATGCTTTTAATACCACACGCCAGCAGTTCCACAATTCTACTAACTACAGTGTTTTTATAATGTTACAACTGTTAGAGAATCCTTTTACAAGATTTTAACTTATGTTTCAAAGTGCAGATAGAATATTTTAAATCATGTGTTGAAGTGACTGTAGCTTTTAGCAATAAACCCCCTGACGATGATCCTAGGATCGAAACACGTGTAGGGGTAGAATTTTAACAATTTTATAATAAAGCTACTTAAAGAGTGGTTTTAGTGTGCATCAGTTGGTTTATAACTTAATTTAATATGACGAAGATGCACGGTGTCAACAGTGTGAGGATTTGTATTTCGACTCCCGGAAAGTAACAACATTTATCTCGTCTTCAAAACATCCTAGGTTATATGCTGTGTCCTTTTCAGTGGCTAACATTGGTTTTCTTCTGAGCGTGACCTTGACAATTGAGGCCATCTCGTGCCAGGGTTAAGAATGTCCTATCTCTACTCTCCTGTAGGCCTTCAAGGTGTGGGTCCTATAGAACTTTTTTTTTTGTATAATTGGAGAAAATTGTGTTTATATTTCTAAATTGATCAGCAAATGTCTAACACAAAAAAAAATATTTTATGCCTACAAATAATTACAGTTTGCACTTAACTCAGTGCTAATTATTTTCGCCGATTCCAGTCGCCGTGACGTCTAAGGCGTGCGTCTGCAGAAGTTGCGATAATTACCAATATCTACGTTTTTTTTTTTGACACGCGTTTTCAGCTCAAATCATTTAATTTCACCTTCCCCTCACTTTGCTTCTTTCAGTGTTTAACCAAATGCAAAAATGTGCCTTGCAATTCGCCAGCTTCAAACCAATAAGGCACCTGTTGTCTTCCTTTGAAATCCTTCTCCTAAAATCCGTAAAACCTTTTACACTTCGCAGCGCCACTGTCCCCACCCCACCCCCCTCACGTGCCCCTGCATGCCACAGCATTTCACAGATCAGCGAAGTCGATTCCTCAGTTGCAGGTTCTTCCTCGGTTTGATGTCTTTCACGCCTACTGAACACAATTACTGTACATCTTCCTTCTTGCAGTGAATAGGGAAAGAAGTAGCGAATAAAGTTGTGTGAAGAGGAATGGGACGAACAAAGGTAGTGGCCCGAGAAAGCTTATGAAGCTTCTCAGGGATTAATGTCTTTAGAAGAGATTTATGAGGAGACAGGAACTGTGATTGGATATTGACTTTTTATCCTTCCGGTGCCTCAAACTTACTGTTTCAGCTAGTCCCCACCGTGCGTAATTGCTGTAAATGATAAAAGGGTGTTCAAAATGTCGTTTGAAGTTGCTGGAGTGTCAAAATTGAGGTTATGATTCTCTGATTTATAGCACTGAAGTTTTAACTGCTGTTTTTCTTTACAGTAGAAATGGTTTGGTGGCAGAAGATTGGTAAACAGGAAAGTGTAAGGTGGCAAAACCCAGAAGATGACGTTTGTTGAGGACACAAAAGCGGTCCAGCTAGCAATGAATCAAGTCTTCCAGCCACCGATAATATCCCAGTGGCATTACATCTGTGTTCTTTCGTAAGCCAATTTCTGGACTTCGTCCACGACCCATTGTTTAACCCTTTAAAGACGAAACGTAAACTGTTTCATTTAAAGACCCAGTTCGTACCGCGCAGTAAACACTTTTCATCTTTAAAGACGAAGCGTAAACTGTTTCATTTAAAGACCCAGTTCGTACCGCGCAGTAAACACTTTTCATCTTTAAAGACGAAGCGTAAACTGTTTCATTTAAAGACCCAGTTCGTACCGCGCAGTAAACACTTTTCATCTTTAAAGACGAAGCGTAAACTGTTTAATTTAAAGACCCAGTCCGTACCGCGCAGTAAACACTTTTCATCTCCATTACAAAAACAAATCAATTTACGTTATACAAGACAAAAGTCGCTGTTTGCTGTAATACAAATACAAAACACATAAATACAGTGTGGGCAGAACGTACAGTTTGTGAATGTTAAAACTGTTGATGTATCGAGTAACCGTTAGGCTTTGAAAGGTTACGAATTCAAAACTTAAACGCAACCTTTCATAAGACAGACCTGTCTCCGTAATCAGCTAAACTGGGGAGGTGTGTCCGGTAAACAGACCTGTTATTACCCTCTGGTCACCTATAAAACACCTTCAGAACCTTACTGTCTTCAGACGACACTTAGTGCAATTTGCAGGCATACAGAACGACGCTGTCCCCAGTGTCTAATTTACCGCCAGTGCAAACGAACTGCGATGTTACTAGATGTGTAGAGCTGGCAGGATGAATTTTCACGACTCTTGAGGTGTTCAACAGTTGAAGCTTTAGGTCGCCTGCAGCTATGATTGCATCTGTCTTCTCTGAATAAATGAATATATGTATAAATAAATATATGCTTATATATAAGTTTAATTCGTTCGTTATTTCCTTGATTGGTTGATCGCGTGTTTCATAATAATAGCAAGAGTTTGGAACATTTTACGCTAATTTTTTATTGCATCTTTCTAAATATATATTCCAATAAGTAATACTTAGGGCCGCGATAGCTCAGTCGGTACTCGCTACGAGCTGGACGGTCCGGGGATCGAATCCCGGTGGGGGCGAGATTTTCAGCATCCATCCAGACCGGCCCTGGGGCCTACCCAGCCTCCAATACAATGGGTAACGGGTCTCTTTCCCGGAGGTAAAGCAGCCGGGGCGTGGAGTTGACCACCCACCCCCACCTAGCGCCGAGGTTAAAGAAAGAGTAGTGCTATACCTGTACTCCCCCTCAGGGTCTTCATGGCCTGTTCTACGGTGACCTTTACCTTTACCTTTAAGTAATACTTAATTTCGTGTACATTTCAGTCTACATGAATCCACAAATTGAAAAGTATTTAACTGATTTCGAAAACGAAATTTTATTCCTCTAAAACTCCTCTTTGCTCTTAAATAAGGCAAAAACTTAATTGATTCGACGGTGTGATTGACAGCTCTTATAAATGGGGGAAAAAAACTTCATATTATGCTTCAAACGGAGAGTAAAGTGCAAAGCGCTTAATAAAATCACCATTTTTATTTATCCAAATTTCACCGACTTCGACAGTTATTGAATTATTTCCATCTAGCGAAAGAATTATGGAGTTGTAAATACTTTGCATGACTTCAGAAAATAACTACAGTACGAATGTTTGTAAAACGTAAATGTTTATATGTAAATCAGATACAAATACTTCTACAGGGTCCGTCTGAAGACGTGGACATTGTGACCCTCATAATAGTGAGAAGACTGAATTGGGTTGACCACATCACTCCCATAGACGATACAAGAAAAGTCAAGCAAATTTTCAACAGTGAAACTGAGGGTGTAAGGACAAGAGGACGACCAAGAACGAGATGGTGAGAGTGTGTTTGGAGAGACATTAAGAAGCGAAGAATTACGAATTACAGGTAAATATCTAGGAAGAGGAATGATTGTAAGAAGACCATTGAGGACGCAAAGGTCCAGTGGGGACTGCAGGGCCGACTAAGAAGAAGAAGAAGAAAATTCTATCTCCCGCTCTTTGAGGTTTGCTTATTTGCTGTGTGCATTGTTACTCCCACGATTTGAAGGAAACTCGAAAGTGATTATAAATTATAAAATAAGAGAAAATTACTCGTAAAATGTGTGACCATAACTATCTGTGTGACCATAACTATCTGTGTGACCATAACTATCTGTGTGACCATAACTATCTGTGTGACCATAACTATCTGTGTGACCATAACTATCTGTGTGACCATAACTATCTGTGTGACCATAACTATCTGTGTGACCATAACTATCTGTGTGACCATAACTATCTGTGTGACCATAACTATCTGTGTGACCATAACTATCTGTGTGACCATAACTATCTGTGTGACCATAACTATCTGTGTGACCATAACTATCTGTGTGACCATAACTATCTGTGTGACCATAACTATCTGTGTGACCATAACTATCTGTGTGACCATAACTATCTGTGTGACCATAACTATCTGTGTGACCATAACTATCTGTGTGACCATAACTATCTGTGTGACCATAACTATCTGTGTGACCGTAACTATCTGTGTGACCATAACTATCTGTGTGACCGTAACTATCTGTGTGACCATAACTATCTGTGTGACCATAACTATCTGTGTGACCATAACTATCTGTGTGACCATAACTATCTGTGTGACCATAACTATCTGTGTGACCATAACTATCTGTGTGACCATAACTATCTGTGTGACCATAACTATCTGTGTGACCATAACTATCTGTGTGACCATAACTATCTCAGTGTGTTTTTTTAGGAGTTGTCTAGGCGAAGTTTAAAAAAATTTTAAATCACGACATGTCGAAATGTTGGCTTAGGTCAAGATCTGAACACGTGTAGTACACACTGCACTGCTGAGCTAAGGCTTGTTAGCTGTTGAAGTATACAGAATCTTTATTAGGAATGTAAACAGTCCTAACATTTGCGGTGCTGGAAAAACAAGTCTTCTGGAATGCGAGGCTGTGTCATTGGGTGAGTGATACTCGACGTTTCGAAGGATTGTAGTGCCTTCATTTTCAGTGCCAATCAGTCCAAAACCCTAAAGCAATAGAGATTACGACTGCATTACCCTGAAAATAAAGGCAATAAAAACTTTCGAAACGTCAGGAGCTACTTCCGGAAACAAATATCTTAATATCTCAGACGAATAAAATTTTTAGTGGTACTCGACGTTTCGAAGGATTGTAGTGCCTTCATTTTCAGTGTCAATCAGTCCAAAGCCCTAAACCACTCGAGATTACGACTGCATTACCCTGAAAATAAAGTCAGTAAGAACTTTCGAAACGTCAGGAGCCACTTCCGGAAACAAATATCTTAATATCTCAGACGAATGAGGCTTTTAGTGGTACTCGACGTTTCGAAGGATTGTAGTGCCTTCATTTTCAGTGCCAATCAGTCCAAAACCCTAAAGTAATCAAGATTACGACTGTATTACCCTAAAATAAAGGCAATAAGAACTTTCGAAACGTCAGGAGCCACTTCCGGAAACAAATATCTTAATATCTCAGACGAATGAGGCTTTTAGTGGTACTCGACGTTTCGAAGGATTGTAGTGCCTTCATTTTCAGTGCCAATCAGTCCAAAACCCTAAAGTAATCAAGATTACGACTGTATTACCCTAAAATAAAGGCAATAAGAACTTTCGAAACGTCAGGAGCCACTTCCGGAAACAAATATCTTAATATCTCAGACGAATGAGGCTTTTAGTGGTACTCGACGTTTCGAAGGATTGTAGTGCCTTTATTTTCAGTGTCAATCAGTCCAAAGCCCTAAAGTAATCAAGATTACGACTGTATTACCCTAAAATAAAGGCAATAAGAACTTTCGAAACGTCAGGAGCCACTTCCGGAAACAAATATCTTAATATCTCAGACGAATGAGGCTTTTAGTGGTACTCGACGTTTCGAAGGATTGTAGTGCCTTCATTTTCAGTGCCAATCAGTCCAAAACCCTAAAGTAATCAAGATTACGACTGTATTACCCTAAAAATAAAGGCAATAAGAACTTTCGAAACGTCAGGAGGTATTTCCGGAAACAAATGTCTTAATATCTCAGACGAATTAAATTTTCAGCAACATCGCTACGAGAGGCGTTAATGAATCAGCTTCCGTGTTATGAATTACATCACAAGGAACAATTTCTCCCTCCGTTTAAGCGAAAGAGCCTAGCCCGCCGCTGTTAACACTAACAAATTCCATTACTCTCTAAATACTGCATTCGTTAAAGTACAATACAGAGTACAATCATATCGCAAATGTGATTGCAAGGGTTACCAGAGGCAAAGAATGGCAGACATGGGGCTGATATATCTACACAGTAAAAGCAAAGCAATCCCATTACAGTCCTGGACAGGCCCTTAGGGCTCCAGGAGATCGAGGCTCCCATGTTTTTAGACAATCGGCACATGTAAGTGGTAAGGTTGTCATCCCTACGCACCAGCCGCCTTTACCCCCCAGGAAAGATTCCTGGTACTCATTTCTGTTAGAGACTGAGTCGACCCCAGGGCCATAGTGCGACCGAAACGATTATATCAGTGAAAAATTCCAGTGACTCCATTTGGAATCGAACCCGCGACCTTCCTTCTTGTAGCGCAGTGCTTCAAACAACTGCGCCACCGCGTGTCCCTTATCCACACAGTAGAGCATCCATATTGATAGCCACATGCAGCATGACGCTCTGGCTGCTTTCCGAAGTTGAATAACATCTAATTTAACACAGAGCTCATTTAACACAAACAAAAGTGTCCACCCGTTCGCTAGACCAGTTTCAATGGTGCAGAAATTTCCTCTCGTTTCTTGTTACGTCCAAGGCCAGAATGTCTCCATTAGACGTTTCGCCCAAGGCTGAAGCGTGATATATTAGTCTTAATGAACCTTTGTTTTTGAGGTGAGCGCTGACTGGTGTAACAAGATGACCATATCAAGATTTTAGGTTCTCACAGCGGTGTTGCCAAAGATTCCAGTCTCCTGGTACGTGAGGCTGAATTATTTAGCGACTAGTTCCCGATGTTTGGAAGGACCGTAATGCCTTCGGCTTTAAGATAAATCGTTTCAAGTATTATTTACTACATGGGTGCTCGATGCTCATCTACTTCTTCGGCCTCATCTCTTATATCGCAGAAATTCTCAAATTTTTATTCGGATTTAGAGAGAAATTGACACGGCAACCAGAGTTTTACTTCCTCACTTCGAGATAAATAATCCAGATGGGGAAAAGACCCAGAAAAAGGTTAAAAATGCAATTTTAAAGGTTTGTGAAAATAGAAAGAGACTTGGCTTGAATTGAGTAAGTAGGAATAGTAAGTTAAAAAAAATAATTGTTTTGTGATTTCGCTAACGGTAGGGATTCCGCAGTTTTTAGCTTTAACACTGGTTACTGCACAAAATTATGTAACAAAGATGTAATAATGGAATTCCCATGACATCGAAGCTTAGATTAGAAAGTAGAGAACTAATTAAGTTAGAAGAAGAGAGGTGCCAAAGGGCAAAATGTCCCACAAAATTTTTTTTTTTTACTTTTACATTTGCAAATAAAAATGACACTCCGTTCTCTTCTCTCGCTAAACACGTGACTTTATTCCCCTGTTGTCAAATAATCTCACGTAGGCTCGCTGTTCAGCTTTGCGTCCAGTAATAGTCTCTTTATAATCTTTCCAGCAGCAGATGCAATCGCCACGAAGTACCGCCTATTGTGCACCATAACCTTGCCCCAGAGATCTTTGCCTTTATCTCTCACGCACACGCACACGCACCAAACACAGTAAAGCCAATATACCTGACCGCCTGCAGTATACGCAACCCCGCCACGCGGCTGTTTTAATTTTGTCCTAAAGAGTAAAAAGTTTGTTTCCAAGATGGTCCAAAATGGTAAAGGTAAAGGTAAAGGTAAAGGTCTCCTTAGAACAGGCCATGAAGGCCCAGAGGGGGAGTAGAGGTATAGCTCTACTCTTTCTTTAACCCCGACACTAGATGGAGGTGGGTGGTCAACTACACGCCCAGGCCGATTTACCCCCGGGAATGACCCGATACCCATTGTATAGGAGGTTGAGTGGGCCCCAGGATCTATCTGGAACGGCTGTAAAAAATCTCGCCCCCACCGGAATTCGATCCCCGGACCGTCCAACCCGTAACGAGTCGCTATACCGACTGAGCTATCGCGGCCAAACAGACATGTTGAAATACAGAAGTTTCATTTTTTTATTTCATGTATTGTCTTTTTATTTATTAATGACCTCATTCAATTAAGATTAAAATTTGATTGCCAATGGAAAATTCCTTGGAATATTACAGCAAGTGTTTTGTGTCATTCAAAGTACTACACCAAAACTTTCCTCTAATGACTATATGAAGACTATCATTTACGAAATTGATAGTCTTCTCATAGTCAACTCTTCAATACGGAAATTCCTAAGACGCCAACTAAACAGCAAAGCTCGTTGCCACTATATTCACGCATGCGCAGAGCTGCTATGAAGCATGCCACTCAGTACAGACAGTAACACCTGCGGCAGTACATAAAATAGGGTAAGGTGTTGCCTTAAGTTCCTGGCTTTAAAAAGATAAGCTTATGTCATCGCAGTCGTCCTCGGTGGACTAGTGGTTAGCGTGCTCGCCACTGGACCCATGGTTCGCGGGTTCGATCCCGACCGAGGTCGATGGATTTTTAAGGGTGATAAAAATCCATAGCACAACTTCCTTCGGAGGGGAAGTAAAGCCGTCGATCACATGTCGTAGATTTACGGCATGTAAAAGAACCTGACTAGAACTAGTAATGCCCGTCGGCAAAATTCAGCGGCCATTTCTCACCCAAGTCTCCTGACTGCCTGCCAGATGGCTCTGGCAGTCACATCAGGATTGAGTAGAACTTGTGCGTTCAGTGGGCTGGTCACCCGCTACATCACATGACCATAGAAACCTCGGAAAGGAGGCCCCCAATGCTCCGCGATTGGAGCGACATGGGGACTAACTAACTAACTAACTAACTAATGTCATCGCAGTAGTTATGTGTTGTTTCTTGCCACTGACATGAATTTTATTCTGCATTACTGAAGTACTTTTAATCGTGTTACTTAAAGATTATATCAGTTCATAAGATTATATGGAGTAGGTAATGGATGAATTAGTATGAAACATTTGTAAAAAGATACTGGCAGGAAAAACCGAATTACTGCGAGAGAAAATATGTCCCAGTGCCACTGTGTCCACCACAAGTCCCACACGGACTGACCGTGGATCGAACTCTGGTCTGAGTGAATAATTTAAGTACTGAGACATTTACATATTTATCTGTATACATGGTATATTGGTATAGTGGTATAGTGGTAATGCTTATCAGATTTATATATGAAAAAATGTAAATTCCAGAATAAAGTAAAATTTCACCCCTGAACACGCCATGTAGACCCAGAAGTGGAGTAAAGGTATAGCTCTACTCTTTCTTTAACCTCGGCGCTAGATGAGAGTAGTTGGTCAATACCGCGCCCCGGCCGCTTTACTCCCGGGAAAGAGACCCGGTACCAATTTTACAGGAGGTTAGGTGGGCGCGAGGGTCGTTCCGGACGGGTGCGGAAAATTTCGGTCTCACCGGGATTCGATCTCTAAATCGTCCTTTCCTTAGCCAGTCGTTATACCGACTGAGCTATCGCGACCCACTAAACTCCGGTACAGAAATTGATATACAAATTTTACCGTATTTAATACAGGACCGCGATAGCTCAGTCGGTATAAGCGACTCGCTACAGGCTGGGCGAGATTTTTCGCAGCCGTCCAGACCGGCCCTGGGGCCCACATAACCTCCTGTAAAATGGGTACCGGGTCTCTTTCCCGGGAGTGAAGCGGCCGGGGCGCGGATTTGACCACCGACTCCCATCTAGTGCCAGGGTTAAAGAAAGAGTACAGCTATACGTCAACTCCCCCTCTGAGCCTTCATGGCCTGTTATAGGGAGACCTTTACCTTTACCTTTTGACCTTATTTAATCCATGCTATGTGCTCGTGTCTGTCTTCCCATGAAGGCTGTACCAAGGCCCTTGCCGTTAAACACCGGCCAATCACGGTGAAGGCATGGGTTCGATCCTAGGCCAGTCCATGTGATATTTGTCGCGAACAAAGTGACACTGGGACAGGTTTCTTTCCGAGTAGTTCTGCTTGCCCCTGTCAGTATCATTCCACATGAGCTCCATACTCATTCACTCATCTGTCAGTGACACTACACAGACATAAACATAGTGACTGACAGCGCCATTAACACAACACAAACCAAGGACATTCCTACTAACATGCCTAACTACCGCACTACGACATTGGCACTGCATAAAGTCCACACCGCCATAACCCTGCCGTATCTATAAGCAACATGGGATCGTCAGTAGCATTAACAGTACCTAAAGCGCAATATTGCTCTTCTTCCTGTACTTCTGCTTTTCTTTATTGGATTTATGTCACGGGACACAAGCTGGATGCATGACGTCAGACTTGCACAGCATCTTGACTTGGTAGTCATCGGTGACGTGTAAAGTTATTGGATCAAAAGTGTTGTCAGACCCAGAGGCCAGGCGGAATATGGGTTGCTGGTATCTGGAACGTGAGGCATGTGGCTGTTGGAATGTCTAGATGCCAAAAGGGCGTCGGTTCTGTCTTCTGAATCAACGTGGATGTAATATTTATTGTCTGCGTGACCAGGAAGGATGCATCGTATCTATTTCAATTCAATGTGTATTTATTAACATGCAGACTTAACAGCACAAGTGCCAATTACAAAGCCAGCACAAAAGCACAAAAAAATACAAAACAGTACAAATAAACAAGACAAAACACTAAAGAAACAAAAGAAATATGCAGTAAAACAATATAAAAGAAGTACTGGGGCAGAAATACAATACTGACAGAACATAGATGACTTGTTTTAAAAATTTCGCAGTGACCGAACTAGAGCGTACAGTTCAATATTTACATTAATAACAACGATTTAACCCTTTAAAGACTACGATTAACCTGAATTATACTTAAAGATTCAGCTCGTACCGCGCAGTAAACACACTCCGTCTCAGTTATACAAACCAGTCAGTTAATGTTGTACAGTGAAATAATCGCTGTTTGTTCTGAGATCCACACAAAACACATAAATACAGTCCGTACCGCGCAGTAAACACACTCCGTCTCAGTTATACAAACCAGTCAGTTAATGCTGTACAGTGAAATAATCGCTGTTTGTTCTGAGATCCACACAAAACACATAAATACAGTCCGTACCGCGCAGTAAACACACTCCGTCTCAGTTATACAAACCAGTCAGTTAATGCTGTACAGTGAAATAATCGCTGTTTGTTCTGAGATCCACACAAAAACACATAAATACAGTCCGTACCGCGCAGTAAACACACTCCGTCTCAGTTATACAAACCAGTCAGTTAATGCTGTACAGTGAAATAATCGCTGTTTGTTCTGAGATCCACACAAAACACATAAATACAGTCCGTACCGCGCAGTAAACACACTCCGTCTCAGTTTTACAAACCAGTCAGTTAATGCTGTACAGTGAAATAATCGCTGTTTGTTCTGAGATCCACACAAAACACATAAATACAGTCCGTACCGCGCAGTAAACACACTCCGTCTCAGTTATACAAACCAGTCAGTTAATGTTGTACAGTGAAATAATCGCTGTTTGTTCTGAGATCCACACAAAACACATAAATACAGTCCGTACCGCGCAGTAAACACACTCCGTCTCAGTTATACAAACCAGTCAGTTAATGCTGTACAGTGAAATAATCGCTGTTTGTTCTGAGATCCACACAAAACACATAAATACAGTCCGTACCGCGCAGTAAACACACTCCGTCTCAGTTATACAAACCAGTCAGTTAATGCTGTACAGTGAAATAATCGCTGTTTGTTCTGAGATCCACACAAAACACATAAATACAGTCCGTACCGCGCAGTAAACACACTCCGTCTCAGTTATACAAACCAGTCAGTTAATGCTGTACAGTGAAATAATCGCTGTTTGTTCTGAGATCCACATAAAACACATAAATACAGTCCGTACCGCGCAGTAAACACACTCCGTCTCAATTATACAAACCAGTCAGTTAATGTTGTACAGTGAAATAATCGCTGTTTGTTCTGAGATCCACACAAAACACATAAATACAGTCCGTACCGCGCAGTAAACACACTCCGTCTCAGTTATACAAACCAGTCAGTTAATGTTGTACAGTGAAATAATCGCTGTTTGTTCTGAGATCCACACAAAACACATAAATACACTGTGTGGGCAGAACGTAGAATTTGTGAATGTTAAACATGGTGGTACGTATAGTAACCACTGGACTTTACAGGGTTAAAATCACATAAGCAAGTGCCAACACATGCCATAAATATTCCGAGCCAAGTTAGCAGATGTTCTATTTGGTATGGTAATATTTTAAATTCGAACCAAGGAAATCAGCATGGTGTCCCTATCGTCCTTCTCAGTACAGAACTGAAAATATTAAAATCAATATAAAGATAAGACGTACGTAAGACTGAGGTGTGGAGAAATCCGGCCGGCCCGAATTTACTGCTTTTTTTGGGCAAAACGCAACCTATGAAGAAACATGATAGCACGACAGGCCATACATTCTTACGTGCGACAAAGTTTATCGCTCCTCAATCTATACGCTGGCAGTACAGCTGCCAATATTCACACGTTCCCTCTGTTCTAACCCTCTGTTCCTTTCAATTGCAAAGTTTTGCAGGACTAGTCTCCATACTATTTTTGTTAAGAAAGTCTTTATGGTACTCTTGAATGAAAACGCAAAGGAGTACTTGACATTACAGAATATTTGGCCGGTTTCTTTCCTTACATTCCTCGAAGAAGGAATGTAAGGAATGTAGATTCACCTTCTCCAGGTTTGGCCGTGAATTCTTCGCTCACCCTGTATAAGACCCTGACAAAAGAAAGTTGACGATCACAAATGACACTATACTTTACTGATCTAATCAGCTGTTATATCAAGTCAAAATAAGGAGGAAAATTTTATTATCCGTTATAGTACACATTCACTTGGAAGACCCAGGCGTAGATGGGAGGATAATATTAAAATGGATCTTCAAGAAGTGGGATGGGGGGCATGGACTGGATTGATCTGGCTCGGGATAGGGACAGGTGGCGGGCTGTTGTGAAAGCGGTAATGAACCTTCGGGTTTCATAAAACGCGGGGTATTTCTTGACTAGCTGACGACCTGTTAAATTCTCAAGAAGGACTCTGCTCCATAGTTAGTTAGTTAGTTAGTTAGTTAGTTAGTTAGTGCACATTATGTAGAAGAATGTCTCTGGCTACGGCAATAACAATTACTAAATTATTTCACTGTATGAAAGTTATTCTGCCTATGAATGTGTTTATAAATGTCCATAAAATGTGTTTCAATGCGTGGAACACATTTTATGGACTCTACAAATGCGAGCTTCTTAATAAAGTCGGACCTTCTGAGTGCCTCATACTCGTGTACCTCATACTCGTGTACCTCATACTCGTGTACCTCATACTCGTGTACCTCATACTCGTGTACCTCATACTCGTGTACCTCATACTCGTGTACCTCATACTCGTGTACCTCATACTCGTGTACCTCATACTCGTGTACCTCATACTCGTGTACCTCATACTCGTGTACCTCATACTCGTGTCCTCAAAGCACTCAGACACAGCGTTTATAAAAACTTACTAAAGTTTCAAAACTCAAATTTGAGCTATCACTGTGCCCCCAGTCTGCATATTCACAGCACTTTCGGAACGCATAATTTAATCTTGCTATTATTGATAGAGTTTTAAATCACTGGAGAGTCGCTTTATTTGGATGTGGAGGGGTTGAAAGTTTCATAAAGTTCCGCGATGTAATTTACTTCTCTGCCAACGATCCAATATCGTACTAAAATTAATGTCATAAAACACTACCATTTTGAAAACACGACAAAAACAAAGAAAATATTTGCAAGTAATGTTACCAGATAAATTACACAGGAAAATACTAGAAGTATTTAGTAAACAGACGTTCGATTTATTACCGTCATATACAGGGCATACACAAAACAATGGTGCGGTTTCAGTAGTTAATACTATTGAAACCGCACCATTCTTTTGTGTATGCCCTGTATATACACAGGGCATACACAAAACAATGGTGCGGTTTCAATAGAATTCACTTTTGATACCGCACCATTCTTTTGTGTATGGCCTGTATATGTATCGCAGAAGCATGGAGATTCAAGCTCTTTAGTGTAGTGCAAATTTCGCCTCTAAACTTTCGCAACGACTGTTAGAGAATTCCTTCAACTTCGCAAAATTTCACTTCTGGGCAGTAAACCAGCTGGATTGATTTCGACGACAAAGTTAGAAGAGACGTCCAGCTACTCAATAGCCAAGCGGGCGGCCTAAATGGAAGGCACAACTTAGCAATACTCAACGTATTGCGACCAATGACATTTGTGCCGCAGTAGAACAGGAAGTTCTAATTTACCGCATAAATTATTTATTTCTCTACCGAACTCAAAAATAATTTGCTTCTAGGTTCTCCTACTCCATGACAACGAACCTTCCTTAAGACGCTGACGCTGTCTCAGCTCGCAAATAAATACCAAACTTCTTTTACTAAACATAAATTACGACAGCTGTACAACGGCCCACTACTGCCTTCTATAGGCCCAAACACAAACACTTTGTTGTAAATTAATTTTAATATTATCTCACAAAATTTCCTAGACACCCCCCACTGCTTTTTTTTATTATTTCTGTAAATTGTCCAACAAAATTTATCCCAGATAAATCTGTTCCATGCGTGCAACATGTCTTGCCCTTCTCACCCATCTAGACTGTATCACACTAACAAAATTTTAGAAAATAAAAAAATGTTAAACTTCATATCATATAACTGTCACTTAAAGAACACCCTCTAATACAACTGAGAATTTTTTTGCACCCTTAATCAATATTCTTTCCCTGCTGAGAATGGCCATATTTTATATAAGAGAAGGTTAAATTTACTTTAAAGTTTTTGTTGAAACAAGACTTCAAGAAGAGGGCGCTGAGTTTACCTAAATTTATTAACACGTAATTACGGAAATAAGAGTTGCTAATTTACGGCTTTGGATGTTGCAAGTTGGTTGCGTTTGTCTTTATTTAATGCGGACAGACTTACAGACCGCAGCTACGTAAGGAGGTAAAGCAACCCCATTACAGACCTGGACAGGCCCTTAGGGGTCCAGGAGGTTGAGGCTCACAGGTTTGTAGACAATTGTCACATGAAGGTGGTAATGTTGTCAGACCTACTCACCGGCCGCCTTTACCCCCCACGAAATATTCCTGGTACTCATTTCTGTTAGAGGCTGAGTCGACCCCAAGGCCATAGTGCGACCGGAAGGATTATGTCAATGAAAATATTCCAATGACACCATCGGGAATCGAACCCGCGACGTTCCGGTTTGTAGCGTAGTGCCTCAACCAACTGCGCCACCGCGTGCCCACGTTAACAAGCATAAATCAAATGCAGCAAACATGTGGCAGAATCTGAAAAACACCTCTCAAGAATTAATGAGAAAGTGCTTCAGAAGTTACTTAGTTATATATATATGTCATGCAGACAAATGTACAATTTGTACATTTGTCTGCATGACATATATATAACTAAAAATGTACGGTACAAGTAACGTAAAGTTACTTAATATTTACAGATTATACTGCTACTATTGGGGGCACGCGGTGACGCAGTTGGTTGAGGCACTACGCTCCAAACCGGAAGGTCGCGGGTTCGATTCCCGATGGTGTCACTGAAATTTTTCACTGACATAATCGTTTCGGTCGCACTATGGCCCTGTGGTCGACTCAGCCTCTAACATAAATGAGTACCAGGAATCTTTCCTGGGGGGTAAAGGCGGCCGGTGCGTAGGACTGACAACCTTACCACCTTCATGTGCCGATTGTCTACAAATCTGTGAGCCTCGACCTCCTGGAGCCCTAAGGGCCTGTGCAGGCCTGTAATGGGATTGCTTTACCTTTACCTTTTTTACTACTACTACTACTAGTAGTAGTAGTAGTAGTAATAGTAATAATAGTAACAATAATTATTCTCTATTTACATCGTGACTTGACAGCTCAGTAGCCAAGTACTAAGACAGCAGCTACGAGGAAATAGCAGCAATAAACAAAGTGAACAGACAAGCGGGGATAAAACAATAAACATTAAAATTAATTTAAATAAGTGTGAAATTTAAATTGAAAGATGAAGCAAAGACTGCATATTGTGCTTTAATAATAATTATAAATATAAACATAAAGATAAGAGCATGTGGAAATGATAAAAAGGAGAAACTTGTTGTGCTTGCTAAGAGCTTCCTGCTCTTATAAACACACACACTATCAACTTGTGCAGTCTCCACCGACATATTTCTGCTTTCCATTACACGCACGCACACACACACACACATCGTCACGCTACTGTGTGTCCTGTTTGTATAGACCAAAAACATCTTCGCCCAGAACCTGAAAATGCCTTAGGAAAGAGGAAACGATGAAAGCAAAGAATCTCCAGCAATCTCCAGCAAACCCTATCAACATGTTTGACAAATGGATCGGCTGAGGCAGACCCTAGCATGGCTTCGCACTGGCAGAGTAAACAATCGTCAGGGGAGGCAGCGCCACGCGGAGAGGTGACGGTGTGACCAGCACACGTGTGATACACGCAACAAATTACTCTTGACAGCATGTCACTGGAATGAACCTTCCACAGACGCAATACAAATTTAGCAACTGACAGCATCGTTAAACAATATTAAGCAATTGAACAATATATTGGAGTACTTTGAATATCTGCTGTAACACCGACTGGTATGGACTACCAGGCAAATGTAAGTATTGACTTAATTACGGTACGGGTTAGGTTAGGTTAGTCTAGGTTAGGTTAGTCTAGGTTAGGTTAGGTTAGGTTAGTCTAGGTTAGGTTAGGTTAGTCTAGGTTAGGTTAGGTTAGGTTAGTCTAGGTTAGGTTAGGTTAGGTTAGTCTAGGTTAGGTTATAGGTTAGGTTAGTCTAGGTTAGGTTAGGTTAGTCTAGGTTAGGTTAGGTTAGTCTAGGTTAGGTTAGGTTAGTCTAGGTTAGGTTAGTTTAGGTTAGTCTAGGTTAGGTTAGGTTAGTCTAGGTTAGGTTAGGTTAGGTTAGTCTAGGTTAGGTTAGGTTAGGTTAGTCTAGGTTAGGTTAGGTTAGTCTAGGTTAGGTTAGGTTAGGTTAGTCTAGGTTAGGTTAGGTTAGGTTGGGTTAGGTTAGGCTAGGTTAGTCTAGGTTATTCTAGATTAGGTTAGGTTAGGCTAGGTTAGTCTAGGTTAGTTTAGGTTAGGCTAGCTTAGTCTAGGTGAAGTTAGGTTAGGTTAGGCTAGGTTAGTCTAGGTTAGGTTAGGTTGGGTTAGGTTAGTCTAGGTTAGGTTAAGTTAGGTTGGGTTAGGTTAGGCTAGGTTAGTCTAGGTTAGGTTAGGTTGGGTTAGGTTAGGTTAGGTTGGATTAGGTTAGTCTAGGTTAGTCTAGGTTAGTTTAAGCTAGGTTAGTCTAGGTTAGTTTAGGTTAGGATAGGTTAGTCTAGGTTAAGTTAGGTTAGGTTAGGCTAGGTTAGTCTAGGTTAGTTTAGGTTAGGTTGGGTTAGGTTAGTCTAGGTTAGGCTAGGTTAGTCTAGGTTAGGCTAGGTTAGTTTAGGTTAGGTTAGGCTAGGTTAGTCTAGGTTAGTTTAGGTTAGGTTAGGTTAGGTTAGGTTAGGTTAGGTTAGGCTAGGTTAGTCTAGGTTATGCTAGGTTAGTTTAGGTTAGGCTAGGTTAGGCTAGGTTAGTCTAGGTTAGGCTAGGTTAGTTTAGGTTAGGCTAGTTAGTTTAGGTTAGGTTAGGTAAGGTTACCGTTCAACATAAATTCAAATTATTTTCTTTTTCCAATGGCTCGACAGCCCCTTGGAGGCCTAGGCCGCCTCATTTATCGAGGCTTCACGATCACACTCAGACACACCACACTCGGTAGGACTCCTCTGGACGAGTGATCAGCCCGTCACACAGACCTCTACCTAACAACACACAACACTCACAACAGACAGACATCCATGCCCTCGACGGGATTCGAACCCACAATCCCAGCAAGCGAGCGACTGTAGACCGACGCCTTAGACCGCGCTGCCACTGGGATCGGCGATTCTAATTCACTACTCAACGTCTATCCTACAATTCGTGAGACACTGCGAGTGTCCTTACAGACAAATTACGAACAAATAAATAAATACGTGCATTACGTTTCCGATAAGCACAAGCCGACAGCTAATACAACGCACTAACCAAGTCAGATCATTATTTGAAACAAAAAGTGGCGCAGTTAGACACAGCCTTAGATCAAGTGACAACTTCTGCATGCCAATCGTACAGTCTGTTTATCTTACACCACAGTCCTACAGAGTGCAGTCAGCTACATTTTTCTTATGGCAAGAAAAGGGTTGTTGGGGTGCTCTTGAGATTATTGGGGCAGAAGCTTGTTCTGCCTACTGTTGTCACTTACGTCACAAGATAAGGACGGAATTTCATTAATTCCCTTGTCAAAAGCAAAGACAAAAACTAAGAAGGCAGCAGACACAAGATAAAGGAAGTGGAGAAGCTTTAAGGCACAAAAAAGGAAACATTTCTCAAGTGACTAAATGTCTAGACACAAATTTTTTTCACTGGCATATTAAGGCATATATATATATATATAATATACATACACACACACACATACATACATACTTACACACATTCGCTACTTACTAACGCCATGCGGAAAGACGTTCTGAAAAAATACTAGCGCCTGGAATAGTCAAGAAGTCCCCCTAACATATGGCACACGAATATTTTTCCCTGCATTCACAAAAACCCAAATCTTGTCGTGTCCTAACGTTCTGCAATTCTACGTTCTGCCCACACAGTGTATTTATGTGTTTTGTGTGGATCTCAGAACAAACAGCGATTATTTCACTGTACAGCATTAACTGACTGGTTTGTATAACTGAGACGGAGTGTGTTTACTGCGCGGTACGGACTGTATTTATGTGTTTTGTGTGGATCTCAGAACAAACAGCGATTATTTCACTGTACAGCATTAACTGACTGGTTTGTATAACTGAGACGGAGTGTGTTTACTGCGCGGTACGGACTGTATTTATGTGTTTTGTGTGGATCTCAGAACAAACAGCGATTATTTCACTGTACAACATTAACTGACTGGTTTGTATAACTGAGACGGAGTGTGTTTACTGCGCGGTACGGACTGTATTTATGTGTTTTGTGTGGATCTCAGAACAAACAGCGATTATTTCACTGTACAACATTAACTGACTGGTTTGTATAACTGAGACGGAGTGTGTTTACTGCGCGGTACGGACTGTATTTATGTGTTTTGTGTGGATCTCAGAACAAACAGCGATTATTTCACTGTACAGCATTAACTGACTGGTTTGTATAACTGAGATGGAGTGTGTTTACTGCGCGGTACGGACTGAGTCTATAAATGTAAATCAGGTTAATCTTAGTCTTCAAAGCGTTAATATTCTCAAATACATTTATGTCGGCTCTGAATGTGCTGTCTGTCTCATTTACTTTCCACCAGTTCTCTAACACTGTCTTCATCAACACGTCACTGTCACTTTATACCCTTCATCAACATACTTCTCTTAACAAGCCCTCAATCTACACAGAAGATAACAGTCGGTTACTGGCATCACTTAACTTTAGTGTTTATAATGACTGAAGGGAGAGGGTTCAGAAATGGGAAGAAAAATATATTAAAATTCAAAAAGAGGAGCATACATTTATTTATTATTACATGACTGAACCTGTTACGTCACGAAGCGCAAGCCGCGAGTGACTTGAAACTTCATCATGCGACATCGCTGTAAGGAGTGAGATAGAAGGTAAGTGGCAGTTGGCAGTGCACATGTTTAAAAACCTATATTAATGCAAATTTAGTGGGCCGCGATAGCTCAGTCGGTATAGCGACACGCTACAGGCTGGACGGTCCGGGGATCGAATCCCAGTGGGGGCGAGATTCTTTGCAGCCGTCCAGACAGGCCTGGGGCCTACCCAGCCTCCTATAAATGGGCATCGGGTCATTCCCGGGGGTAAATCGGCCGGGGCGTGGCGTTGACCACTCACCCTATCTAGCGCCAAGGTTAAAGAAAGAGTAAGCTATACTCTACTCCCCCTCTGGGCCTTCATGGCCTGTTATAGGGAGAACATTTACCTTTATTAATTCAAATTTTCTTAAATGTCAACAGTAGGAATACAAATAATAGTACAGAAAAATCGTCGACTGTTTCCAAACACTATAGCAGCATTCTCATAAAATGACTTACAAATTAGCTATAAATACCAGTAGGGGACATTTGGTAGCTCTGCTGAAATTCGAAAGGGACTATAACATTGTCCTCAATAATTAATATCTTCCTGATGACGGCCACGTTCTGGCCGAAACGTGCTGTAGCTGTAACAATGCAGGCATTTTTAAAGACGACACGTGTGATGGTTCACGTGTAAAAGATACGAGACTCGGAATATGAAATTTGAGACTAGCGTTTAGTCCTTGTGGTCGTCATTATTGTAAAGAAAAGCGATAAAAGAAACCTCTGAATATGCGAAGTGCCGAAGATAAAAGCCAGTTTTCAATGACAAGAATATCCTATAATATGCAACGTGCAACACTTCCCGTTTTTACGAGACGTCAACTCATTGTGCGCGCCAATATAATACTCAAAGGCAGTGTAGAGCTCTACTTTTAAAACACCCCCCCCCCTCCCCCCAGGGTCTTATCACCGTCGTATCTTCGAGTCATGATAATCAATCACAAGAGGACTTACAGACGTTCCCATGTCGCTCCTAACACTTCGTATTGATCGCCGGGCTGAATACAAATTACATGTAGGAAGGAAGCGTTTTATTTCTGGGCATCACAGAAATTCGCCGAATTAAATTCATATTTTAAAGCAGACAGTGTCTTTGTTTTGCACGTGTTGGCAGAATTTGTATTAATTTAGACAGCCTCTAATCTTGCCTGTAAATCCCTCCATAATTAGAAAATAAAAAAAATTAAAATAAGAAAGTCACTATTTACATAAACCAACTGGATGCAACTTTATTTAAAAAAACTGTATAGTTTTTTTAAACATATTTAAAATCTTTTTAAAACCCGACATATGTTTCGGCTGTTATAGAGCCATCTTCAGGGGTTTATTGTCGTTAAAACTGCATATATTAACATGTCTTTTTCATTGGTTCAGTTTTAGGCAAGGTTATATATATATATATATATATATTATATATAATATAACACAAAACTTATTAAACCAAATCGACGCGTGAACCAATGAAAAAGACGTGTTAATATATGCAGTTTTAACGACAATAAACCCCTGAAGATGGCTCTATAAGAGCCGAAACATATGCCGGGTTTTAAAAGTTTTTAAATATGTTTTAAAAAAACTATACAGTTTTTTAAATAAAGTTACATCCAGTTGGTGTATGTAAATAGTGACTGTGAAAAGATGCACGGTGATTACAGAATGAAGTGATGCACGGTGATTACAGAATGAAGTGATGCACGGTGATTACAGACTAAAGTAGGAACGTAACTGTTTTTATATCCTGCAGAACATGGCTGTCTCCTAAAATAAGGATTTTTATTAGCACAAATAATTTACATTTAAATAAACAAATTACAGAGAATTCGTAGCGTCGCTCAGTATGCCTTTCGTTTATTCTGCGTCCTTTTTATTAATTTACTTCGTATACAAGCTAATTGATTCTTGTGTTTTCTGCTCTCCTATAATATTAACCCCATAACATAAACTAACATTTCAGAAGCCCAAAACGCTCAATATCAACCCCATGTAAACCTATCTCTCCCATAACATAAACTAATATTTCAGAAGCCCAAAACGCTCAATATCAACCCCATGTAAACCTCATCTCTCCCATAACATAAACTAACATTTCAGAAGCCCAAAACGCTAATATCAACCCCATGTAAACCTCATCTCTCCCATAACATAAATAATATTTCAGAAGCCCAAAACGCTCAATATCAACCCCATGTAAACCTCATCTCTCCCATAACATAAACTAATATTTCAGAAGCCCAAAACGCTCAATATCAACCCCATGTAAACCTTATCTCTCCCATAACATAAAATAATATTTCAGAAGCCCAAAACGCTCAATATCAACCCCATGTAAACCTCATCTCTCCCATAACATAAACTAACATTTCAGAAGCCCAAAACGCTCAATATCAACCCCATGTAAACCTCATCTCTCCCATAACATAAACTAATATTTCAGAAGCCCAAAACGCTCAATATCAACCCCATGTAAACCTCATCTCTCCCATAACATAAACTAACATTTCAGAAGCCCAAAACGCTTAATATCAACCCCATGTAAACCTCATCTCTCCCATAACATAAACTAACATTTCAGAAGCCCAAAACGCTCAATATCAACCCCATGTAAACCTCATCTCTCCCATAACATAAACTAACATTTCAGAAGCCCAAAACGCTTAATATCAACCCCATGTAAACCTCATCTCTCCCATAACATAAACTAATATTTCAGAAGCCCAAAACGCTCAATATCAACCCCATGTAAACCTCATCTCTCCCATAACTAAACTAATATTTCAGAAGCCCAAAACGCTCAATGTCAACCCATGTAACCTTATCTCTCCGCATACATAAAAATATTTAAAGCCCAAACGCTCAATTCAACCCATGTAACCTCATCTCTCCATAATAAACTAACATTTCAGAAGCCCAAATACGCTCAATATCAACCCATGTAACCTCAATCTCACCATAACATAAACTATATTTTAGAAGCCCAAAACGCTCAATATCAACCCCATGTAAACCTCATCTCTCCCATAACATAAACTAACATTTCAGAAGCCCAAAACGCTTAATATCAACCCCATGTAAACCTCATCTCTCCCATAACATAAACTAACATTTCAGAAGCCCAAAACGCTTAATATCAACCCCATGTAAACCTCATCTCTCCCATAACATAAACTAACATTTCAGAAGCCCAAAAACGCTCAATATCAACCCCATGTAAACCTCATCTCTCCCATAACATAAACTAACATTTCAGAAGCCCAAAACGCTCAATATCAACCCCATGTAAACCTCATCTCTCCCATAACATAAACTAACATTTCAGAAGCCCAAAAACGCTCAATATCAACCCCATGTAAACCTCATCTCTCCCATAACTTACCCATCCACGCAATGGTCAAAGATTTTATCCGGAATTAGATCTAAAATTCTTAAACCAGAGCAATGTAAGTCTATTGAACACAGCCAATAAGTAGCTAGCTGCATTATCGCTCGTATTTGTTTGTTAAATGCTTTAGTGTGAAGACACAAAACGAAAACTGATTTTTAGGGAATGTATAAAATCATGGCCGATCTCAGTGGCTGTGCGGTCTAAGGCGTGGGTCTGCGGCCGCTGGCGTGCTGGGATTGCGGGTTCGAATCCCGCCGGGTGCATGGATGTCTGTCTGTTGTGTTTGTTGTAAGGACGGTAATATGGAACGTAAAGTGACATGAAGGACGAAAGGATTTAAACAGTACAAAAATGGATCAAAGGGGGAAAACCCTGGACAGAAAAAAAAATCCCACCGGGGGCATGGGTGTTTGTGTTGTGAGTGTTGTGTGTTGTCAGGTAGAGGTCTCTGCGACGAGCTGATCACTTGTACAGAGGAGTTCTACCGACTGTGGTGTGTCTGTCAGTGTGATCAAAAGAAAATTACACACTTCAACACTGAAACGGGAAAACCGGAGTAGGTAGAAGAGGAGGACTTAAAAAAAATCAGGAGGTTAAAAAATACCATTTTGACGTGTGTTATGTAGGACAAATAAGTAAAAAGCTGTTATTTACAGGCCTGTTCTAAGCTGATAGTGCACACTTCTGCAAAATACAAAGTTTAAAACATCGCCTAATGAATAAATTATCATACGACATGCTATACACGTACAGGGCATACACAAAAGAATAGTGCGGTTTTAATAGTGAACACTATTAAAACCGCACCATTCTTTTGTGTATGCCCTGTATTGTGCAGCTCAACGCGATATCCGCTCATCGTATATACAGATGCACTGCTACAAGCAGCTTATTAAGTCTGCCTGTTTGCAGTACTTAGTTCGAAGTAAACAAAATAACAATATAAATGAGAACAAAATACTGTAAGTAATACGTTTTTATGAAAAGTCGGTGCTATAAAAAAATAGAGCTTTGTGAGATAAAAATGTGTGGATTTGTACAAAGAATTGTGACAGTGTTGACGAGCTGCTGGACACTCTATTGGCTAGTAACGAGATTTGTAAAGAGTCTATACAGTTTTTTAGTCACTATTTACATACACAAACTGGATGCAACTCTATTTTAAAAAACTGTATAATTTTTTTAAAACATATTTAAAAACTTTATAAAACCCGACATATGTTTCGGCTGTTATAGAGTGTTCTGTAAATTTATGTTCGGTATTGTTTTTTAGTGGCCGCGCTGTCTAAGGCGTGGGTCTACGGCCGTTCGCTTACTGGGATTGCGGGTTCGAATCCCACCGGGGGCATGGATGTCTGTATCATGTGAGTGTTGTGTGTTTTCAGGTAGAGGTCTCTGCGACGGGCTGATCACTCGTCCAGAGGAGTCCTACCGAGTGTGATGTGTCTGAGTGTGATCGTGAAACCTCGAAAAATGAGGCGGCCTAGGACCCCAAGGGGCTGTCGAGCCATTGGAAAAAAAGTTGTTTTTTAGTACAATAAGTGCCAATTATTTGAAATCACGCTGCATATATTGCTAAGTGTTTATAACTGGCAATATTTATTTCAATGTCAAAAGGTTAAGTGCAGAGTGTTTGCACTGTACAGTAACAGTGTTTGCACTGTACAGTAACAGTGTGTGCAATGTACAGTAACAGAGTGTTTGCACTGTACAGTAACAGTGTGTGCAATGTACAGTAACAGAGTGTTTGCACTGTACAGAAACAGAGTGTTTGCAATGTACAGTAAAAGAGTGTTTGCACTCTACAGTAACAGAGTGTTTGCAATGTACAGTAACAGAGTGTTTGCACTGTACAGTAACAGAGTGTTTGCACTGTACAGTAACAGGGTGTTTGCACTGTACAGTAACAGTGTGTGCAATGTACAGTAACAGAGTGTTTGCACTGTACAGTAAGAGAGTGTGTGCAATGTACAGCAAAAGATTGTTTGCACTGTACAGTAACATAGTGTTTGCACTGTACAGTAACAGAGTGTTTGCAATGTACAGTAACAGAGTGTTTGCACTGTACAGTAACAGAGTGTTTGTACTGTACAGTAACACAGTGTTTGCACTGTACAGTAACAGAGTGTTTGCACTGTACAATAACAGAGTGTTTGCACTGTACAGTAACAGAGTGTTTGCACTGTACAGTAACAGAGTGTTTGCACTGTACAGTAACAGAGTGTTTGCACTGTACAGTAACAGAGTGTTTGCACTGTACAGTAACAGAGTGTTTGCACTGTACAGTAACAGTGTTTGCACTGTACAGTAACAGAGTGTGTGCAATGTACAGTAACAGATTGTTTGCACTGTACAGTAACAGAGTGTTTGCACTGTACAGTAACAGAGTGTTTGCACTGTGCAGTAAGAGAGTGTTTGCACTGTACAGTAACAGAGTGTTTGCACTGTACAGTAACAGAGTGTTTGCACTGTACAGTAACAGAGTTTTTGCACTGTACAGTAACAGAGTGTTTGCACTGTACACTAACAGTGTTTGCACTGTACAGTAACAGAGTGTTTGCACTGTACAGTAACAGAGTGTTTGCACTGTACACTAACAGTGTTTGCACTGTACATAACAGAGTGTTTGCACTGTACAGTAACAGAGTGTTTGCACTGTACACTAACAGTGTTTGCACTGTACAGTAACAGAGTGTTTGCACTGTACAGTAACAGAGTGTTTGCACTGTACAGTAATGTATTTACTTCAGATCAACAAAGTATTATCATTATCAACCAGTAACGTCAACCGTTCGCTGTCAAATTGTAATAAATCTGAATGGATGTGAAGTTTGGGGCGCTCGCAGCAGTGCTGCTGAATATTCAAATCTTCTGGAACGTGACAGTGCGTCGTTGATCGATTAGCTCCAGAACATTCGAAGAATCATTGTGCCTTCATCTTGAGACTAGATAGGATTCCTCATAACTTTATTGTTAAGTGGCAATAAGTGGAAGACATTTTTGCCTACTCATCATTTCGTAATATGTTGACAGAAATATTTCTACTGACTTTGGTATTTTATGGAAGTAATTGAAAAAAAAAAAGGGGGACCTTTGAGTATAAAAAGGAGAGGTCTGGGGGGTTCAGGCTTTCTAAAGCCACGTCACTTATCGTACAGCTAGCCGCAGAGAGCACAATCGATCATCTGCTGTGGATGATGGATTCTTCTCTATCAATAAAGGAGCTCTGTGTGTGAGTTGAGTGTACTCTCAAACCCCCATGTTACCGGATTCAAAATGTGCTCACGTTTGAAAGAACATATGTTCCGGATATGTCAAAGCATATTAAATCAAATCCAGCAAGGAGGTTGACAGCAATAAAATCAAACCGAAAAGTATATGGATTCTGGTGGTTTTGGCAGATCTATGTATCAAGTACCTCAGTTTACACAACACATTAAACAAGTCCCTGTGTGATTGAAATTCATACCAGCAGTGAATCAGAGTATTTATTTTTTCTACGATCTGATGTTGTGTTGTCGGGTAAGAGTATCCGACGTTTCGAAGGATTGTAATACCTTCATCTTCAGGGTCAAGCAATGATTGCTTGAGCCTGAAGTTGAAAATAATACGATCCTTTCCGAATGTAGGAAACCATTCAAATAACGACACACCGTCGAATTTCTAAACACTTAAAATTCTCTTAAACCTGCGCCTGTCTGGATTGACCACGTTGTAACAAAAACTGCAGCGAACATAACCTTGAAATAAGACGTCCTGGTGACCATTGAATTGGAGGCTGGCTTATCGTAGAATCGATATCGAATTTTTGGACACAAGAAAAAGGATTGAGCGGATTCGAACCTTGAATCATCCATCACGTAGCCTTGTCACTATCCGTGCTTCTTCTTCTTCTCTTGCACTACAGCCCTTTGGTGGGCTTTGGCATCCAGTTCAGGGGTTTCTTGGTCTGGAAGTGTGCATTCTGTAGTGAGTGACCAGTCCACTGACCGCACAAGTTCTACTCATCCTGATATGACTGCCAGAGCCATCTAGCAGTCAATCAGGAGACTTGGGTGAGAAATGGCCGCTGAATTTTGCTTACTAAACATCTCTATTCATGCCCGTAAGACTATCCGTACTACGCTTTGAAAGTAATCGATAATGGTTAATTATAAATAATCTGTGATAATCAAAGGTAATTCTTAGTAATTAATGTTAAGGGATAATAACTGACGGTAACCAATAGCATTACCGGGACAGGTAAAGTTAACGCTTGGTTGGCTGTAAGAATAAGAAATGTATGGTAAAAGAGGCCGTGGAGTACTGCGTGAACATTGTGACAGCCCTTCGTATGACGGAAAAGAGGCCGATAAATAAATAAACGGAGACTGCTTATCTTACAATGATGTTGCAACGTAAGGACGCTTCAGTGTTACTGTCGTAAGAAACATGACGCCGTACCATTTCTGTGTTATGCAAATCTTTACACACCTCACGTACTGGGAGGCAGAAAGTTTCATAGTCGTCACCATGGGAACCTCATATATCATGTGATCATAATTGTTTATTGAACGTTATGGAAAACAAACTCTATTTCAACCTGTCAATTTATTGGTCTCAGGAAGTAGATATGTTTTAAATTTGTAAATTGCAAACTAAAATTGTTTTCCTATGCTTCTGTAATAACAAATTATTTCTTCCTCTCATTCTTTCTGTCGTACAAACAAAGTCCCTCGCCTCCTCACCTTTCTTTAATCACATGATACGGTTTCTAATAACAGAGCTGGTTCCCGACTTAGTTCTACAGTTATTTCTACAGTTAGTTCTACCGCTAGTTCTACATTTAGTTCTACAGTTAGTTCTACAATTAGTTCTACCGCTAGTTCTACACTTAGTTCTACAGTTAGTTAAACCGCTAATTCTACATTAATTTTACAGTTAGTTCTAGTTAGTTCTACCGCTAGTTCTACATTTAGTTCTACGGTTATTTCTACAGTTAATTCTATCGCTAGTTCTGCGTTCAGTTCTACAGTTATTTCTACCGCTAGTTTCATACATTTAGTTTCTACAGTTATTTCTACTGCTATTTCTACATTTAGTTCTACAGTTATTTCTACCGCTAGTCCTACAGTTAGTTCTACATTTATTTCTGCAGTTAGTTTGTACAGTTAGTTCTGCAGTTATTTCTACAGTTAGTTGTACAGTTAGTTCTGCAGTTATTTCTACAGTTAGTTGTACAGTTAGTTCTGCAGTTATTTCTACAGTTAGTTGTACAGTTAGTTCTGCAGTTATTTCTACAGTTAGTTGTACAGTTAGTTCTGCAGTTATTCTACAATTAGTTGTACAGTTAGTTCTGCAGTTATTTTTACAGTTAGTTGTACAGTTAGTTCTGCAGTTATTTTTACAGTTAGTTGTACAGTTAGTTCTGCAGTTATTTCTACAGTTAGTTGTACAGTTAGTTCTGCAGTTATTTCTACAGTTAGTTGTACAGTTAGTTCTGCAGTTATTTCTACAGTTAGTTGTACAGTTAGTTCTGCAGTTATTTTTACAGTTAGTTGTACAGTTAGTTCTGCAGTTATTTCTACAGTTAGTTGTACAGTTAGTTCTGCAGTTATTTCTACAGTTAGTTGTACAGTCAGTTCTGCAGTTAGTGCTCATTTTGTGGTCATATTAAGTACCCGAGGTTTTAAGGTTTATTGCCCCAATAAAATAAGAATATTCAGCAGAGTTTTAATTAAGTGCTACGCGATGTTGACACGTGACAGTCATTTTACTGACTGCTAAAGGCACTTACCTGAAGATGGACCTGTCGGCCGAAACATGTCGTAAGGAATAGTAAATTCCGAAAACAATCAAAATTTATTTGTGATTTACTGGTTATTGTAATGTAATTGTATTGTGTATTTTTAACACTTGTCACTGCCACAACGGATGTCAATTACCCGAAGGGCTTGACCCTGATACAAACAGGACAGAAACCAAAGAGTGCTGTAAATTATCAAATATTCTGTTCGTTACGTTACAATTAGTTCTGACATGCCACAGACCAGAGGGCCTAACCGACGTTAAAAGAAGGAGGAAAATAATTTTAACACATTAATTCTTGTCAGGCGTCCCTCCCTTCTAATGTAAGGCAAATCTGCTAAATCCTCTAACCCAATGCTTTTTGTTGAACGCTACAAGGGTAGCTGCCCCTGAGTTTCCACTGTTCATCTGTCTTCCTGTAAAGGGAGACACAGGGATCAGTTTACATGGACAGAACAAAGAAAAGGAGCGTGGATTGTGAGTCACACAGAGACAAACAGAGCCATGCAGCCAGCAACAGGCCTGCAAAAGCCTGCAAATTTGAACGAAGATATACTTTAAGATAAACTTCATATTTACCTTACACAGGGCGCATAGTTTGTGAGCAAATTATTAGTTCATAATAGTTACGTTAGATGTCAGTTGTGCTTAGGAGACAGTCAAGTACATACGGTAATTATTTTGTGAGATTTACGCCAGATGGCAACTGTCCTTATGAAGCAGTCAAGAACAAATTGGTACCTGTGGTTCGGTCGGCATTGCAGGGTTCTATCCGAAGGATGAAACCTATCAAGTTAAGAAATTTTCAAATTCGTGGCTTGAATATTCAGTGAATCTTTAATTTCTAATATCCTTATGAAGCTAGAGTATAAACGGCCGGATGGACTGAAGGGTTATCTGTGGAAATCATAATTAGAACGCGCCGTGGATTACCGCGTGAATATTTTGTTAGCCGTCTTATATGAAGAGGCCGTAGCAAGCGTTGTTAAAGCACTGTCTGTCACTGTCTCAGAGTACAGGATTAATTTAAAAAAACAAATGAACACTTTGAGATTTACAAACCTTTGGTTACATGGTTTTATGTCTGGTAGTTACTGTAAGCACTGCCAGGTTGAACATTCAAGAAACCCCAGATTCTGCCCGCAAAGTACATTTATGACTGCTACATGATTCCCAATAAAAACTTAAGATTATTTCTCTACACATAATCAAGCTACATTTTTTAAATGGAATAAGGGATTTTTCTTAATGCGCGGTAAGACAGATAGAATGCAGTATCTAAAATGTGTAAAAAAAATTCGTAAGGACTCTAGGCTGCATGCAATATCGTATGTATCATGTGAAACACTGTTTAGGGTAAAGGGGAACTGGATCAGAAAATGGCATCCCCATCTACCTGCTGTTTGTTTTAATAATGTGTGGAGCTCTACCTCAACGTCATAGCATAGTGACCACACAGGAACGTATCCGCTCTATAATTCCATACAAAGTAACCGCAGTCCAATGACGTTAGTCTACTGCTAAGGGTAAGTAAATATTTAACACAACTCCTACAGTCAAACGGGGCGCGCGGTGACGCAGTTGGTTGAGGCACTACGCTACAAACCGGAACGTCGCGGGTTCGATTCCCGATGGTGTCATTGGAATTAATTCCTTGAAATAATCCTTTCGGTCGCACTATGGCCCTGGGGTCGAATCAGCCTCTAACAGAAATGAGTACTAGGAACATTTCCTGGGGGTAAAGGCGGCCGGTGCTTAGGGCTGATAACCTTACCACCTTCATGTGCTGATTGTCTACAAATCTGGGAGCCTCAATATCCTGGACCCCTCAGGGCCTGTCTAGGCCTGTAATGGGGTTGCTGTACCAGTTAAACCAGGGAGAAGAACTACATTCGTCTGCCGTAGACAGTTCCAATGCCAACCGCAAGCAGTAGACGCCTTATTACGGATTTCGCTAACCAATCCAGTGTTGGATCCCCGACTTAAGACAGAGTCATGTCAGCTGTGATGACTTGCAAGGGATGAGGAGGGGTGGTGTGTATCTGGCAAGTTGAAAATATTATCTTTGTCCATGACGACGAGAAGAATTTTAGGGTTGGGTCAAACATGAATTATTCTCGACAGTTACCAACAAATGCACAAACCATAAATAAAGGCATAAATCAACCTTTTATCATAATTGAAACCCTACACATGTTTCGGCTCGCAAGGAGCCATCATCAGGGGTTACAGTGGTGCTTATCAAATGCTGCGTTAAGTCTGTTGACGACACTTGTACAGCCGTTACGAGTGTCGTCAACAGACTTAACGCAGCATTTGATAAGCATCACTGTAACCCCTGATGATGGCTCCTTGCGAGCCGAAACATGTGTAGGGTTTTAATTATGATAAAAGGTTGATTTATGCCTTTATTTATGGTTTGTGCATTTGTTGGTAACTGTCTATAATACAAAAATGCACGGTGAATTTAAGACTAAAAAAAATGAATTATTGTCATCCGTAAAACGAAATTCATTCGTGTGCACCGCTTATAAAATTACTAAAACAATATTTTAGAACCTTTATACCATTATACCACTTCTTAGGAACGTGAATTAAAATTTTGTCTTTATTTTTTACAGTATACAGTATGAGAGAAATGAAGAAGTATTACACAGAGTGAAGGAGGAGAGGAATATCGTACATACAGTAAAAAGAAGAAAGGCTAACTGGATTGGTCACATCTTGCGTAGAAACTGCCTTCTGAAACATGTGATTGAAGGAAGGTTAGAGGGAAGGATAGAAATGACGGGAAGACGAGGGAGAAGACGTAAGCAGCTACTGGATGACCTTAAGGAAAAGAGAAGGTACTGGAAATTGAAAGAGGAAGCACTAGATCGCACCCTATGGAGAACTCGCTTTGGAAGAGGCTACGGACCTGTCGTAAGACAGACTACAGAATGAAGAGGCTACGGACCTGTCGTAAGACAGACTGCAGAATGAAGAGGCTACGGACCTGTCGTAAGACGGACTGCAGAATGAAGAGGCTACGGACCTGTCGTAAGACAGACTGCAGAATGAATGACATCAGACCTGGACAGAATTTGGTGTAGATGTTCACAAAATTTTATTGACCGTTTAATGAGTCTTGTGAAAAAGACACTGCGAAACCCATACATTATTTAGGGTGTTAATGAGTTTCAGTGTGTTTTACCCATGTATATTATTCGATTTCTGTACAGTCTGTTTAAGGAATGTGTATATAATTTTGTAGAGAATATTTGAGTTTCTTTAAAATCGACACAGGGAAGGCAGTACTTTCTTATTGGTAAAATTAAATTACATTTATTTTTGTGACAAATGTATGGTATTTTGTAAGTAAGGAACGCTGTACAAATGTGCGTGTACTGCGTCACAGAGCACAAAGAGTGCGAACACTTAAGGTCCTAACCCACTGTGCTTCCTCTGTTCTTCGCTATTTCGAAAGCGTTTCGTCAATTAAGACTCTATAGTACGAATGTCGCTTGATAGAAATTTCAAAGACCCGAATTGTTGAGTCAGAAATTTTTAAATATTTAAACTTCACAAACATTAAAACATGGACATATTTTATGTTATCCAGAAGAGTTATAACATATTTTGTACCTATAAATACCCGTATGTTGCTAGTTCGTGATGTATTAATGTATTTTTGCGTAAGGACTGTCACCGGAAGCGGAAGTAAAAGGTAAAGTTCTCCCTAGAACGGGCCATGAAGGCCCAGAGGGGGAGTAGAGGTATAGCTCTACTCTTTCTTTAACCCCGGCACTAGATGAGGATGGTGGTTAACTCCACGCCCCAGCCGCTTTACCCCCGGGTAAGAGACCCGGTACCCATTGTACAGGAGGCTGGGTGGGCCCCAGGGCCGGTCTGGACGGCTGCGAAAAATCTCGCCCCCACCGGGATTTTTTTTTTTTGCCTGTCCGGGGTTTTTCCCCTTTCATCCATTTTTGTACCGTTTAAATCCTTTCGTCCTTCATGTCACTTTACGTTCCATACTACCGTCCTTACAACAAACACAACACAAACATCCATGCCCCCGGTGGGATTCGAACCCACGATCCTAGTAAGCGAGCGGCCGCAGACCCACGCCTTAGACCGCACGGCCACTGGGATCGGCAGATTCGATCCCCGGACCGTCTAGCCCGTAGCTAGTCGCTATACCGACTGAGCTATCGCGGCCCAGGAAGCGGAAGTACTCTCTAAAAATAAATAAGCAGGATGTGGTTACCCCTAGGTTAAAAATCCATGCTCTGTACAAAGCTGTGTGTTTGTGGGAAGTTGGGGGCGGTTATGTCGAAAGCGGATTTTTAAACTGCGCATAAAACACCGCTCATTCACAAACGCAGTCTCTATGTACTTTATGCGGTATTCCGTTATGATTACATCCATATACCTAAACGTGGACAGAGGTGGGAGGAAATTAGAGGCTTTTTATAAAGCGCTATGCAATCTCTGTCAAATAAGGCTGTGTTCAAATAAACCATTACAGCTATAAATTAAAAGGCTGTATGTGGGATATAAATTTAGCGTTAGAAAATAAAACTGTATGCATACTGCAAAGTAAATTTAAGAGCAATAAAGGCTCTGTTAGATTAACTTCATTGCGCTGTGCACCCACTTTGAAAGGAGGTCAAATGATGCTTTGGCGTCAACAAAGAGCTTAGCGTGATGTACTTTTAGCTTTTGTGGAACGTGAAATGTAGTAAAAGCTTATGTTATGTCGTGCTTTGTTGACGAATATAATAGGGGCAACAATGTGAAAGCATTGAAGGACGATATATCGGAGAAATTATTATAAAGTTTTTAGCATATGAAACAGATCTGTAACAATGACACAATCATGAGACGCAACATACAAGACCATGTTAGAGATAATTATATTGTTGTTTTCATTGTCATAAGTATTTATTCATTTTATTGTATTTTCTTATCCTCCATCACATGTTACACTGATTAAAGTAATTTATAATCCGAGGTCTTATCAAATTAATTACAAATATTGTTAACAATAATTATTGAAGTGTCAGAATGTCCCTAAAAAGAAACACGTTCCAATCACTGTTGCCGTTAGGATGCTTCTTGTCACGAAAATTTAAGGTTTAGAAATTTCAAATTTTCGTGAGGGTCTTTAGAAACATAAGCCATTGCGACGGGACTAGTGCTACTACTGTCAGCTTTTCCATAAACAACGGGTGTTTGGTTTCGTGTGTATTTGACAATGCATATGAATTTAATGTTGCGTATTATTTCATGGCCGATCCCAGTGGCCGCGCTGTCTAAGGCGTGGGTCTGTGGTCGTTCGCTTACTGGGATTGCGGGTTCGAATCCCACCGGGGGCATGTATGTCTGTCTGTTGTGTGTGTTGTGTGTTGTCAGGTAGAGGTCTCTGCGACGGGCTGGTCACTCGTCCAGGGGAGTCCTACCGAATGTGGTGTGTCTGAGTATGATCGTGAAGCGTCGACAAATGAGGCGGCCTAGGCCATTGGGAAAAAAAACTATTTCACTATTCTATTTATCAGAGAGGGCTGTTTCAGTCGCGTTTATAATTCTTTACTCTAGTCGGCTAAAGTAACCACCTAACTAACTAACTAACTAACTAACTAACTAACTTACTCCATGGAGCACAGTCCTTGTTGAGAAGCTAACAGGTCGTCAGCTAGTCAAGAAATTCCCCGCGTTTTATGGAACCCGAAGGTTCATTACCGCACTCACAACAGCCCGCCACCTGTCCCTATCCTGAGCCATATCAATCCAGTTCATGCCCCCCATCTCACTTCTTGAAGATCCATTTTAATATTATCCTCCCATCTACGCCTGGGTCTTCCAAGTGGTCTCCTTCCCTCAGGTCTCTCCACCAAAATCCTGTATGCACCTCTCCCCTCACCCATACGTGCTACATGCCTCACCCACCTCATTCTTCTTGATTTGATCACCCGAATAATATTTGGTGATGAGTACAGATCATTAAGTTCCTCGTTATGTAGTCTTCTCCATGGCTAAAGTAACAACAGGTTTATTGTGCTCTAATTCTTTATCAGCTTCCAACGCTCCGTCCTTCTTTATTCTCTTACATCCCTCCTATTATAACACTGTCTCATCTACTTAAAACGTGATGGATATTCTTAATAATTGGTTTTTATAGGTATTATTATTATTATTATTATTATTATTAGTATTATTATTGACATAACTATATAACTCTCCACTAGGATGCTGAAACTGCGCGATTAATAAAAAGGAAACCTGATAAAATATTTATTCTAACTATAAAATTAACGGCAATTTTCTCTTTTCAACCGACAGCTGTTACAACAATCCGTGTAGGCAGACTCCTGAAATATTGTGTAAATAATTTAGTATTATTTCTTCCTTAATTTTCCCATGTTGATTTTTATATTTTTCTGGAATTTAAAAGAATGGAAACATTGTTGCTAATTTTAATATGTTCAATTTTATTTTATTTATATACTCGTCTGTATTTATTTCCCAGCAGGTACGACCTAACAAATAAAGGACAAATCTCCACACAGATAAAATTCAACCCCCTTTTACCAAATCGCCACTCTGGTGCGGTTATGCTTAATTATAAGCTGCAATTCAATTACATTAAAATTTAATTTAAAAATATTTTGTGTCTATGTTTCTACGTATTCAAATTACGAATAAAGTGACTGTACCACTTTTGGTTATTTAAAAACACACACATAATATTTGTCTGAAAATATCTAGAAAACAAACTTTCATTGCAGCGTTCACAAAAGCACGCCAGTTGTCTGTATCTTCAGCCAGATCAATCCAGTCCACTCTCTCCCATCCCATTACTTTAAGATCCATTTCAATATTATACTTCCATCTACGCCCTTGTCTCCCAAGTGGTATCTTCCCTTCAATTTTCCCCACCACAACCCTGTATGAACCTCTCCTACCCCATACGTTCCACATGTCCCGCCCATCTCATTTTTCTTACATTTATTACCTGGTTAATATTTTATAAGAAGCACAAATACTGAATATTTATGTAACGTAAACAGCAAAGGTAAAGGTAAAGATAAAGGTAAAGGTAAAGTTAAAGGTAAAGGTAAAGGTAAAGGTAAAGGTAAAGGTAAAGCAATCCCATTACAGGCCTGGACAGTCCCTTATAGGGGCCTTACACGATCAATAATACTGTCATTACTTGAAATTAATGACAGTATTATTGATCGTGTAAATTCGATATTGATGGAATGACGGCAAGTAATGATGCGGATCCAGATATTCTGATATCGGAGCATCAGTATTGGCGAGTGGAAGGGATACTGTCATTAATAATGGTCGTGTACGGCGCGCGCATCATTACTCCATCATTACTCAGTTCGAATTGCGGAGCCGTGATGGAAGGTTGTGTCACCGTTGGTAGTGAGTCCGAAGTCCCGGGAGGCGAGGCTATTCAGGATGATGATTCAACAAACGATGAAGTTCTTCGGAACTTCATTGAAACATATGAAAGTCTTCCAGAACTGTGGAATTCTTCACACCCTTCTTACATGAATAAAACAAGAAGAAACTTAGCTGTAGATAAGCTGGTAAACATTTATAGTAAAATGAAACCAGGGGCCAATCGTGCTGACGTGAGGAGGAAAATAAATACTCTCAGGTCAAACTACCGAAAAGAATTGAAGAAAATTGTTTCATCGAAGAGGTCAGGAAGTGGTACGGATGAGGTTTACCAGCCAACCTCGTGGGTGTTCCACGCATTGAAGTTCATTCATTCTTAAATAGTTCTTATAATCATCCACTTCCACAGCACTTATTTCCTTCAATAAGTTGACATGTGAATACTTATCACGTTTTTTCAGCCATTCCTTCATCCAACAGCGGCGCTTAACATGACGTTTCGTTCCTAAAGCTAAAATTAAAGCTAAACACGCTTTTCGTCGCAAATCCATTCTCGGATAAAGACAAAATCGGTGCACTCTCCTAGGCGACTCTACTGGTACTGAAGCAAAATACTGACAATAATACTGAGCGTGTAGGTGTGAAAATTAATGACGGAGTAATGAATGAGTAATGACGGCTCTGTAATGAAGTGCAGTAATGACAGTATTATTGATCGTGTAAGGCCCCTATTAGGGTTCCAGGAGGTTGAGACTCCCAGATTTATAGACAATCGGCACATGAAGGTGGTAAGGTTGTCAGCCCTAAGCGCCGGCCGCCTTTACCCCTCAGGAAATATTCCTGGTACTCATTTCTGTTAGAGGCTGAGTCAACCCCAGGACCATAGTGCGACCGGAAGGATTATGTCAATGAAAAATTCCAATGACACCATGGGGAATAGAACCCGCGACCTTCCGGCCTGTAGCTCGTGTACAAAAAGAACTGTTTGCTGCCTATGCTACACACATCAACAATTACACCTTTTCCCTCACAACAATCAGTCCTAGACTTTCATGACGCCATTTTATTTGACAGCACGATGACAAGGCCCACTAAAGACAGCAAATACAATTATAATATGCTAATAAATACGATAGATTTCGGGGAAACACCGTGTTGACAAGATTAAACTTCGAGTCACGAGATTATTTTATGGATTCATGAATGTTTTTCGCTTGAAATTAAACTGGTGCAGAACACACGTGTCCCTGAATAGAGAACAGAGCCTTTTATTCCAAAACCACTAAGTGAACGGCACAAAAAGGTAACTAAAACGGGAAAGATCCAATATAGAGCCTTTGCTAGGTTATTGTAAAATATAGACCACCATGCTTGGGGAAATCCCAAATTTTGATTACACCATTGTTGCTTTTATAGGGGGAAAAATATTGAGTGCAGACATGTCTGTACGACGATGCTGTTTGTGTAGTAATCAACATTTTCGCTCCCAAGTAGCCAAAATAAAAAATTTAAGTACAGGACTCATTAAACAGGACAAACACAAAATGTTTTTATGTTATTCAAACCGTACTTTTTTCATTATTTAGGTTCTGTCCGAAAAATGTAAAATTATATTTTATTTTATTCAATATATGTTCGACAATATTCAATGAAATATATGTATTGAATAAAATAAAATAAAATTTTACATTTGTCGAATAGAAGTTAAACAAACAAAATGTCTTCCCTTTTCTCTACCATATTTCAAAGCAACGCACCAAATCACGTGACCCTAGCCCGTCTCCCTAATCTCCTAATAATCTCCCAAAACTTCATATAAATAAGACACTGTTGCAAAAGAATTGTACCCTTTATCGTGGACACTTACTGTAAAATGTATTTCTGAATATTACCCGGACATATGGAATGTGATGCCGTGCAGTCTGGTCAGTCAGAACAAACCGCACGGGGTAACATAACAAAAGTCAGTAATATTTATAGGCACGGCTGTGAGAAAATGTTGCGTATATATACATTATATATGGCGGGGCATGTAGCACGTATGGGTGAGGGGAGAGGTGCATACAGGGTTTTGGTGGGGAGACCTGAGGGAAGGAGACCACTTGGAAGACCCAGACGTAGATGGGAGGATAATATTAAAATGGATCTTCAAGAAGTGGGATGGGGGGGTGTGGACTGGATTGATATGGCTCAGGATAGGGACAGGTGGCGGGCTGTTGTGAGTGCGGTAATGAACCTTCGGGTTACATAAAACGCGAGGAATTTCTTGACTAGCTGACGACCTGTTAGCTTCTCAAGAAGGACTGTGCTACATGGAGTTAGTTAGTTAGTTAGTTAGTTAGGCTATCGTTTGTAACTCAGCACTTAAAAGTATAGCAATAATTATAAGCATTGAGATTTTTTTGACAAGTTTAATTGTATACGGAGACCAGAAAACGTGTTGTTCCAAAAAAACAATAAAAAGAAATCTTCATATATATATATATATATATATATATTTGTTTTTAACGCTGTGTTCACCTTGCATCTTGATATTAATTTTCAGTTTTTTTAACCAACGATGCACTTTGTAGTGTTAATTGAACAGAAATACGAAAATAAAAAGTGCATTTGTTGGTTAAAAAAACTGAAAATTATTATATCTTTGTCATATGCCAGTAGGTACTGACTGGCTTGTGTTTGGAATTCTAGGTTCTTTTGTTTAATAACCAAAGTTCGAAAGAGGAATGAGTAGTCAAAAGAGACAATGTCAAACACAGCTACAAATTATTGTTATATTATTATCATTAATTACAAGGCCTCTCGCTTGCCTTCTTTGAATCTTCCGTGTATACAAACTTAGAAACTGTAGAGGACTGTAATTTGAATGTGAGAGTTAAATTTCTCAGAGCGGTGAAAAAAAATCTATTTTGTGTGATGTAATTACGTGTACTTTGTAGATCATAACCACGTCTATAAAGAACCTCCTAATCCACCTTCAGAAAATATAGAAGAGGCAACATAGTACCTTGCAACGAGGTCACGCAGAGTCACAACGCGGAAGACAGCAATATTTTTATTTGCTAATAATTCAATAGAATACATAACTTATTTTCATCCTTTAAACACCAACGGTAAATATACTTGCCATCAGGTTTAACATCCCGAAATTCTACGTTCTGCCCACACAGTGTATTTATGTGTTTTGTGTGGATCTCAGAACAAACAGCGATTATTTCACTGTACAACATTAACTGACTGGTTTGTATAACTGAGACGGAGTGTGTTTACTGCGCGGTACGGACTGTATTTATGTGTTTTGTGTGGATCTCAGAACAAACAGCGATTATTTCACTGTACAACATTAACTGACTGGTTTGTGTAACTGAGACGGAGTGTGTTTACTGCGCGGTACGGACCGTATTTATGTGTTTTGTGTGGATCTCAGAACAAACAGCGATTATTTCACTGTACAACATTAACTGACTGGTTTGTGTAACTGAGACGGAGTGTGTTTACTGCGCGGTACGGACTGTATTTATGTGTTTTGTGTGGATCTCAGAACAAACAGCGATTATTTCACTGTACAACATTAACTGACTGGTTTGTGTAACTGAGACGGAGTGTGTTTACTGCGCGGTACGGACCGTATTTATGTGTTTTGTGTGGATCTCAGAACAAACAGCGATTATTTCACTGTACAACATTAACTGACTGGTTTGTGTAACTGAGACGGAGTGTGTTTACTGCGCGGTACGGACTGTATTTATGTGTTTTGTGTGGATCTCAGAACAAACAGCGATTATTTCACTGTACAACATTAACTGACTGGTTTGTGTAACTGAGACGGAGTGTGTTTACTGCGCGGTACGGACCGTATTTATGTGTTTTGTGTGGATCTCAGAACAAACAGCGATTATTTCACTGTACAACATTAACTGACTGGTTTGTGTAACTGAGACGGAGTGTGTTTACTGCGCGGTACGGACTGTATTTATGTGTTTTGTGTGGATCTCAGAACAAACAGCGATTATTTCACTGTACAACATTAACTGACTGGTTTGTGTAACTGAGACGGAGTGTGTTTACTGCGCGGTACGGACCGTATTTATGTGTTTTGTGTGGATCTCAGAACAAACAGCGATTATTTCACTGTACAACATTAACTGACTGGTTTGTGTAACTGAGACGGAGTGTGTTTACTGCGCGGTACGGACCGTATTTATGTGTTTTGTGTGGATCTCAGAACAAACAGCGATTATTTCACTGTACAACATTAACTGACTGGTTTGTGTAACTGAGACGGAGTGTGTTTACTGCGCGGTACGGACCGTATTTATGTGTTTTGTGTGGATCTCAGAACAAACAGCGATTATTTCACTGTACAACATTAACTGACTGGTTTGTGTAACTGAGACGGAGTGTGTTTACTGCGCGGTACGGACCGTATTTATGTGTTTTGTGTGGATCTCAGAACAAACAGCGATTATTTCACTGTACAACATTAACTGACTGGTTTGTGTAACTGAGACGGAGTGTGTTTACTGCGCGGTACGGACCGTATTTATGTGTTTTGTGTGGATCTCAGAACAAACAGCGATTATTTCACTGTACAACATTAACTGACTGGTTTGTGTAACTGAGACGGAGTGTGTTTACTGCGCGGTACGGACCGTATTTATGTGTTTTGTGTGATCTCAGAACAAACAGCGATTATTTCACTGTACAACATTAACTGACTGGTTTGTGTAACTGAGACGGAGTGTGTTTACTGCGCGGTACGGACTGTATTTATGTGTTTTGTGTGGATCTCAGAACAAACAGCGATTATTTCACTGTACAACATTAACTGACTGGTTTGTGTAACTGAGACGGAGTGTGTTTACTGCGCGGTACGGACCGTATTTATGTGTTTTGTGTGGATCTCAGAACAAACAGCGATTATTTCACTGTACAACATTAACTGACTGGTTTGTGTAACTGAGACGGAGTGTGTTTACTGCGCGGTACGGACCGTATTTATGTTTTTGTGTGGATCTCAGAACAAACAGCGATTATTTCACTGTACAACATTAACTGACTGGTTTGTGTAACTGAGACGGAGTGTGTTTACTGCGCGGTACGACCGTATTTGTGTGTTTGTGTAGATCTCAGAACAACAGCGATTATTTCACTGTACAACATTAACTGACTGGTTTGTGTAACTGAGACGGAGTGTGTTTACTGCGCGGTACGGACCGTATTTATGTGTTTTGTGTGGATCTCAGAACAAACAGCGATTATTTCACTGTACAACATTAACTGACTGGTTTGTGTAACTGAGACGGAGTGTGTTTACTGCGCGGTACGGACCGTATTTATGTGTTTTGTGTGGATCTCAGAACAAACAGCGATTATTTCACTGTACAACATTAACTGACTGGTTTGTGTAACTGAGACGGAGTGTGTTTACTGCGCGGTACGGACCGTATTTATGTGTTTTGTGTGGATCTCAGAACAAACAGCGATTATTTCACTGTACAACATTAACTGACTGGTTTGTGTAACTGAGACGGAGTTGTTTACTGCGCGGTACGGACCGTATTTATGTGTTTTGTGTGGATCTCAGAACAAACAGCGATTATTTCACTGTACAACATTAACTGACTGCTTTGTGTAACTGAGACGGAGTGTGTTTACTGCGCGGTACGGACTGTATTTATGTGTTTTGTGTGGATCTCAGAACAAACAGCGATTATTTCACTGTACAACATTAACTGACTGGTTTGTGTAACTGAGACGGAGTGTGTTTACTGCGCGGTACGGACCGTATTTATGTGTTTTGTGTGGATCTCAGAACAAACAGCGATTATTTCACTGTACAACATTAACTGACTGGTTTGTGTAACTGAGACGGAGTGTGTTTACTGCGCGGTACGGACTGTATTTATGTTTTGTGTGGATCTCAGAACAAACAGCGATTATTTCACTGTACAACATTAACTGACTGGTTTGTGTAACTGAGACGGAGTGTGTTTACTGCGCGGTACGGACCGTATTTATGTGTTTTGTGTGGATCTCAGAACAAACAGCGATTATTTCACTGTACAACATTAACTGACTGGTTTGTATAACTGAGACGGAGTGTGTTTACTGCGCGGTACGGACCGTATTTATGTGTTTTGTGTGGATCTCAGAACAAACAGCGATTATTTCACTGTACAGCATTAACTGACTGGTTTGTATAACTGAGACGGAGTGTGTTTACTGGGCGGTACGGACTGAATGTTTAAATATAATTTCCATTCACTTTATTCTACAAAGTTCCAATATGCTCATAACAAAATTAAGATTCATTCCGTAATATTTCTTCTAAATTTAAGCACAGAGGAACTGTGATTCTTCAATCTGGGCAGCGCCTCATGACAGACATTAAATTTCGCATGTCCTTCTTAACTGTGGATGCTGCTACAGAACTTAATTGGGATGAAGCTGAATTGCTCGTGCCAGCCCGCACTTTCCGATAACCAATTTCAGGGCCCCACGCATAATTATGGGAGCAAAACCTGCTCCATAATAAAATAGCAAAGTCTCGAATTATAATTAAACCAGCGAAAGCTTTTGTAAGAAACCAAAGACTCCGTGAAACTTCCGGCCTTCTTGCAAATCTGATTAAGACTGTGATATTTATAGCCGTTTAAATCATTAAAGGATTATGTATTACTTCGCACAATATATTTTATAACTAACGGCAGAAATATGTCAAATTATTACATTTTATTCATTTTAAGACCAATTATAATTAGTCTTTAAAATTCAAAAGTGCATTTACTCTTTTAACCACAAACAATATAATTTTATTTCCTAATATATTTTTAAGCCGATCCCAGTGGCCGTGCGGTCTAAGGCGTGGGTCTGCAGCCTCTCGCTTACTAGGGTCGTGGGTTCGAATCCCACCGGGGCATGGATGTCTGTCTGTTGTGAGTGTTGTGTGTTGTCTGGTAGAGGTCTCTGCGACGGGCTGATCACTAGTCCAGAGGAGTCCTACCGAGTGTGGTGTGTCTGAGTGTGATCGTGAAGCCTCGAAAAATGAGGAGGCCTAGGCACCCGAAAAGGGGCTGTTGAGCCATAGGAAAAAAATATATATTTTTTTAAAGGAAAGCGACTACGGTTAAATTTAAGTCAGTCTTGAAGCCTGCTCTGTCCACACAAAACACTAAAATATAGTCCGTACCGCGCAGTAAACATACTCCGTCTCAGTTATACAAACCAGTCAGTTAATGTTGTACAGTGAAATAATCGCTGTTTGTTCTGAGATCCACACAAAACACATAAATACAGTCCGTACCGCGCAGTAAACACACTCCGTCTCAGTTATACAAACCAGTCAGTTAATGCTGTACAGTGAAATAATCGCTGTTTGTTCTGAGATCCACACAAAACACATAAATACAGTCCGTACCGCGCAGTAAACACACTCCGTCTCAGTTATACAAACCAGTCAGTTAATGTTGTACAGTGAAATAATCGCTGTTTGTTCTGAGATCCACACAAAACACATAAATACAGTCCGTACCGCGCAGTAAACACACTCCGTCTCAGTTATACAAACCAGTCAGTTAATGTTGTACAGTGAAATAATCGCTGTTTGTTCTGAGATCCACACAAAACACATAAATACACGTCCGTACCGCGCAGTAAACACACTCCGTCTCAGTTATACAAACCAGTCAGTTAATGTTGTACAGTGAAATAATCGCTGTTTGTTCTCAGATCCACACAAAACACATAAATACAGTCCGTACCGCGCAGTAAACACACTCCGTCTCAGTTATACAAACCAGTCAGTTAATGTTGTACAGTGAAATAATCGCTGTTTGTTCTGAGATCCACACAAAACACATAAATACAGTCCGTACCGCGCAGTAAACACACTCCGTCTCAGTTATACAAACCAGTCAGTTAATGTTGTACAGTGAAATAATCGCTGTTGTTCTGAGATCCACACAAAACACATAAATACAGTCCGTACCGCGCAGTAAACACACTCCGTCTCAGTTATACAAACCAGTCAGTTAATGTTGTACAGTGAAATAATCGCTGTTGTGTTCTGAGATCCACACAAAACACATAAATACAGTCCGTACCGCGCAGTAAACACACTCCGTCTCAGTTATACAAACCAGTCAGTTAATGTTGTACAGTGAAATAATCGCTGTTTGTTCTGAGATCCACACAAAACACATAAATACAGCCTGTACCGCGCAGTAAACACACTCCGTCTCAGTTATACAAACCAGTCAGTTAATGTTGTACAGTGAAATAATCGCTGTTTGTTCTGAGATCCACACAAAACATAAATACACTGTGTGTGCAGAACGTAGAATTGTTAAATGTTAAACCTGGTGGTACATATAGTGACCACTGGGCCTTAAAGGGTTAAGTAGAGTGTTTCTTTGGATATAAGAATTCATTGCTGACATTAATTTTTCCCAACAAAGGCATACGGAGAAGCAGTAGATGTTTCGTCTATTTTGGGCTGTTGTGCACCCCTTCCCCCCCCCCCCCCCATGTTTACTATACACAGCTAAGTGCTGTTTACAATTTCTGAGATACTGGCTGTGTGTATATTTGCCACTCCAACTCCCCCACCAACAAACACCCTAATGACTGTGCTAAGAAGGGGGCAAGATAAAGAAAAGGGTTTGGAAACAGGGGTTTGAGTATTTTGTTGTGCGGTCCATCCATCCATCCACCCTACCGTAACGTTATAGATAGGAATCGATGAATCTTGCATCAATTTCAAGCTCTGCTTGCCAACAACCTAAACTCTTCGCCAACATAAATCAAAAGTAGAAGAAAGGGAAAATTGCTTCCTGTACTCTGTCCCCCACAACTCTCGTTGCTCCCAGTTTTGTCTCTACCAAATAGCGTTCATCAATCCAGAGATCTGAACATTGATTGATGGCATCCATTGTAAATTTTGAAAGGAAAAATTGCTCCTTTTTCCTCCTTTGACTAAAAGCAGTTCTGTAGCTGAATTATAAAATCGATTATTTTTTTTTAATTTTGTACTTAAAAGCTAGAATAAGTGCCTTTATTCGCAATATTAGTCATACGTTTTAAATATGTCAAAAATAATTTTGTAATGTACAGTGTCTTTCAATACATGTTAACACGAAACATGTGTATTTGATACATCAATTTCGCAAACTCTCGCTAAATCGTGCTTCTTAACTGTTAATATCTCCTTGGTACATCGGACAATGTAACGTAACCAAAGCCGAGATGTAGTTCCTGTTGGACAAATCGCGTAACTGGTCCAGAAGCCAAAACTACTGTCAGCTTTTCAACTCAATCCGCATCAGCCACTCAGTGACGGTTGGGTTTAACAGTCAGCTACTGTAAATAGTCAGCTACTGTAAATAGTCAGCTACTGTAAATAGTCAGCTACTCTAAACAGTCAGCTACTGTGAACAGTCAGCTACTGTAAACAGTCAGCTACTGTAAACAATCAGCTACTGTAAACAGTCAGCTACTGTAAACAGTCAGCTACTGTAAACAGTCAGCTACTGTAAACAGTCAGCTACTGTAAACAGTCAGCTACTGTAAACAGTCAGCTACTGTAAACAGTCAGCTACTGTAAACAGTCAGCTACTGTCCAGAACAAATTGCCTTCTAATTTATATTACCCTTAATTGCATTCACTAAAGTACGGTGCACCGAGGCACGCTACGGGTGAAGAAGTAAAGCTGCGTACATTGCACCGAGGTCAGCACTGAACGGTTAATTGCAAAACTGCCTAACAAGAAGGCTACCATGTTCTGCTTATTGATAGAAAATAACTTGTGAAAGTATAAGAAATACCGCGTTACGTTCTGCGAATCCAAATTGAGTAAGATAATGAAATGATTAAAACACAGGAATTGGATTTTGCTCAGTGCTTAGTCGTGTATGAAGGAGTGCTAAGTGGCCTGGGAACTTAGTCGTGTATGAAGGAGTGCTAAGTGACCTGGGAACTTAGTCGTGTATGAAGGAGTGCTGAGTGGCCTGGGAACTTAGTCGTGTATGAAGGAGTGCTGAGTGGCCTGGGAACTTAGTCGTGTATGAAGGAGTGCTAAGTGACCTGGGAACTTAGTCGTGTATGAAGGAGTGCTGAGTGGCCTGGGAACTTAGTCGTGTATGAAGGAGTGCTAAGTGACCTGGGAACTTAGTCGTGTATGAAGGAGTGCTGAGTGACCTGGGAACTTAGTCGTGTATGAAGGAGTGCTAAGTGGCCTGGGAACTTAGTCGTGTATGAAGGAGTGCTAAGTGGCCTGGGAACTTAGTCGTGTATTATTATTATTATTATTATTATTATTATTTACTGCAATTGGGTTTTCACCCGGTGGCAGTAGTCCTTACACTAGTACACACAATACAAATGGACATACAAAAATATACATAAAATTAACAATACAAAACAAACTATACACAATTACAAAACAAAATACATACAGTAAATACAAGTACACACATTATAACACTGTACACACATTATAAAAACATCCACACCTTGCAAAAGCATCCACTCCTTACAAAAGCATCCACACCTTACAAAAACATCCATACCTTACAAATACATCCACACCTTACAAAAACACCCATACACATACAAAACAAAATACATACAGTAAATACAAGTACACACATTATAACACCGTACACACATTATAAAAACATCCACACCTTGCAAAAGCATCCACTCCTTACAAAAGCATCCACACCTTACAAAAACATCCATACCTTACAAATACATCCACACCTTACAAAAACACCCATACACATACAAAACAAAATACATACAGTAAATACAAGTACACATATTAGAAAAACCCCGTTCACACCTTACAAAAACACCCATGCACATACAAAATTAAATACATACAGTAAATACAAGTACACACATTAGAACACCGTACACACATTACAAAAACATCTGCACCTTACAAAAGCATCCACTCCTTACAAAAGCATCCACACCTTACAAAAACATCCACACCTTACAAATACATCCATACCTTACAAAAACACCCATACACATACAAAACAAAATACATACAGTAAATACAAATACACATATTAGAAAACCGTACGCACCTTACTAAAACACCCTTACACATACAAAACAAAATACATACAGTAAACAAAATACATACAGTAAATACAAGTACACATATTAGAACACCGTACACACATTACAAAAACATCCACAACTTACAAATCATCCACACCTTACAAAAGCATCCACACCTTACAAAAACACCCATACACAGAATAAAAAAAAAAAAAATTTTTTTAAACAAGCACAATACAAAAAACACCCACACATTAATTAATTTCAGTGCGTTAGAATATCCTCAGTATAAAGTCAGACCAAAGTACATGCTAATTATATCCCCCAAGAACTTAATTCACTTCACTTCACTTCGAAACCAGAGCACTTCACTTCACATCACTTCACACCCCTTCACTTCACATCCCTTATTTTTATTTAATCTCCACTTAAAAATCCTTAGCTTGTAATGACGTTCTTGACCCTTTTTTTAAAAGAGCTTAATTTACAGGGGAAAGTCGCTAGTACGCTTGGAGGTAATTGGTTCCAGCTTTTTATGGTCCTATTTACAAAGGAATATTTACCTACATCTGTTCTTTGTTTCCTAATCCTAATTTTCCGACTATGATCGTCCCTACCCAGGTAGCATGGTTTTAGCAGTCTATCCCCTATTGTTTTCCAAGCCCGTCCCCCGGTGTATGCTTTGAAAAGGGCGCATATTCGGGCTATCGCTCTACGCTGTGTCAATGTTTCCCAACCCGATTCATTTGTATTATTTGCAAATTTTGCCGCTCTCTTTTGCACGCGATTCAAAGCGCTTACCTGACCTTCTCTGTATGGGTCCCAACACACCGCTCCATACTCAAGTATCGGTCTCACTAGTGCCGTATAAGCTAAACTTTTCGTATTATTATTTGCCCTTTTGAGTATACGCATTACGAAATGAAGAGCCCTCCATGATTTTCTTAGTGTATAATTTACATGATCTGCCCAGCTTAGGTCGCTGCTTATAATTATTCCTAAATACTTAAAGCTATTTGCTTCTGGAATTAGTTGATCCCCAATACAATACCTCAGTTTACCTTTCACCCTAGCTCTATTGAAGCTTACTGCTTTACTCTTACCTGGATTTATCCTCATTTCATTTTCAACCGCCCATTCCCCTAATCTATTTAAGTCTGTCTGCAAATTTTCAATGTCATTACTATCGATTATTCTCCTGTATATTATACAATCATCAGCGAAAAGCCGTATATTTGACTCAATGTTTCTCCAAATATCATTTACATAAGCGAGGAAGAGCAACGGACCTAATACGCTCCCTTGCGGCACTCCCGACGTTACTCTGACTTCATCAGATAGTTGTCCGTCTACTCTAACTCTTTGCGAACGTCCTAACAGAAATTCCTTTATCCACACCACTACCCTCAAGTCCACACCGGTTTCCGCAATTTTTGAAAGCAGCCTATCATGTGGGACTAAATCAAAAGCCTTTGAAAAATCTATTATAATCGCGTCAGTCCTGACTCCCTCGTCCAATGAATCAGCAATATCTTGACAAACTGTGACTACTTGGCTTTCGCATGAGTACCCTGGTCTAAATCCATGCTGACCCTCATATAACCACTCACTCATTTCCCAGACTTGCCTTAGATACCCTGCTATAGTATGAAGGAGTGCTAAGTGACCTGGGAACTTAGTCGTGTATGAAGGAGTGCTGAGTGGCCTGGGAACTTAGTCGTGTATGAAGGAGTGCTAAGTGGCCTGGGAACTTAGTCGTGTATGAAGGAGTGCTAAGTGACCTGGGAACTTAGTCGTGTATGAAGGAGTGCTAAGTGACCTGGGAACTTAGTCGTGTATGAAGGAGTGCTAAGTGACCTGGGAACTTAGTCGTGTATGAAGGAGTGCTAAGTGGCCTGGGAACTTAGTCGTGTATGAAGGAGTGCTAAGTGACCTGGGAACTTAGTCGTGTATGAAGGAGTGCTGAGTGGCCTGGGAACTTAGTCGTGTATGAAGGAGTGCTAAGTGGCCTGGGAACTTAGTCGTGTATGAAGGAGTGCTAAGTGGCCTGGGAACTTAGTCGTGTATGAAGGAGTGCTAAGTGGCCTGGGAAATTAGTCGTGTATGAAGGAGTGCTAAGTGGCCTGGGAACTTAGTCGTGTATGAAGGAGTGCTAAGTGGCCTGGGAACTTAGTCCTGTATGAAGGAGTGCTAAGTGGCCTGGGAACTTAGTCGTGTATGAAGGAGTGCTGAGTGACCTGGGAACTTAGTCGTGTATGAAGGAGTGCTAAGTGGCCTGGGAACTTAGTCGTGTATGAAGGAGTGCTGAGTGACCTGGGAACTTAGTCGTGTATGAAGGAGTGCTAAGTGGCCTGGGAACTTAGTCGTGTATGAAGGAGTGCTAAGTGGCCTGGGAACTTAGTCGTGTATGAAGGAGTGCTGAGTGGCCTGGGAACTTAGTCGTGTATGAAGGAGTGCTAAGTGGCCTGGGAACTTAGTCGTGTATGAAGGAGTGCTGAGTGACCTGGGAACTTAGTCGTGTATGAAGGAGTACTGAGTGACCTGGGAACTTAGTCGTGTATGAAGGAGTGCTGAGTGACCTGGGAACTTAGTCGTGTATAAAGGAGTACTGAGTGACCTGGGAACTTAGTCGTGTATGAAGGAGTGCTGAGTGACCTGGGAACTTAGTCGTGTATGAAGGAGTGCCGAGTGACCTGGGAACTTAGTCGTGTATGAAGGAGTGCTGAGTGACCTGGGAACTTAGTCGTGTATGAAGGAGTACTGAGTGACCTGGGAACTTAGTCGTGTATGGAGGAGTGCTAAGTGGCCTGGGAACTTAGTCGTGTATGAAGGAGTGCTAAGTGGCCTGGGAACTTAGTCGTGTATGAAGGAGTACTGAGTGACCTGGGAACTTAGTCCTGTATGAAGGAGTGCTGAGTGACCTGGGAACTTAGTCGTGTATGAAGGAGTGCTAAGTGGCCTGGGAACTTAGTCGTGTATGAAGGAGTACTGAGTGACCTGGGAACTTAGTCGTGTATGAAGGAGTGCTAAGTGGCCTGGGAACTTAGTCGTGTATGAAGGAGTACTGAGTGACCTGGGAACTTAGTCCTGTATGAAGGAGTGCTAAGTGACCTGGGAACTTAGTCCTGTATGAAGGAGTGCTGAGTGACCTGGGAACTTAGTCGTGTATGAAGGAGTGCTGAGTGACCTGGGAACTTAGTCGTGTATGAAGGAGTGCTAAGTGGCCTGGGAACTTAGTCGTGTATGAAGGAGTGCTAAGTGGCCTGGGAACTTAGTCGTGTATGAAGGAGTACTGAGTGACCTGGGAACTTAGTCCTGTATGAAGGAGTGCTGAGTGACCTGGGAACTTAGTCGTGTATGAAGGAGTGCTAAGTGGCCTGGGAACTTAGTCGTGTATGAAGGAGTACTAAGTGGTCTGGGAACTTAGTCGTGTATGAAGGAGTACTGAGTGACCTGGGAACTTAGTCGTGTATGAAGGAGTGCTAAGTGGCCTGGGAACTTAGTCCTGTATGAAGGAGTGCTGAGTGACCTGGGAACTTAGTCGTGTATGAAGGAGTGCTAAGTGGCCTGGGAACTTAGTCGTGTATGAAGGAGTACTGAGTGGCCTGGGAACTTAGTCGTGTATGAAGGAGTACTGAGTGACCTGGGAACTTAGTCGTGTATGGAGGAGTGCTAAGTGGCCTGGGAACTTAGTCGTGTATGAAGGAGTACTGAGTGACCTGGGAACTTAGTCCTGTATGAAGGAGTGCTGAGTGACCTGGGAACTTAGTCGTGTATGAAGGAGTGCTAAGTGGCCTGGGAACTTAGTCGTGTATGAAGGAGTACTAAGTGGTCTGGGAACTTAGTCGTGTATGAAGGAGTACTGAGTGACCTGGGAACTTAGTCCTGTATGAAGGAGTGCTGAGTGACCTGGGAACTTAGTCGTGTATGAAGGAGTGCTAAGTGGCCTGGGAACTTAGTCGTGTATGAAGGAGTACTGAGTGGCCTGGGAACTTAGTCGTGTATGAAGGAGTACTGAGTGACCTGGGAACTTAGTCCTGTATGAAGGAGTGCTGAGTGACCTGGGAACTTAGTCCTGTATGAAGGAGTGCTAAGTGGCCTGGGAACTTAGTCGTGTATGAAGGAGTACTGAGTGACCTGGGAACTTAGTCCTGTATGAAGGAGTGCTGAGTGACCTGGGAACTTAGTCGTGTATGAAGGAGTGCTAAGTGGCCTGGGAACTGCGGAGTGTGTCTGTCTGCAGCTGTAGCAAGCAAGGCTGTAAAGGTAAAGGTCACCCTAGAACAGGCATAAAGGCGCATAGGGGAAGTAGAGGTATAGCTCTACTCTTTCTTTAACCCCGGCATTAGATGGGGGTGGGTGGTCAACTCCACGCTTTACCCCCAGGAAAGAGACCCGGTACCCATTGTACAGGAGGCTGGGTGGGCCCCAGGACCGGTCTGGACGGCTGCGGAAAATCTCGCCCCCTCAGGGATTCGATCCCCAGACCGTCCAGCCCGTAGCGTAGTCGCTATACCGACTGAGCTATCGCGGCCCACGAAGCAAGTCTGTTCAAATATTATAGACTTCAGGACGAGTACTCTTTTGGAAACCAAACTTGTACGTCCGAAACTTATTTTGAATCTCGCATACGAACTGCTTCACATTGGAGTAAATCTGACTAACTCCATGTAGCAAATTCCTTCTTCAGAAATCTAAGATTTCCTCAGCCAGTCAAGGAAAGCCCCTCATTTTGTGGAACCCCAATGTCCATTACAGTGTTCACAACAGCTCGCTACTTTCCCTATTTACAGCCAGTTCCAATTCAGTCCACATCCCCACCGTGTTTATTAAAAATTAATTTTAATATTCTGCTCCCATTTATTTCTCTTTCTTTCAAGTGGTGTCTTTCCCTCAGGTTTTCCCACCACAACACTGTAAGCATCCCTCCCTCTCCCGCACGCTTTCCACATTTTCCGCTTTATCTCATTCTCCTGTACCGCTCAATATCCGTATCTATGGAAAAAAAAAATCTATCAAAACAAGTAAAATCCGAGGAAATAATTCAGCTCATCAAGTTATGTAAAATCCATGCGGTATTTATGTTATCTTATGACAAATATGAACGGCGTCGAGTGACGAGCTCAAATGATCACAAGAGGACGCAAAGTCTTTAACTATCCCCTTTAATGATACTTTCAAAAATTAATTTGTAAAGACGAAACAAAATAGTAATTATTTCTGTTCTTCTAATTACTCTGGGCTCTATTTTACCAGACAAGTCACTGTTCTATCTTGCGTCTGCGCACAACAAAACACAACGTTTGTGGTCTCTGTCTATGGCTTTGTCTCTCATTTTTTTTAATTCCTCCTCTTCTACCTACTCCGGTTTCCCCTTTCAGTGTCGAGGTTTGTAATTTCTTTTGATCACACTTTTAGACACACCACATTCGGTAGGACTCCTCTGGACGAGTGATCAGCCCGTCGCACAAACCTCTACCTGACAACAACACACAATACTCACAAGAGACAAACAACCATGCCCCGGTGGGATTCGAACCCACGATCCTAGCAAGCGAGCGACCGAAGACCAACGCCTTAGACCGCGGGGCCACTGGGATCGGCCTTGTCTTTCATAGTATTCTGAAATTCGACGTCTACTGCACTGCGATTACTGAGCAGGTAACTGTGTAATTCTCACACGAGGCGTCAGGCTTTCACGGCGATGTGAATCAGAACCTGGCCCTTCTGGGTTATTGCGAAAGGTCAAGGGGTTAACATTTCTCTAAAACTCAAGGATGGGGACCGAATTGTCCGAAATTTCGGTGGAATTTTAAACACTTAAAGTCACACTGTAAAACACAAGCGACACATTATGATGTAATCTTTTCTGCGTTAAATTTTAGTGTTTCATATGACGCCGTACAGTGAACGTGAGTGTGTATTAAACATAGGCTTCTGTCTTCTATATACAAACATTTTGTACTACAATTTCCAGCTTTACGTCGTGTATAAAGTTTTGTGTGTTCGGAACACAGAGCCCATGCAAATAAAGACTTGAATTCTGTCTGCCATATAAATTCGTTACTGTCGTTTGTTTTAATTTACCAATAATTGTTCACTGTGCAAGAATCCAGTTGAAAAATAGTCATATTGTTCCCACGACTGGTTTATTTGGCAAACATCTGTATTCGCAACAAGTTCCTACTTGCTAAGCAAACAAACTCTGATGATTACTTTGAACAAAGTCACGTGACTTACAGTCGACGGCCAAGTGGCCAATATGTGTACAAGTGACCAATATGTGTACAAGTGGCCAATATTATTACAAGTGGCCAATGTGTGTACAAGTGGCCAATATGTGTACAAGTGGCCAATATGTGTACAAGTGGCCAATGTGTGTACAAGTGGCCAATATGTGTACAAGTGGCCAATATTATTACAAGTGGCCAATATTATTACAAGTGGCCAATGTGTGTACAAGTGGCCAATGTGTGTACAAGTGGCCAATGTGTGTACAAGTGGCCAATATGTGTACAAGTGGCCAATATTATTACAAGTGGCCAATATGTGTACAAGTGGCCAATATGTGTACAAGTGGCCAATATGTGTACAAGTGGCCAATATGTGTACAAGTGGCCAATATGCGTACAAGTGGCCAATGTGCGTACAAGTGGCCAATGTGTGTACAAGTGGCCAATATGTGTAAAAGTGGCCAATATATGTACAAGTGGCCAATATGTGTAAAAGTGGCCAATATGTGTACAAGTGGCCAATATGTGTACAAGTGGCCAATATGTGTACAAGTGGCCAATATGTGTAAAAGTGGCCAATATATTTAGAAGTGGCCAATATGTGTACAAGTGGCCAATATGTGTAAATGTGGCCAATATATGTACAAGTGGCCAATATGTGTAAAAGTGGCCAATATGTGTACAAGTGGCCAATATGTGTACAAGTGGTCAATATATTTACAAGTGGCCAATATGTGTACAAGTGGCCAATATGTGTAAATGTGGCCAATATATGTACAAGTGGCCAATATGTGTACAAGTGGCCAATATATGTACAAGTGGCCAATATGTGTACAAGTGGCCAATATGTGTACAAATGGCCAATATGTGTACAAATGGCCAATATGTGTACAAGTTCACCGTTCCAACGACGACACAAGTAACACACGTGACCTAACATGTTTCATTTTTTACCTCGATATGTATAAGAATGTGTCGCTTCTGGGTTAAGTTATTTAAAATTCACCGACGTTTCGCGAGATCTTTTCGGTCATTCTTATATTTTTCCACGAATTTTACCCTCTCTTACTCTACCCTCTCCCACCCCCAACCCCCCAATAAAACCTTCTCGCTCCACTCAGCTGACTGTTGCGCCCAAATATCACAGCAACTAGACTCCTCCTAAGCCTCGTTTTACATATTCACCAAAACCATTTGTACCTTTCTTCCGAAAGCCAGATGATGGAACCGACAGGACGTTCCGAAACTACGGTGACTCGCGCGGTAGCCCAGAAGCGCCAGTTCTAAGAAGTGGTTACTTCGTGTACTGCAATCGTGAGAGCCCGGCTTAACACAGACATTCAAGACACAGCACTGGACACAGTATATATATATATATATATGTCTCTCACTCGTAGAGTAATTAGAGGTAAAATTTGTCTCTGTGCACGCCATAAAGACATATAGGGGGCGAAGAGTTATAGCTCCTCTCATACAGAAACTTAGCATTACCTGGAAGCGGGTGGTTAACTTCAGGCCCCGGCCGCTTTGTCTCCAACAAATAACCCCCATATCCATTGAATAGCAGGCTGGGTTGGCCCCAGAGTTGGTGTGGACACTTTCGAAGAAAGCTTTTTACTGTTGCCGGGATTTGAAACCAGGACCATCCAGACCGTAGCCTAGTCGCTATGCCGACTGAGCTATCGTGGTTTCAAATTCATTTCAAAGTTATTGCACCTTTTTGCATTTGTGTTAAATGGCTTAATAAATAGATATTAAATCCATATACAAACATGGCTCAAATTTCGATAATAATTTCTACTGTGTTTTGCCAAATTCAGTCGAAATTATTTTATCAAATTTAGAATTTTCATTACATAAGTAAAAAACTGGAAAACGCTGGCCACAAGAAAAATCAATTTTCATAATAAAACCAAACATCCATTCACGATGTACAAGAAATGGCACTCATTGAGTTTCCAATTTATACTAAGGAGGTCTCGCCCGAGATGACAAAGTTAGTATCAAAGTATTTTACTCGAAATACTATTAGGAAAGACACAGGCCTATATACTTATACAATGTCACTTAAAATTCAACTTTCGCTATGAACACAAACCATATCACTTTAGTTAAAACTTTCTTGTAAGTTTTGTGGGATTATAGCTAGGGGAATCTTAAAACTTTCTTGAAATAATCTGCACTTAAAAAGACGACACCCAATTTTACCCTATAAGTAAAACGACTTTTGTTGTCAAGTGATCGTTAGCTGAAGCTATAGGGCTGCTCTTATGAAAGGCCTTCAGTGATGCCGAAGAAGCTAAATTCAGCAATTACTCAGAAACGGTAGTTGAGACCCGTTGAAAGGGCCAAAAGCACTCCCGCTTATGACTGCTTTGTTGCAGCCTACAATAGCTGCACAATGTCGTTTTTGTTTACACAGATAGATAAAAATGGCGATGAATTATAAATGAGAAATAAAGCCTTGATTATCGAACAACCCCTTAAGTTTCACACTGTTGACACCGTGCATCTTCGTCATATTAAATTAAGTTATAAACCAACCGATGCACACTAAAACCACTCTTTAAGTAGCTTTATTATAAAATTGTTAAAATTGTACCCCTACACGTGTTTCGATCCTAGAATCATCGTCAGGGGGGTTTATTGCTAAAAGCTACAGTCACTTCAACACATGATTTAAAATATTCTATCTGCACTTTGAAACATAAGTTAAAATCTTGTCAATAGATTCGCTAAAAGTTGTAAAATTATAAAAGCACTGTAGATGGTAGAATTGTGGAACTGCTGGCGTGTGGTATTAAAAGCATATGAAATGTTTTTGCGTGGAGCGGAGTGTACTACGTTCGTCCAGTTCGTCCACCGTAGTACTCCTCACCGCACAACACGTAGTACACTCCACCGTAGTACTCCTCACAGCACAACACGTAGTACACTCCGCTCCACGCAAAAACATTTCATATGCTTTTAATACCACACGCCAGCAGTTCCACAATCTACCATCTACAGTGCTTTTATAATTTTACAACTTTTAGAGAATCTTTTTACAAGATTTTAACTTATGTTTCAAAGTGCAGATAGAATATTTTAAATCATGTGTTGAAGTGACTGTAGCTTTTAACAAGAAACCCCCTGACGATGATCCTAGGATCGAAACACGTGTAGGCGTACAATTTTAACAATTTTATAATAAAGCTACTTAAAGAGTGGTTTTAGTGTGCATCGGTTGGTTTAAATTTAATTTAACCCTTAAGTTGGAACTTGCGTAATTCTCAGCCAAGACTGATTAGAAAAAGGGAGGAATGAATTAATTATTTTATTCCAACAAATGCACTACACTATTTTAGTGTTTTCTTGTCCCCTACATATGTTTCGGCACTTATAGTGTCATCTTCAGGGGTATCGTCGAGAGTTCTTAATCTTCAATGCATTAAATTCACTTTACATCCCTGAAGATGGCACTATAAGTGCAGAAACATATGTAGGGGACAAGAAAACACTAAAATAGTGTAGTCCGGTTGTTGGAATAAAATAATGATTTAATTACTGAATTGCACGGTACAGATAATATGAAGGGAGGAATAATTATGAAAGAGGATCTTACACGTTGTACTGCACGAGTTTGCAAGTGGTGTACTCCACGAAGGAGTACACTGGGTCTAACAAGGCGATCTTTAAGCGTAAAATGCCATAAGGTTTCACTATACATGCGTAAATACGAATTCATTTACGCATGTCAAAAAAAGAAGTATGGCCTTCCTTGTAACCATTTTTACGCAACTCGCTAATGCTAAGCAGAATTATGTGCAGACATCTGACTGGGCCCCAGATGGTTTCAAAATTTTTAAAATGAAAAAAATTTAATGGTGTTTTTAAAAAAATTTGTTAATAACAAATAAGAATCCGTGCGAACATTAGCCTGAATTATCAACTCGAAACCCTCAACCAACAAAATGCGCAATATTGTTTCTTAGATATTTACATTGTAATATCACACTGCATATTCCTACGTGTTTCGATCCACAATGGATCATCATCACGGAACCAAACCAAAGCAATACCGCATAAAACCAAGGTAACCACTTTTATACAGAGATTTAGTGTAAAACAGTCAATATTTAAAATGTAAACAATTCTTTGTAGAATACTTGTGTGAGTGTACTGGATCTTGGTATACAGTAGCTCGGAGGAAGCTTCCGAGCTACTGTATAGCTTCCACGTCGATAGCTACTTTTGTAATCTGTTTAATTATCAAACACCCAAGAAACAAGGTTAGTTTTGCACTAACGTTTCTACTCTGCCAGTTCAGACACATTCACAACTAACAAATTTAATTCGGACTTGTCCACCAGTTCAAACAAAGGCGTACAGTCTGTGACGTGTGTGTAACTGACAGTGACAGCGAAGACGTGCCCTTTTTACTTTCAACGAAGTATATTAATGATCTCGTTTTGTTCCAGGTAACTGGTCATAGTCAGCAACAGCCGTTATGGTGTTGGATTCATTATAGCTTTCTCATTTCTTATAAGCTTTGTTAAGCTTTCAAGGCCAAATGCTTACTATATGTACCGCCATGTTTAACATTCAACAATTCTACGTTCTGCCCACACAGTGTATTTATGTGTTTTGTGTGGATCTCAGAACAAACAGCGATTATTTCACTGTACAACATTAACTGACTGGTTTGTATAACTGAGACGGAGTGTGTTTACTGCGCGGTACGGACTGTATTTATGTGTTTTGTGTGGATCTCAGAACAAACAGCGATTATTTCACTGTACAACATTAACTGACTGGTTTGTATAACTGAGACGGAGTGTGTTTACTGCGCGGTACGGACTGTATTTATGTGTTTTGTGTGGATCTGAGAACAAACAGCGATTATTTCACTGTACAACATTAACTGACTGGTTTGTATAACTGAGACGGAGTGTGTTTACTGCGCGGTACGGACTGTATTTATGTGTTTTGTGTGGATCTCAGAACAAACAGCGATTATTTCACTGTACAACATTAACTGACTGGTTTGTATAACTGAGACGGAGTGTGTTTACTGCGCGGTACGGACTGTATTTATGTGTTTTGTGTGGATCTCAGAACAAACAGCGATTATTTCACTGTGCAACATTAACTGACTGGTTTGTATAACTGAGACGGAGTGTGTTTACTGCGCGGTACGGACTGTATTTATGTGTTTTGTGTGGATCTCAGAACAAACAGCGATTATTTCACTGTACAACATTAACTGACTGGTTTGTATAACTGAGATGGAGTGTGTTTACTGCGCGGTACGGACTGAGTCTTTAAATACAATTCACACTTAACTATCGTCTTCAGACTGTTATGTTCGTAACCCATCAGCCCTACAATACGTTCTGCACAATGGTTCGCTTGGAACAAAGAGCCATAACATTTATTTCGCTTGTCAGATCAATTTCCACTCCGCGGACAGGCGCCATATGAAGCTGCTGTATACACTTCATTGACTTACGGCCTGTCGGACACAAAAACTGCTCCGTATTTTTCGTGACTGTGTTTTTCTTCTTTTGTAAATGGACTCTGCTCTAACCGGCTTATTACATTCAGTCTTTATAGAATTGACGTATAAGCCTCAGTTAGATTCTATATTCGCCGATGGTGTAAATTCAGTATTTAAAAAAGTAAATATATTGAAACAATAATACACAAGGACTAAACTCAGTTTATATGTTATATCACAAAAATTAATGTTAAATCCTTCGGAAATGTGTCAAAATAAATTATTTGGTAGTGAGAGTAATACCTCGAGATCTGCCTTATATAACGGGCGTGCAACGTGAGTGATTGAGTGAGTCACTTAGTTGGACAGTTAATGCCAGATGGCAGTTGTCCTTACGAAGCAGTAAATATGTAACACGGTACCTGTGGTTGAGTCGTCATTACAGCGTGATACTTTGCCGATAACTTTTATATATCTGTGTTCAGAACTCAGATTCGTGGTATAATTACTCAAAAACGTGACCTCAATATCCTTCTAGTGCTGTAACATACACAAGAGGATCAGACAAATGTTATTTGTGGAAATCATTGCTACAGACGCCATGGCTTAGCGCCTAAATTTTATGTTAATAGCGTAATATAGAAAAGCAAGTGGCTACTTATCTATACAGCACTCTTAGTTTATTGAGAAAATGACAGCCTCAGATGTTAGAAACACCTTGTATCACGGAAACCAAAGAATTTATCCGAAATTTTTTTTATCAAAAACCCACACACAGACGGATGAATATTAAAATTACTAAAGTCGTATTTGTTTTTTTTTTTTGCTTCCTCACTATAAAATTAAAGTGACTGGAATGAAAGAGGTTCCACGTGCATTTATCTTCTCAAAGGGAACGTTCTGTTACAAAAGGAACGAAGTATTAATTAATAAATAATTGCTCAAACACTCTGCACATCTTTTTAAGTTTTAGGTGTAAATTAGATTCAGGATTAAACTCCAAGAGAAATGGATGTATTGTAATTACATTTACTAACATGGGAATATTGTGGGTTTCGTGTTGCAGGGGGGCTGAGCAAAGAGAGTGCTCAGGACGGCGAGTGTTCGTTGACGTGTTCTAATTAAAGCACCAGAAGTTATCCTAAACAAAGGAAAATGATTAATTCGGATTATTCCACATCATTACTCACATTCAAAAGAAAGTTAGGGAGATAACATTCGGGGAAAGCACAAAGGCAGGGAAGAACAGAGGTAATAAAATTAGAGGTGAAGGAAAAGTTTAAAGTTTAAGAGAGCGATGCTTCTAGCAAGAAAAAAAAACATTCGTGTTTCAACAAGATGTAGTGGATGTAGTGGATGTACATGTTCCTTAGCGAACTGGACTAAACAAATGAACACTATGAATGTAAAAAAGAACAGAAAAGCTCTACAGTCAGTGATGATACATAAAACACCAGTCTTGGCCTACAATTAACATTAACTCTAAACTACTCCACACATTTAACGTTGTATCTACCGTGCATTTTCAAATGAGATGTGTTCAAAAATCACCAACTAATGCATATAAACTTTTCAATAGTTTGTTCTTAAAATACCCCTATAAGTATTTCGGTGGTTTAAACCACCATCTTCAGGGGGTCGTGGAGATTATTTAACATAGACTTACAGTTATTACATATGTGGTTATATTCATATATGTAGAATATGAGTGGGCTAGTATTGCTCACTTCGTACAGTATGTAAAATTATGTAAAATTACTATAAAATGAATTAAAGGCTGTTAAAATGATTACATCGTTTGTAGTTATCCTGAAAATTATTTATCACTCTGCAACAGCATAACACCGGCGTCATGCAGCTTACGTAGTACACACAGATGACCACCTTACTACAAGGCCAAACTGCCAATAATTTTTAGGCTAACTACAAACTATGTAATCATTTTAACAGCCTTTAATTCATTTTATAGTAATTTTACATAATTTTACATACTGTACGAAGTGAGCAATACTAGCCCACTCATATTCTACATATATGAATGTAACCACATACGTAATAACTGTATGGTCTATGTTAAATAATCTCTACGACCCCCTGAAGATGGTGGTTTAAACCACCGAAATACGTATAGGGGTATTTTAAGAATAAACTATTGAAAAATTTATGTGCATTAGTTGGTGTACTACACACACATAAACCGATCGGCGCATAAAGCGCTCGGGAACCTTGTGAAACTGTTCCTCCTACTAGGCAGGGAGTCAACATTATCGCCTACTATAAAACTGCATCTCTATAAGGCATCAATTCGTTCCACAACGACCTATGCGGCTCCAGTGTGGTGTTCCGTCAGTGAGTCGACGTACCAATGCCTTCAAGTCGTCCAAAATAAATGTTTGAGGGTTATTACAAATTCACCGAGACATACGCCCATATCCCGCCTTCACTCTACTGCTGGCATAGAATATACAGGGCATACACAAAAGAATGGTGCGGTTTCAACGGTTACAACCGTTGATACCGCACCATTCTTTTGTGTATGCCCTGTATTAAATCTTACTTTCTATACCTAGCGTCCAGATTCTACTCTACCTGCCCTCATCATCCCAATCCTCTCATTCTACTCTACCTGCCCTCATCATCCCAATCCTCTCATTCTACTCTACCTGCCCTCATCATCCCAATCCTCTCATTCTACTCTACCTGCCCTCATCATCCCAATCCTCTCATTCTACTCTACCTGCCCTCATCATCCCAATCCTCTCATTCTACTCTACCTGCCCTCATCATCCCAATCCTCTCATTCTACTCTACCTGCCCTCATCATCCCAATCCTCTCATTCTACTCTACCTGCCCTCATCATCCCAATCCTCTCATTCTACTCTACCTGCCCTCATCATCCCAATCCTCTCATTCTACTCTACCTGCCCTCATCATCGAAATCTTCTCATTCTACTCTACCTGCCCTCATCATCCCAATCCTCTCATTCTACTCTACCTGCCCTCATCATCCCAATCCTCTCATTCTACTCTACCTGCCCTCATCATCCCAATCCTCTCATTCTACTCTACCTGCCCTCATCATCCCAATCCTCTCATTCTACTCTACCTGCCCTCATCATCCCAATCCTCTTATTCTACTCTACCTGCCCTCATCATCCCAATCCTCTCATTCTACTCTACCTGCCCTCATCATCCCAATCCTCTTATTCTACTCTACCTGCCCTCATCATCCCAATCCCCTCATTCTACTCTACCTGCCCTCATCATCCCAATCCTCTCATTCTACTCTACCTGCCCTCATCATCCCAATCCTCTCATTCTACTCTACCTGCCCTCATCATCCCAATCCCCTCATTCTACTCTACCTGCCCTCATCATCCCAATCCTCTCATTCTACTCTACCTGCCCTCATCATCCCAATCCTCTCATTCTACTCTACCTGCCCTCATCATCCCAATCCTCTCACTCGGTCCATTGGTCATTACACACTACTAGATCTAACTACAATGTATAAGAAATATATACATAAGAGGCCGAAGAACAACCTGCTCTAAATAGAGCTTCTTGGTAAGGTAGTGTTTTTTCTGTGCGGTTTTTCACTACAATTACGATGCGGAATATCTTCCACATGGCGGCCAGGGTTAAGTTCCTGCTCCTAGGCGATAATGGAAGTTGGTAAAAGGCACAACAGATTACTATTATTGTATTCTCTATTGATGTAACTTGGTACTGTCAATACAAATAAAACACCATCGCTGTACACCAGAAGATATTAGTAAATCTTCCTCTGTTGGTTCACCGTATGGGGAGGGGAGAGGTGCATACAGGATTTTGGTGGGGAGACCTGAGGGAAGGAGACCACTTGGAAGACCTAGGCGTAGATGGGAGGATAATATTAAAATGGATCTTCAAGAAGTGTGATGGGGGCATGGACTGGATTGGTATGGTTCAGGATAGGGACAGGTGGCGGGCTGTTGTGAGTGCGGTAATGAACCTTCGAGTTTCATAAAACCGGGGAATTTCTTGACTATCTGAGAACCTGTTAGCTTCTCAAGAAGGACTCTGCTCCATGGAGTTAGTTAGTTAGTTAGTTAGTTAGTTAGTTCTGTTGGTTCACAATGTTGTCATGTGTTTCGGCTTGTGCTATGTCATCATCAAGGAAAACTGTTACATACAAAATGGAGAATTACTTCCGGTCGTACAATTATACCATACGCGTTCCGACGGTATGACATTCTATAAATAGCCTACTACTTCTGCTACTGCCAGTACTACTGCTAATAATACATGTAGTATTACCGTCACTAACAATACGCCAATTCTAAGCTTTTACCGTGCATATTCTCATTGTTACCCGTGCATATTCTCATTTTTACCCGTGCATATTCTCATTGTTACCCGCGCACCGTCTCATTGTTACCCGTGCATATTATCATTGTTACCCGCGCACCGTCTCATTGTTACACGTGCATATTCTCATTGTTACACGTGCATATTCTCATTGTTACACGTGCATATTCTCATTGTTACCCTGCATATTCTCATTGCTACCCGTGCACCGTCTCATTGTTACACGTGCATATTCTCATTGTTACACGTGCATATTCTCATTGTTACACGTGCATATTCTCATTGTTACCCTGCATATTCTCATTGCTACCCGTGCACCGTCTCATTGTTACACGTGCATATTCTCATTGTTACACGTGCATATTCTCATTGTTACCCGTGCATATTCTCATTGTTACCCGCGCACCGTCTCATTGTTACACGTGCATATTCTCATTGTTACACGTGCATATTCTCATTGTTACCCGTGCATATTCTCATTGTTACCCGCGCACCGTCTCATTGTTACCCGTGCATATTATCATTGTTACCCGCGCACCGTCTCATTGTTACACGTGCATTTTCTCATTGTTACCCTGCATATTCTCATTGTTACCCGCGCACCGTCTCATTGTTACCCGTGCATATTATCATTGTTACCCGCGCACCGTTTCATTGTTACACGTGCATATTCTCATTGTTACCCTGCATATTCTCATTGTTACCCGCTCACCGTCTCATTGTTACCCGTGCATATTATCATTGTTACCCGCGCACCGTCTCATTGTTACACGTGCATTTTCTCATTGTTACCCTGCATATTCTCATTGTTACCCGCGCACCGTCTCATTGTTACCCGTGCATATTATCATTGTTACCCGCGCACCGTTTCATTGTTACACGTGCATATTCTCATTGTTACCCTGCATATTCTCATTGTTACCCGCGCACCGTCTCATTGTTACCCGTGCATATTATCATTGTTACCCGCGCACCGTTTCATTGTTACACGTGCATATTCTCATTGTTACCCGTGCATATTATCATTGTTACCCGCGCACCGTTTCATTGTTACACGTGCATATTCTCATTGTTACCCTGCATATTCTCATTGTTACCCTGCATTTTCTCATTGTTACCCTGCATATTCTCATTGCTACCCGCGCACCGTCTCATTGTTACCCGTGCATATTATCATTGTTACCCGCGCACCGTTTCATTGTTACACGTGCATATTCTCATTGTTACCCTGCATATTCTCATTGTTACCCTGCATTTTCTCATTGTTACCCTGCATATTCTCATTGTTACCCGCGCACCGTCTCATTGTTACCCGTGCATATTATCATTGTTACCCTGCATATTCTCATTGTTACCCTGCATTTTCTCATTGTTACCCTGCATTTTCTCATTGTTACCCTGCATATTCTCATTGTTACCCGCGCACCGTCTCATTGTTACCCGTGCATATTATCATTGTTACCCGCGCACCGTTTCATTGTTACACGTGCATATTCTCATTGTTACCCGTGCATATTATCATTGTTACCCGCGCACCGTTTCATTGTTACACGTGCATATTCTCATTGTTACCCTGCATATTCTCATTGTTACCCTGCATTTTCTCATTGTTACCCTGCATATTCTCATTGTTACCCGCGCACCGTCTCATTGTTACCCGTGCATATTATCATTGTTACCCTGCATATTCTCATTGTTACCCTGCATTTTCTCATTGTTACCCTGCATTTTCTCATTGTTACCCTGCATATTCTCATTGTTACCCGCGCACCGTCTCATTGTTACCCGTGCATATTATCATTGTTACCCGCGCACCGTTTCATTGTTACACGTGCATATTCTCATTGTTACCCGTGCATATTATCATTGTTACCCGCGCACCGTTTCATTGTTACACGTGCATATTCTCATTGTTACCCTGCATATTCTCATTGTTACCCTGCATTTTCTCATTGTTACCCTGCATATTCTCATTGCTACCCGCGCACCGTCTCATTGTTACCCGTGCATATTATCATTGTTACCCGCGCACCGTTTCATTGTTACACGTGCATATTCTCATTGTTACCCTGCATATTCTCATTGTTACCCTGCATTTTCTCATTGTTACCCTGCATATTCTCATTGCTACCCGCGCACCGTCTCATTGTTACACGTGCATATTCTCATTGTTACCCCTCACCGTCTCATTGTTACCCGTGCATATTATCATTGTTACCCGCGCACCGTCTCATTGTTACACGTGCATTTTCTCATTGTTACCCTGCATATTCTCATTGTTACCCGCGCACCGTCTCATTGTTACCCGTGCATATTATCATTGTTACCCGCGCACCGTTTCATTGTTACACGTGCATATTCTCATTGTTACCCTGCATATTCTCATTGTTACCCTGCATTTTCTCATTGTTACCCTGCATATTCTCATTGCTACCCGCGCACCGTCTCATTGTTACCCGTGCATATTCTCATTGTTACCCGCGCACCGTCTCATTGCTACCCGCGCACCGTCTCATTGTTACACGTGCATATTCTCATTGTTACCCGCTCACCGTCTGGTTACCCTCGCATCGTATCATTTTTACCCACGCACCATATCAGTCTTATCTGAAAATTCAGAATTCTTTCGTGACCTCACTCCAAATATTTTATTTGTATTGACAATTAAATTAATTTAGCGTCTGCAAAAACACAGCAAGCCTTCCGACGTTGCCACATACAATTATCAAACACAAATACAGTTTTGTAAAACGGACCACAAATTTTGTCACAGCTTTATCTGTCTTTTGCGCCTTACAATATTAAAGCATTCCTGCGCCATATACCGTTCTGCTATATCCCTATTTTTTCGACATTTCTGAATGCTCCTTCTGATATTTTCTTCCTCCCAGCACGAACATATTTCGCAATTGTTTCCGTAGCGATGGACGCTATCTGCTGACTGCTGCGTCTTCCTGCGTCGCTTCTACAGGCAATACAAATATTTCCGGCACTTTCATTCTGCTTAACCTCCTGCATTGTATTTCCTACATCTCTGACATTCAAACTGGAAAGTTTCAGGGCCTAGAAACTTTTATTTCGATAAAGAGGTGTTCACTTGGCTTTTGGCAACACCTCTTCTTGTACGTATGCCCTGACGTTTCGGAGGAACTTGCTGCATGTATTTCCAGAACTAAAGCACTAAAGCTGCTTATTTTAAGTATCGTCAGTTTTAAAAAATGCAACTGCCTGTCCGAAAATTCGCTATCCGCATACAAGACTGTACGGTGTAAAAATTCAGAAGACTTTAACCGTAAAAATATCCTGTTTTTATCTAGCCTTAATTTTCCTGTACAGTAATAGTCTTTCCCGCTGTGAGTTGTGTTTTGTTTGCGTCTTAGAAGAAGATAAACTTTGTAAGTTATACTTATGCCCCTCATGATGTAACGCGGATCGTGCTTGCTTACTGGACTTTAGGGGCAACATATCGATCCCACCTTGAAGGCCAATCAATCTAAGAAGAAATCTCGCATATGTTTTGTAATCGTCTAAAGTTTCTGCTATGCCATGTTGAAGAAACCGCACAATAGAAAATCGAACATGTTAAGGCTTCAAGTTCGACATCAGTTAATTATGCTTTATTAAATCCCGTTCACTGATGTGGCTCAGTATAGGGACAGTTGGCGGGCTTTTGTGATGGCGGTAATGAAGATTCGGGTTCCGTAAAGTGTGGGGAATTTCTTGATTAGCTAAGGAACTTTTGGCTTCTCAGGAAGGAATCTGCTCCACAGATAAATCGCTTTCACGTATGCATGACATCAGCCGTGGTAATTTTAGGTAATACGGATGTCAGTAGAAGTATTACACAGAGTGAAGGAGGAGAGGAATATCGTACATACAATAAAAAGAAGAAAGGCTAACTGGATTGGTCACATCTTGCGTAGAAACTGCCTTCTGAAACATGTGATTGAAGGAAAGTTAGAGGGAAGGATAGAAATGACGGGAAGACGAGGGAGAAGACGTAAGCAGCTACTGGATGACCTTAAGGAAAAGAGAAGATACTGTAAATTGAAAGAGGAAGCACTAGATCGCACCCTGTGGAGAACTGGCTTTGGAAGAGGCTACGGACCTGTCGTAAGACAGACTGCAGAATGAATGAATGACAGATGTCAGCACTGTGTCGCTCAGTCTCTACTCATTCCATAGGTAAAACCACTTCTCGTCAGCACGAAGATGCATGACCACAAGATGCGGCCACACGTCAGACAAGCTACTGTCAGCTTTGCCTACAAAAATGCTGATTAAAATTTAACGCGGTATTAAATTTATGCACTGAAATGCAACACAACTTGACCTTGATTGAAGGATTGAAGGATTGAAGTGTGTTTCTTTTTCAGTATTTTGATGAACGACATTCTGTTGTGTTTTACACAGAGCTATCAACAGACAATAGCAGCGTCAAACATAACTGTGTCTTATTGCAAAACAACGTATTTTTACGACAAGCAAAATATTTGTCAACAAAAGGAGCACTACAAGCTTGATGTAAAAATATAAGTTAACGTAAATATTTACTTTATTTTTACAGTTTCATATAAAATCTGCTGATGGTCATATTATACCCTGAAGATGGAAGCGTTCTGCATAGTCACCGCCGTAAGAATGTCAAGTCTTATTTACATAACAAATTATGAAAGAAATGGTGGAATATGATCAAGTTTATAGTATTGCCTATTGCCTACAACATTATATGCTAATGGCCTATTTATATAAATCTCAAGACAGGCGAAAAGCCAAGAAAGTTCAAGCAATTATTTTTCCCCAATTTTTGCAGTGTACTTCGTGTTATTATTATTTATATCTCACTCGTGATTTAAAAATTATTAGCAATTATCTGATGACATCACCATAGGAATATTCGCACAGCTCCTTTAGGACTTTAAGCAAATATTGGCGTGTGACTTTGGCATAAACCTACGAAATTTCGGGGGAACAAAATGTCTGTATCTTCAAAACAGAACTGAAAGTGTAGCTAGTAGGGTTATTTGAAACGCTTAAGGGTCTCCGAAAAAGCAGTAATATTCTTAGCACTCTATCGCAAGAAATGTTAAATTTGTAATAATAACACACGACAAAAGAAAATTGCCCTGGAAAAATTTATTTCGGAAAAAATAAAATACACCGACAATCTTCAAGAAACAATTAAGGCGCGATATAAACCCTTAAAGAAACCGAAACATGTTCGTAATTTCAGGCTTCCGCCGTGATATTGGTGAGATCTGCGCTCTTCTGGGTTATTACGCAGCGTCGAGTGGTAATCCTTTACCGACGTTTCGGGACAACATGTCGGTCCCATCTTCAAGTGTCAAGAAGTCCAAGACGAAAAGGACTTATTGACCCTTGAAGGTGTGACCGACACGTTGTTCCGAAACTTCGGTAAAGGATTACCACTCGACGCTGAGTAATACCCCAGAAGAGCGCAGAAATCAAGAAACCTGTTCATTTAATTTACCTTACATACAACAAAGCCAATCAACAAAATTGCTAATTGCCTGTTCTATATTTTTGTATATATATGTAAATTCTTGTTCTTACATTTCGAATGGTAATAATGTAATTTGTAATTAAGCTGTACAAATGTAACTTACAACATTTCTCCTACGTGAGTTTATATATATATATATATATATATATATATACAGGGCATACACAAAAGAATGGTGCGGTTTTAATAGTGAACACTATTAAAACCGCACCATTCTTTTGTGTATGCCCTGTATATATGTAAGTTACATGAAAGAGTAAGAACAAAGGATGTTAAACCCATTGTGAGAAACTGACATCAAAATAATTTACACAAAAACATCACTTGTGTTTATTTTATTCTCGCTATGAAAAGCTGAAAGGTTTCAACCACAACTGTATTTCCCTGGCAAACTTTTCTCTTAAAGCGACATGAACACAAAGTCATCGTTCCTTCTGCGGAATGTGACATCAGCCGAAACGACATTTTAAAGCATGTAAAGCCTTTCGGTATTAGAGTTTCTCAGAACATCCTATGTTTCGGAGTTAATATTAAACCCCTCTCTCTCTCTCTCTCTCTCTCACACACACAGGCATCAAAATCGTAATAAAAACTTCTCAGACTGACGTAATATAGCATAAAACTAGCTGAAACAAAAGATTTAAATTTCATACATTACACGCTGTGAACATCACTTTGCAGTTCACAGGCATGTATGGCGTTGCTGCAGTGCGAAAGAATACAGGGTCCTTATTTAATCTGACAATTATCATCTGTTAAATGTTAGGTTATTTGTACCGTACATTTTCTTGATTATATAAAATCGTGATCCGACAAATGTACACCCTTTATTATCTGTTATTTAATACAGTTTATATTAAAAATAGTCCAACATGTTTCGAACTATGTTACAGTTCATCTTCAGGGACTCAATTATTTATTACACCAGCTATATACGTACGGTACTCATTTAAATATATAAGTTAGGTAGATAAAATGCCGTTAACTGTGTTGATTTTTCAGTGTCCACAACTCAAACCAATAACTGGTGTAATAAACAATTAAGTCCCTGAAGATGAACTGTAACATAGTTCGAAACATGTTGGAATATTTTTAAATTAGACTTATTAAATAGCAGATAATAAAGGGTGTACATTTGTCGGATCACGATATTATATCATCTGTCATTTCCTGCCAGCTTGTATGCTGGGTTACGTTAATACGATAAGCGAGCCAGAAGGAAGTGACAAAAATGGGTGACCCTATCCTATGCACGTGTGTAAGAAATAACACCAGCCATCTTCAAGACAACAGTGGCTGCTAATGTTGAAATAAAAAATCAGTATAATCCCTGATTAAAGCAGCAGTAATATTATTAAAATTGGACATCTCACATATGTTTTAACACATGGATTTTAAGCATCCTTTGATTCCATTATTGTCCTCAGGATTAACTACTAAATATACAATTTGATAATCTAACTGTAAAGCTGACCCCATGCTTCAGACACTCAGGCTGTCGTGACATTACCTGCTGTCGTGACATTACCTGCTGTCATGACATTACCTGCTGTCGTGACATTACCTGCTGTCGTGACATTACCTGCTGTCGTGACATTACCTGCTGTCGTGACATTACCTGCTGTCGTGACATTACCTGCTGTCGTGACATTAACTGCTGTCGTGACATTACCTGCTGTCATGACATTACCTGCTGTCGTGACATTACCTGCTCTAGAATCCAGCTTTCAATAACCTTTGGGTTGTCTCTTACACGCTACATCTGTTGGTCTCTAACACGCTACGTCTGTTGGTATGTTACACGCTACGTCTGTTGGTATGTTACACGCTACCTCTGTTGGTATGTTACACGCTACATCTGTTGGTATGTTACCCGCTACATCTGTTGGTATGTTACACGCTACCTCTGTTGGTATGTTACACTCTACATCTGTTGGTATGTTACACGATACATCTGTTGGTATGTTACACGCTACATCTGTTGGTATGTTACACGCTACATCTGTTGGTATGTTACACGCTACATCTTGATCTTAACGCTAATCTGTTGTATGTTACACGCTACATCTGTTGGTATGTTACACGCTACATCTGTTGGTATGTTACACGCTACATCTGTTGGTATGTTACACGCTACATCTGTTGGTATGTTACACGCTACATCTGTCGGTATGTTACACGCTACATCTGTGGTATGTTACACGCTACATCTGTTGGTATGTTACACGCTACATCTGTTGGTATGTTACACGCTACATCTGTTGGTATGTTACACGCTACATCTGTTGGTATGTTACACGCTACATCTGTTGGTATGTTACCCGCTACATCTCTTGGTATGTTACCCGCTACATCTCTTGGTATGTTACACGCTACATCTTTGGTATGTTACACGCTACATCTGTTGGTATGTTACACGCTACATCTGTCGGTATGTTACACGCTACATCTGTCGGTATGTTACACGCTACATCTGTCGGTATGTTACACGCTACATCTGTCGGTATGTTACACGCTACATCTGTTGGTATGTTACACGCTACATCTGTTGGTATGTTACACGCTACATCTGTTGGTATGTTACACGCTACATCTGTTGGTATGTTACACGCTACATCTGTTGGTATGTTACACGCTACATCTGTTGGTATGTTACACGCTACATCTGTTGGTATGTTACACGCTACATCTGTTGGTATGTTACACGCTACATCTGTTGGTATGTTACACGCTACATCCCTTTCAGGCCCAACGTAGCAGACGATATGATTTTATTCATATTTTCTCATGTTCATCTTAATTTTTCTTTTCTTATTTTCCATATCTTCCCTTACTTTTCCACTACTTTTTCCGCTTCCATCTTCTTTATAATCTTCTCCGATATTCTTCTACTTTCCACTCCCTTTATCACTACGTCCTGCCTGCTGCTTCTTCTTTTCCTACTAATTTTTCTCCTCCTCTATCAAATGCATCAACTTTTTTTTATTTTTTTTCCTCTCCGTCTTTCTTCCCCCACCCCTGCATGTTCTGACAGTCAAAAACGTGACTTAGAAGTTTCAAGGGGAGGGGGTTGTAAATTATGGATTGTGAAGAGCGTGACAAATTAAGATCACGGCTTCATTTAATTTACGTAATATTCCTGCATTCGCCCGGAAGCTCAGGCAATCCGCAATAACCGCAATACACGTTGTCGGCCTACGAGGCGAGAATGGAACCAAGGAGCCCTTAAACACTAGGAAGTACTGATCGTTACAACGGGACTTTCGCTGTCTTTGTTTTACTCAGCAGCTTCTAGTTCTGAACTCTGCACAGCACAAAGAGACCGACTTCGGCATTATACAAAGTGCAAACAAAACACACACACACACACACACACACACACACACACACTAGAAACGAGTGCTAAGAAGATGAAGTATTTAGGCAGGAAGGAAGAACAGACTGGAGAAAATTACATAAAGAAGAGCATCTAAAATTCTAGAAGGATCTGACGACGGTAGGTAACATTGAGAACTAATTGGTTTCTGGATTTTGTCCATCGTCCGGAAATCTAAAATCACGACGCTTCGGAAGCTGGATCTGCTTCCGTCCTCAGGTGAAGGGAGAGGGAGACACCTACTGTGTTGGGTCCCTTAGATAGATCTAACCTCAATTACTCCCCCTTCACCTGAGGACGGAAGCAGATCCAGCTTCCGAAGCTTCGTGATTTTAGATTTCCGGACGATGAACAAAGCCAGAGACCAATTAGTTCTCAATCGTGGTTTTTATTCCTATCGAAATGTCATTGGGGTGGCCAAATTAACGAGAAGGGACTTTTTGGGCGAGAGACACGTAAAGAAAAGAAAAATACAGACAGGGTTTTGGTGAGGAAAACCTCAAGGAAAGAAACAACTTGGAAGACCTAGATGTAGACGGGAGGACACTATTAAAATAGAGCTTAAAAATACGTTTGGGGCAGGCGTGAACTAGAGTGAGCTGAATCAGGATAGAGGCAAGTGGCGGGCTGTTGTGAGCAAGGTAATGAACTTTCGGGTTTCATAGAACGAATACAACTTCTTAACTAGCTGAGAAACTGTTAGCGTCACAAAAAATGCTTTGCTCCGTGAAGTTACTTAAATAGTTAATGTGCTAATAAATTAGATTTATTAGTTCATTTTCATGGCTCGACTGCCCTGGTGGGCCTCGACCTCCTAGGACTCCTCTGGACAAGTGATCGGTCCATCGCAGACACCTCTACCTGACAAAACACAAAACTCACAAAGGACAGACATCCATGCCCTCGGCGGGATTCGAACCCGCAATCCCAGCAAGCGAGTGCTGTAGTCCCACGCCTTAGACCGCACGGCCACTGGGATCGGCAATTTATTAGTAAAATAAACATATCTGTTTAGATAAATACAATTAGATAATCAGATACTAAATTATTATTTAGTTGGTTAGTTAGAAACACATAAAAGCTTGGAAAGTGAATTGTGTGCACGGTAATTATAATTGACATTAAAAGTGTAACATTTATAGAAAGACGCGGTAGACAGGTAACATAGTTGTGCCCTTTGGTTTTGAGCAAACACACTTTGGAAAGAAGGTGCTTGCACAGTCCGCCTCGTGTACGGATTACGTGGACATAGAGGCGTACTGTATAAGCTACCCACTTCAGGGACATGTAAAATTTAAATTTTAAATCTCATTTATATCTTGGTAGCCTTCTTCTACCGTTTCCCAGCATTCCCGTTAAGAACAGTTCCCTTTTATTTCCCGTACTGTCTCGCTTCCTACAAAACCCCCAGCTTTGTCTCTATACGGTTAAACCTTCCGCTCTCAAGCACAAACCCAACCAAGAATTTTTGCCTTCCTTTATTCGTTTCCTGAAAGCACAAGAGAACAAAAGTCTTCCTTTAAATTAAAGTGGGGAGGATCCCTGTGTCTGGTGCAAGCGGTGATCCCTGTGTACAAGCAGCTGTTGAAATAAATTGTACAGTTCATATTCTATAGATATAGATGGCAGCACGTCAATGTTTCCCGTCATTATGTAGTCTAAGTTGATATTTTAAACATTCATTCATTCTGCAGTCTGTCTTACGACAGGTCCGTAGCCTCTTCCAAAGCGAGTTCTCCACACAGTGCGATCTAGTGCTTCCTCTTTCAATTTACAGTATCTTCTCTTTTCCTTAAGGTCATCCAGTAGCTGCTTACGTCTTCTACCTCGTCTTCCCGTCACTTCTATCCTTCCCTCTAACTTTCCTTCAATCACGTGTTTCAGAAGGCAGTTTCTACGCAAGATGTGACCAATCCAGTTAGCCTTTCTTCTTTTTATTGTATGTACGATATTCCTCTCCTCCTTCACTCTGTGTAATACTTCTTCATTTCTCACACGATCGGTCCAACTGATCTTCTCCATTCTTCTCCAGCACCACATTTCAAAACTTTTCGGATACTTCTGATCTATTTTCCGAAGTGTCCACGTTTTCAGCACCATATAGAACATACAAAACATTTCTTACACATAATCATACGCATTTCCAGCGCCGAGGTTAAGACTAAGTGAACATCGCACAGTGCACATTGACAAATGTATCGTTACACTGAATCATTCCGAATTGGAAATCCCGAAGGAATTTTTATAATTCCTGACTAGAGGCAGGCCAACCAGCGACATGAATGAAGAGTTGGTCTTTCTGCGCAGGTGAACAGGGGTAGGTAAAGGAGGATAAAGCTGTACTAAAGAGTGGTGAGAAACTTCAAGTAACTCCAGATTACCTGCCTACTGTATGTTCTGTCTCTCTAGCAAGGTAGATGCAGTTTATCAGAGTCAACAGTGGATGAGATGGAAAGTTATGAGTGCAGACTTGAACGTTGTTCATCAGAGAACAGAAACCGGTGCTGTGGAAGTGTCGTCGTATAAACGTCTCTGTCAAGTAAGACCACGTGTAAATATAATATAAGGAAGATTTTTACAGGTAAATTTATATCTTTTCTATGGGAAAATTTGTTGTATTGATCAAAATTAATAGGATAACCTATTTCACTCAACACAACTTGCCCTTTAAAGAATGTCAATGACATTATTAGAGTTACTCTGTAATAATAATAAAATAAGCAAATATTATGATACTTTAAAATCGTCAAGACACCATTTCTAGTGTTTCTGTCGAATGTCCGGCACTAATTAAGCCAGGAACTAAAAAATGAAAGCATGATTAATTCAATAATAAGAGAAACAAAGGAATCAGAAGAACAAAAGCGCTCAGACGCCTGCATAGTGACCTTACTGTGTGCAGTAACTGTGTGCAGTAATGTGTGCAGTAACTGTGTGCATAACTGTGTGCAGTAACTGTGTGCAGTAACTGTGTGCAGTAACTGTGTGCAGTAACTGTGTGCAGTAACTGTGTGCAGTAACTGTGTGCAGTAACTGTGTGCAGTAACTGTTGCAGTAACTGTGTGCAGTAACTGTGTGCAGTAACTGTGTGCAGTAACTGTGTGCAGTAACTGTGTGCAGTAACTGTGTGCAAGTAACTGTGTGCAGTAACTGTGTGCAGTAACTGTGTGCAGTAACTGTGTGCAGTAACTGTGTGCAGTAACTGTGTGCAGTAACTGTGTGCAGTAACTGTGTGCAGTAACTGTGTGCAGTAACTGTGTGCAGTAACTGTGTGCAGTAACTGTGTGCAGTAACTGTGTGCAGTAACTGTGTGCAGTAACTGTGTGCAGTAACTGTGTGCAGTAACTGTGTGCAGTAACTGTGTGCAGTAACTGTGTAGCAGTAACTGTGTGCAGTAACTGTGTGCAGTAACTGTGTGCAGTAACTGTGTGCAGTAACTGTATGCAGTAACTGTGTGCAGTAACTGTGTGCAGTAACTGTGTGCAGTAACTGTGTGCAGTAACTGTGTGCAGTAACTGTGTGCAGTAACTGTGTGCAGTAACTGTGTGCAGTAACTGTATGCAGTAACTGTGTGAAGTAACTGTGTGCAGTAACTGTGTGCAGTAACTGTGTGCAGTAACTGTGTGCAGTAACTGTGTGCAGTAACTGTGTGCAGTAACTGTGTGCAGTAACTGTGTGCAGTAACTGTGTGCAGTAACTGTGTGCAGTAACTGTGTGCAGTAACTGTGTGCAGTAACTGTGTGCAGTAACTGTGTGCAGTAACTGTGTGCAGTAACTGTTGATAAAATGGTAAAACATTTCCATAACTTCATTTATATATATATATATATATAATATTATCAGAGAACGTTTGTTAATTGTTCAATTTAAAATTAATTACATCATGTCCAAGTAACAAGGTGGAGAAAAATTAAGAAAGAGAATTTTAAAAGCATATAAACGAATAAATATGTAAATATACATATATACAAATATACAAATATACAAATATACAAATATTCAAATATACAAATATACAATACGAGACAGTTTACTAATTAGTGCAGATTTTCAAGTAACTTATTTTCTATCTCAAACAGTGTAGGTGCTGAGGGAGATCATCAAATGAAGAGGAATGTAAATGAGCCATAATCATTTAATAACTTGTAACAATTTAAATCTAACAAATTTGTTCTTTCGGGAAAATAATGTATAGACAATTTTATCTAGGTCGACCAAAGATCTAGAACCGTCATTGATCATATGACAGCCGAAGATCTAGAACCGTCATTGATTATATGACAGCCGAAGCTCTAGAACCGTCATTGATTATATGACAACCGAAGCTCTAGAATCGTCATTGATTATATGACAGCCGAAGCTCTAGAACCGTCATTGATTATATAACAGCCGAAGCTCTAGAACCGTCATTGATTATATGACAGTCGAAGCTCTAGAACCGTCATTGATTATATGACAGCCGAAGCTCTAGAACCGTCATTGATTATATGACAGCCGAAGATCTAGAACCGTCATTGATTATATGACAACCGAAGCTCTAGAACCGTCATTGATTATATGACAGCCGAAGCTCTAGAACCGTCATTTATTATATGACAGCCGAAGCTCTAGAACCGTCATTGATTATATGACAGCCGATGATCTAGAACCGTCATTGATTATATGAAAGCCGAAGCTCTAGAACCGTCATTGATTATATGACAACCGAAGCTCTAGAACCGTCATTGATTATATGACAGCCGAAGCTCTAGAACCGTCATTGATTATATGACAGCCGAAGCTCTAGAACCGTCATTGATTATATGACAGCCGAAGCTCTAGAACCGTCATTGATTATATTACAGCCGAAGCTCTAGAACCGTCATTGATTATATGACAGCCGAAGCTCTAGAACCGTCATTGATTATATGACAGCCGAAGCTCTAGAACCGTCATTGATTATATTACAGCCGAAGCTCTAGAACCGTCATTGATTATATGACAGCCGAAGCTCTAGAACCGTCATTGATTATATGACAGCCGAAGCTCTAGAACCGTCATTGATTATATGACAGCCGAAGCTCTAGAACCGTCATTGATTATATGACAGCCGAAGCTCTAGAACCGTCATTGATTATATTACAGCCGAAGCTCTAGAACCGTCATTGATTATATGACAGCCGAAGCTCTAGAACCGTCATTGATTATATGACAACCGAAGCTCTAGAACCGTCATTGATTATATGACAGCCGAAGCTCTAGAACCGTCATTGATTATATGACAGCCGAAGCTCTAGAACCGTCATTGATTATATGACAGCCGAAGCTCTAGAACCGTCATTGATTATATGACAGCCGAAGCTCTAGAACCGTCATTGATTATATTACAGCCGAAGCTCTAGAACCGTCATTGATTATATGACAGCCGAAGAAAGACGTCACGTTGTCAGCCAAGACGCCAAGTGCAATAGACTATACTCAGACTCCTTTTTGGCAATAGCCAAAACAAAGACATGAGATAAAAGGAGCAGGCCATTCAAAGATGACGCAAAGTAAAGGGTCTTAAACGACACACTTTACAAACGGGGGGGGGGGGGGGGTGCCTGACGTACACAACACCACAGCTGCCTAACATAACGCTTTCCATGATTAATACAAAACATGGTTTTTAGTGACGTCACAGCCGTGTTAAGAAAAAGGGCATCTATTTAGGCCATCAAGCTGTAGCGGGCTTTTCTGATTAACAAAACTTTTCGTTCGAAAAATTCCGAAATCTTGTTCACGATGTTTTCTTAATAAGTGAGCTTCAATGAAAGAGTGCACAGTGATGCAATCAACTTGAAAGCCTGTGATGCGATTGGCAACTGGTAATTTATTTTGAAAATAAACAGAATTTTACGTATTTGTTGTCACCAACTAAATGCACTATTTATTTTAAAAAACACTATATGGTTCCTTAAAATATTTGGTAAACACCCATTTTTTAAGGAAACATATAGGGTTTTTAACAATAAATAGTGCATTCAGTTGGTGACTTAACAATAATTGTGAAAAATGCACGGTGATTATAGAATAAAGAGTTATACGTAATTTATTTAATTACTACGGTTGTTATTGTAGTTAGTTACTTTTAAGGAACTTCCTTTCTATACGACAAATATGCTACATGTTCACGGAGCTTATTTTATTAACAATTGTTATGTTCCTAAGTCGGTAATTATGCTTATGAAGACAAAACTTTGCCGTTGAATTTCCTACAGGATATTTGTTAAAAGAAACCAAAATGATTTGCGAAATATTTTGCTCAGTTACAAAAGATAAGGCAATAAATTTAAAATGGAGAAAATATGAACTGTCTCAAAAACGCAAGAAATGTAATAAGGGAAAGAAAATTGGAGAAAAATGATGTCATAATATGGAAGAGAGAAATGTAATAAGGGAAAGAAAATTGCGAGAAAAATGATGTCATAATATGGAAGAGAGAAATGTAATAAGGGAAAGAAAATTGCGAGAAAAAATGATGTCATAATATGGAAGAGAGAAATGTAATAAGGGAAAGAAAATTGCGAGAAAAAATGACGTCATAATATGGAAGAGAGAAATGTAATAAGGGAAAGAAAATTGCGAGAAAAAATGACGTCATAATATGGAAGAGAGAAATGTAATAAGGGAAAGAAAATTGCGAGAAAAAATGATGTCATAATATGGAAGAGAGAAATGTAATAAGGGAAAGAAAATTTTCGAGAAAAATGATGTCATAATATGGAAGAGAGAAATGTAATAAGGGAAAGAAAATTGCGAGAAAAATGATGTCATAATATGGAAGAGAGAAATGTAATAAGGGAAAGAAAATTGCGAGAAAAAATGACGTCATAATATGGAACAGAGAAATGTAATAAGGGAAAGAAAATTGCGAGAAAAAATGACGTCATAATATGGAAGAGAGAAATGTAATAAGGGAAAGAAAATTGCGAGAAAAAATGATGTCATAATATGGAAGAGAGAAATGTAATAAGGGAAAGAAAATTGCGAGAAAAAATGATGTCATAATATGGAAGAGAGAAATGTAATAAGGGAAAGAAAATTGCGAGAAAAAATGATGTCATAATATGGAACAGAGAAATGTAATAAGGGAAAGAAAATTGCGAGAAAAAATGACGTCATAATATGGAACAGAGAAATGTAATAAGGGAAAGAAAATTGCGAGAAAAATGACGTCATAATATGGAACAGAGAAATGTAATAAGGGAAAGAAAATTGCGAGAAAAAATGACGTCATAATATGGAACAGAGAAATGTAATAAGGGAAAGAAAATTGCAGAAAAAATGATGTCATAATATGGAAAGAGGAAATGTAATAAGGGAAAGAAAATTGCGAGAAAAAATGATGTCATAATATGAAAGAAGAGAAAAATGTAATAAGGGAAAGAAAATTGCGAGAAAAATGACGTCAATAATATGGAACAGAGAAATGATAATAAGGGAAAGAAAATTGCGAGAAAAATGACGTCATATATGGATATGGAACAGAAGAAATGTAATAAGGGAAAGAAAATTGCGAGAAAAATGACGTCATAATATGGAACAGAGAAATGTAATAAGGAAAGAAAATTGCGAGAAAAATGACGTCATAATATGGAACAGAGAAATCGAGAATGGAGTTGAAATTACAAAAGTATTGTCTTGTATAGACCAAATATAAAGCTGAAAGTGTAAAGCAACAAAAGCAATGTTTGGCACACAAGTGTGAGAAAAGTGAAGAGTAATAAGATAAATTTATATCTAATACAGAGCGTGATAAAAATGGCCGAGAATTAATGGTCAATGAAATGACGAAATATGTTAATAAATTACAACACCGTACTGCAAAACGTCAGGCAGTATTATACGAACAATGTGGGGAACATAATAGAAACTTATGTTGTAATCCAGATAAAAGGAAAGAGATAAAACTTAGATGAAATTCTGCACAGGCGGGGCAACGTGCTTCATTATTTGGAAAGGATAAATGAAGGACTGTGGTTAACGGAAAGTTATAGAGCATTCTTGTTAGATAAAATTACTGCAGAACTCAAACAACTTGTTGGTCTGCTTTGAACATTTTGACTACAGAACTGTGGAAGGATATATTAGCACAATATAAAGTTTCTAATTCCATAAAAACGGGATTTGAATTAAATTCTTAAAAATGGCGTTAGAAACTAACTAACTAACTCCATGGAGCAGAATCCTTCTTGAGAAGCTAACAGGTAGTCATCTAGTCAAGAAATTCTTCCGCGTTTTATGGAACCCGAAGGTTCATTACCGCACTCACAAAAGCCCGCCACCTGTCCCTATCCTGAGCTGGCGTTAGAAATGAATGCGAAAATTATGGGAGTCATCAGCCTAATGAAGGTCACCTATAAAATATTTACAATAAACTTAACAATAAACATAATTCAAAATACGTTAGAGGCTCCGGTATTAGAAGAAAAAACAAGAAAGGCTGTAAGAAATAGACGCGAGTTCAACATGGAAATATGTTTAGCATTAATGGGCCTGTATAAGCATTGATAGAGCAAATTATAACTGAATTATATAAAATACTGTACAGTGTGGTCCGATTAAACTGGAACAATACAAATACAGTTACAGGCATTACAAAAAAAATGGATTTTATTTAATTCTTGAGGACTTTGAGGAATTCATGGCAACTGCCGTGCAGTATATGATCGTCCTTTGAGATTACAGCTTCTGCGTCCCTCCCTTGTGACACTTCTAAAAAACTTACTGCCTCCATCTTCAGAGTGACTAAATTGGTACATATGGTGGTGAATTGATGGCTGGAAGGAAATATATCTGTTATTTGGGAAGGTTTGTGGGAATTTGACCAATCACAGTTAGGAAAGAAGAAAGAAAGGAAGGGACTTTACCGTGTCTGTGGGACTTCAGAATTCCAAAACGACCTTTTTCAGGGCCTGATAGAGTGTAATGTGTGAAAAAAGTTTGACCTTTGGGAAGTGTGCTGTGGTCAGTGATATCTTTTATTCATTTTGGATGTCGCTAGTGAAATAAGGTAGTGGTGGCCCCAAGGGAGAAACTATTGAGTGTTTGGAATTTAATTAATTATGGGCCTCAAAAGTGGTGCAGTTTAGCACCAACTTTGTGCCATTTGCAGGGCAATGACACATTTCAACACACTTCTTATCACAATGACAAAGACAAACAGCTCGTGGCCAAATATCCTCTTCTTCGACGATTGTTTAATCATATTAATGCAGCATCATTGGAAAAGTAAATATCACTTTTCCATCCAATGAAATACGCAAAATGTATCATTACGCGCTTTCGCAATATTGCGAAAATTTTCTCTCTGTCCTTTCGTCCTTCTGTCTTTCTGTCTGTTTGTCTGCCTCTCTGTCTGTCCGTCCGCCAGGCCGCATGTAACATCTCGGCTCCCACTGGATAGATTTTTATAAAATTTGATATTTGAGTGTTTTTCGAAAATCTGTGAAGAAAATTGAACTTTCTTTAAAATCTGACAACAATAACGGTACGTTACATGAAGACCTATGTACATTTATGATAACATCTCACTGAATCCTTCTCAGTAAGAGAAATACTTCATTAAATTTGCATATAAAATCAAAACACACATTTTTTGTTCAAAAAAATTTTTTTTTTCCGAAAATCGTGCCGTTTATGAGATAATGTGGAAAAATATGGTACAGCCGGACAGGCAACAGATGACAATATAATACGGCGCATGCGCTTTGTATGCTGGATAACTAAGGCTACAGACACACACCCGGAATATGTAATACTTATTGCGTTTCCACATCAACAATGGTTACGCGAACGCGCCTCAATGTTGCGTTTATACGTACATTGCCTGTCTTGTTTTATAATCTCAGTTTAAGAAGATGCAGACTTTGGCCTTTATAAGCAAGAACACAGCAAGGTCTGGGCTCACGTAAAATGACCAGCTCTTATGTATATTTCCAAACAAATAAGTTGGATATGACTTAGACTTCGATAGTTACAGTGTCACGTGCGTAGTTGTGAAGGCAGCTGTTTGGAATGAAGACTAATTAGAAGGGAAATGGGTAAACGAAGCTATCCTTCATAATTAGGTATGTTGTTGTTTGTCCCTTGTCGCTCCAACGCGGAGCATAAGGCCTCCTTTCGGAGGTTTCTATGGTCATGTGCGTTGATGTAGTGAGTGACCAGCCCACTGACCGCACATAGGTCGACTACCTAATCTGATGTTGTCCGCCAGAGACATCTGGGCAGGCCAGTCAGGAGACTTGGGTGAGAAAATTTACACCGCCCGAAGTTTGCTTTACGAGTATTCAGTTATATCAGTTCTATGTCATGCCCGTAAGGTTCTTTTATATGCCGTGAATCTACGACATGGGACCGACGGCTTTACTTCCCCTCCGAAGGAAGTTGTGCTACGGATTTTTATCACCCTTAAAAATCCATCGGGATCGAACCCGCGAACCTTGGGTCCAGTGGCGAGCACGCTAACCACTAGTCCACCGAGGGCGACATAATTAGGTATAGGGCTTGTTAAATATATGTTGTTGAATACTCCTGAAACAAGAAAAGTGAAAATGGAACTACTTTGTAAAAACTACCTGGATATGAATTGCGAAGTAGCATATAGGAAGGTAATTAATTGTTTAAATAAAACAAAATTAAGAAACTTGTCAAGGTATTTAGAATACTAGTCTTTTGGGACAGGATGCAGTAAAGCAAAGCAATTCCATTACAGGCCTGGACAGGCCCTTAGGGTTCCAGGAGGTTGAGGCTCACAGATTTATAGACAATCGGCACATGAAGGTGGTAAGTTGTCAGCCCTACGCATCGGCCACCTTTACCTCCCAGGAAATATTCCTGGTACTCATTTCTGTTACAGGCTGAGTCGACCCTAGGGTCATAGTGCGACCGTAAGGATTATGTCAATGAAAAGTACCAATGACACCATCGGGAATCGAAACCGCGACTTTCAGGCTTGAAGAGCAATGCCTCCACTAACTGCCCACAGACTGGTAAATAGTGACCGAAATTTCAGAGAAGATTTCTACCTCCATCTTGCAACTGGCACGTTGTCATGTCCCAGAATATTTTAATATTTATAAAAATGTTATTGTGAACAAGCACACTATTCTTTCCTTTTTTTTCTGTCTTTACATTCACTATATGCATTCCATTTTCCATTTTCACCACATCACCCCATTTCAACATCCGCTACTGTGGCAGCGCAGGAAGTGCCTTCACACAATAACACAAACTTCAGATCCATTACGTTGGCATCGCCATGTTAAAAATAAAGGAATCGTTCCGAATATACATGGAAGTGGTAAACTGAATGTAAGACAGACTCAAGTTCATTCATTCTGTAGTCTGTCTTACGACAGGTCCGTAGCCTCTTCCAAAGCGAGTTCTCCACAGGGTGCGATCTAGTGCTTCCTCTTTCAATTTCCAGTATCTTCTCTTTTCCTTAAGGTCATCCAGTAGCTGCTTACGTCTTCTCCCTCGTCTTCCCGTCATTTCTATCCTTCCCTCTAACTTTCCTTCAACCACATGTTTCAGAAGGCAGTTTCTACGCAAGATGTGACCAATCCAGTTAGCCTTTCTTCTTTTTATTGTATGTACGATATTCCTCTCCTCCTTCACTCTATGTAATACTTCTTCATTTCTCACACGATCGGTCCAACTGACCTTCTCCATTCTTCTCCAGCACCACATATCAAAACTTTTCAGATACTTCTGATCTACTTTCCGAAGTGTCCACGTTTCAGCACCACACAAAGCTATGAGACTCAAGTAACATTTAAATATTACGACAAACGAAAAATATGTTACGTTACATAATGGTATCACGTTCATACTCAGGTACCACCTGTTAGAAACGTACTTATCACAAAGCAGTAAGTGCTTTTAGAAGGCCGTGCCATGGCTCAGGCGGTTAGTCGCCGGCCTCTCACCGCGGAGGTCCGGGTTCGATGCCGATCCCAGTGGCAGTGCGGTCTAAGGCGTGGGTCTTCGGCCGCTCGCTTACTAGGATCGTGGGTTCGAATCTCACCGGGGGCATGGATGTCTGTGTTGTGTTTGTTGAAAGGACGGTAGTATGGAACGTAAAGTGACATGAAGGACGAAAGGATATAAAAACATTACAAAAATGGATCAAAGGGGAAAAACCCCGGACAGAACAAAAAAAAAACCCTGGGTCAGTCCATGTGGTGATTTTTTGTGGACAAAGTGGCACTGGGACAGGATTTTCCCCGAGTACTTCAGTTTTCCCCTGTCAATTTCATTCCACCGGTGTTCCATTATTTGTAAAAATGGAAAAAAAAACTGATTATCTTTCTTTTAATCTTCATCACAGGGTTGCACAATAAACCTCAAGGCTGCGGTGCGTCCGTAGCATCTGCTGCGGGGCCCTTCACAAAAAAAATTGCTTTCAGATGTGAAACAGTCTGCGAAGTTATTTTCGATAAGGAAATATTTCATTTATATTGCTATTTGAACTGTTGCAATCGGAGAAAGCCATGCTGTTAACTTAGTCGACCTTCTGTAATATTTCCGTGTTTTAACAAATTCCAGATTTGTTAAGACATTTTCACTTATTGTTACCGAAAAAGTTACAAGTGCCCTCGATACAATCAGCATTATACAGGGCATACACAAAAGAATGGTGCGGTTTTAATAGTGTTCACTATTAAAACCGCACCATTCTTTTGTGTATGCCCTGTACATGCTCATTGTGTTGGACAAACTACATTTTCTGTGACATTCAATAGGTTATGACCTCCCGGGAGCATGCGTCAGGAAGTACATATATATCCATAGCCTTCCAGATCAAATTTAAGTACATTAAAGTAAATAAACACATAAGACGACAATTTAAATGATAAAAATCTTTTTGAAGGAAACGCAGATGTCCGACGCCTTTTAAACGATCAAAATATCTTCACTGTTTTAAAATATTCAGCTGAATTAACTTTTCTTAATAACCACTCGTCGATCCCAGTGGCCGAGCGGTCTAAGGCGTCGGTCTTCGGCCGCTCGCTTGCTGGGATTGCGGGTTCGAATCCCACCGGGGGCATGGATGTCTGTTTGTTGTGAGTGTTGTGTGTTGTCAGGTAGAGGTCTCTGCGACGGGCTTATCACTCGTCCAGAGGAGTCCTACCGACTGTGGTGTGTCTAAAGAGTGTGACCATAAAACCTCGATGAAAATGAGGAGGCCCAGGCCCATATAAGGCTGTCGAGCCATAGAAGAAGAAGAATAACAACTCGTCATAGCTCACTCTTGCCACAGTTTGAACTAGAATGTTTCTTTTGGGTGAGAAACGTTTGGAACAGGTGGAAAAAAAAAATTTGTCGGTCTGATAAGAAAGAAATATTACGTCACAGCGAAATTATCACTGTGACGTCATTCTTTAAAAATGGCTTAATCTGGTGACATATACACTTTGAGTACGCATAACAATGCAAAAGCAAATTGCGATAGCCGAAACAATAGTCTACATTACGGTGCACAGAATATGATAGAGTGAAGTAAGACTTTGTAAACAGCAAAGACACAGAGCACAGAGTGACGTAATTTAATTTAATATGCTTATTATTTAAGTCCAGAATTGCCGTGGCAAAAGCAGCATTCAACAACAAGAAGAATCTTTTCACCAGCAAACTGGATTAAATTTAAACAAGAAACTAGTAAAGTGCTACATTTGGAGCGTAGCTTTGTGTGGTGCTGAAACGTAGACACTTGGGAAAGTGGATCAGAAGTATCTGGAAAGTTTTGAATGTGGTGCTGGAGAAGAATGGAGAAGATCAGTTGGACCGATCGTGTGAGAAATGAAGAAGTATTACACAGAGTGAAGGAGGAGAGGAATATCGTACATACAATAAAAAGAAGAAAGGCTAACTGGATTGGTCACATCTTGCGTAGAAACTGCCTTCTGAAACATGTGATTGAAGGAAAGTTAGAAGGAAGGATAGAAATGACGGGACGACGAGGGAGAAGACGTAAACAGCTACTGGATGACCTTAAGGAAAAGAGAAGATACTGTAAATTGAAAGAGGAAGCACTAGATCGCACCCTGTGGAGAACTCGCTTTGGAAGAGGCTACGGACCTGTCGAAGACAGACTGCAGAATGAATGAAATTATTTCAGTCTTGTTGGCTATGAAATAAGTTAAAATATTTGAAAGTCCTAGCATTGGATAGCAGGATAATATTAAAAGGGGTTTAAAGAAATGGGATGGGAAGGCATGTACTGGACTAAACTGGCTCAGAATAGGGACAAATGGCGGGCTCTTGTAAACACAGTAATGAAGCTTTGGGTTCCATAAAATGCGACGAATTTTTTGACTAACTGAGGACCTGTTAGTTGTTATTCAGTCAGTACTTTAGCAATAAAACAAGCAGTTTAACGATAAAAATACGAGACACGGGCTCCGCATTAAGCGTTCATTTCATGCACAAGTCCCCAAAACGATGCTAATCAATCAGACACTCGCGATTACAGGAGGAAGTGACGTCAGCTGGTCTTATCAAACTGACAACCTCCCAGTCTTTCGAAATCAGGCTTGCAGAGCGCCGTATAGATATACTACACGCCTCACTCTAGTGGAGGAGAAGTTGCAGCTCCAGCACGGCGCTGGCAATCAACTGAACCAGTACTAAGGGCACAACCGATGGTTCTGAGAGATGTTCCATTGACAAACACTAGCTGATCATATAAACACGCAATTTCTACATACCCATAATCCAATTCATTAACAGGCGTGCCAAAAACTATGTCTTGCGGGATTTGAGGTTTTTCACAGTTATAGTTATGAAACCTCATCTGTTTTGAGTACGACTTGTGCAGTTCGCCGAGCAGTTCCGGTGTTTTAGACAAAAGTTATGCTTTCGAAACGTCGGTATACACTCACCCAACGAGTCGCAGTCATATACTCCCGGACTAAGTCCTAAAATTGTATACTTTTTTTTTAATTTTATAATTGACAACATTGTGATTGTGTATTCGTCAGGGGATCCAAATAAAATTTATATTGTGTATCGGGTAAAATTTTCCGTAAGATATTTAGAGAACCGAGGAGTTTTCTCGAGATACAGGAGTGGGTATTACGAGGAAAGGAAACCTAGAGGAAAACGGCGTAAGCCGAATGCTGGTTCTCTTCCAACGTACTTTTTATGGGATATATACAAAAGCATCTCAAAGAATGCCTCTCGTGAGCCTGGGACAAATAATTGTAAATGTTTGACGTCTGAGGTTCTCACAGCGACGCAATCGATCACCGTTTTCCTGGGATTTGACGCTGTATCACTGGGTAAATTGATTCCCGACGTTTCGAAGAAACGTGTCATATTCATTTTTCAGATGCATTTTCGTGGGCATTAATTCCTTGAATTTGAAGGTAATATAATTTTGTGAAAGGGTAGTAATTAAACATCCAAGAACACGACGACATGTCCCAAAAATGCCTATGTCTTTCTCTGTGTGACGTACGCACAGTGCTACTGACAGTGAAGTTAGGTGTGTGTGTAGAAGAAGTACAGACACACCCACAAAACCAGCGTCTTAGTGCGTTAAGACGTTGTTACATGTATCATTCCCCAAATGCTTTGTATAAATAATTTCCTTTGTGATATTAGTTGACCTTTCTCCCAGACGTTTCTACTAATCTGAAACATCTAACTAGCTCTAGAAATAAGTTTGCACCTCCGCTTATATTCTGTTACTAAATGACAATATTTCTGTGTAAATAATCAGAACAACCGCGAAGCCTCATAGCTACGTAGCTATATGTTACCTTCCAGTTAATTGTTTCATTCGAGTTTGGATAAATAATTTTTGAAGTTGTGTTTTAAAACTGGTTTGTCGTATATTTAAAAAAAAAACAAATCCTGTGGTCGCTGCGACAGACGGATACTTGTTTGGGTTGCCACGACAACGAACGTAGGTGATGTTCGTTTTATGCTGTAAAACCTGTTAGGTAGTCTTTGTGGTCGGCTGGCCTATAAAGGTAATTAAAATTTTGGTATTCATACCCAACACGAACCTGGAAATGTAACCTTAGAAATGGAGCAGTTTTGTGGCTCTAACAGAAAAATGCTTTGAAAATACAAGCTTACGTGTTGACGGTTATTAAACACCGCGAACAAAACAGGTCTAACTTATTTTCCGAAATCATACAGCTCTCGTGAATTCAAAAATGAAACATAAATTTCAAAAATATAATTCTTTAAGAAAATACTTATTTTCATTATGTTTGTACTAAGATTATCTTAAATAAACGGCCAGCCTAATTCAAAATGCGAGAATTTAAAAATCAGTTTTAAGCGTCACATTAATTTGATTATGTCTGCTACATGACATAATTTGCATCTTGCCCTAATATCTACAAAAATATTTTCGTTATCTTAATTAAATACGAGGGAGCAATTACATAGAGTGAAATGTCCCTTAATGTCAAGAAAGGAGTTTTAAGACAAAGCCCTTTCTGCACTTTATTACCATTATAAACACAGTCTAGAAGAGGGAGGTAAAGTTGGGATGAGAGTATTTTTAACATATGTGATGTGAAATGAAGCAAGTCATTCCTTGTTTTTAGTGTGAAACAGGAAGATGGTGATAAAAGACAGCACTGCCTTAGGTTTAGGCAGCTCTTACGACTTAATTTGAGATCTGTTAAAATTATGTGTCTATGTTTTAATTCAGTTATGCAACTGTTTTATTCTAATATTCAGTGTTTGTGTTTTCAGCCTGAGATTACAAATCGCCTTCCTTAAAGCAAATTTGTTTATGTTACTTAAGTGTATAATTTAAACAAATCACGTTTTATCAAGTCTTTCCACGAAAATTTGTTTCTTAATTCTTTGCTTCTTTCATCCACTTAGGAGAGACACGATGGAAAATTAAATGCGAGGATATCTCAAGCAAGTATTGGAGTATAGAGTACGAGGTTACTGACGTCACGAAGAGGGACGAATGTCTCGTATATAAACAAATTGAAGAAAATTTACGAAGGTAATTTAATCATCGAAATTGTTCTGAGTTAAATTAAAATTAAAACCAACTTGATGTAAACTCATTATTAAAAAAAAACTTTAATAGTAGATTAATTAACCCGACATGTTTCGGTCAGGTACGTGACCATCTTCAGGGGTATACTACATTAAATTGCGTAGTCCATATGTTAAACACACATAAGATATGAGCTATAAGGTCTCGTCGTATATAAAGTTTTTCACAAGTCACTAAAAATCACTAAAAACTTGTTTAAAAAATAGTCTAACATTTGTAATCCCACAATAGTTCCACGTTTTATAAAACTTATAGCACTGTTGTTGTATAACACTTAAGCATATTCACTTATGCGTCCTGTTATGCATATCGAAGTATGTCTCGTAGAGACGGTGTGTAGTGTACCTTTTATTGTAGATTTTCTATGATTTGACATAATATCCCAGACTTCAAATCATAGAAAATCTACAATAAAAGGTACACTACACACCGTCTCTACGAGATATACTTCGATATGCAAAACAGGACGCATAAGTGAATATGCTTAAGTGTTATACAACAACAGTGCTATAAGTTCTATAAAAGTTGGAACTATTGTGGGATTACAAATGTTGGCTATTTTTTAAAAAAGTTTTTAGTGATTTTTAGTGACTTTGAAAAACTTTATATACGACGAGATATCTTATGTGTGTTTAACATATGGACTACGCAATTTAATGTAGTATACCCCTGAAGATGGTCAGGTACCTGACCGAAACATGTCGGGTTAATTAATCTACTAATAATAATAATAATAACCAAGGCTCAACAGCCCTATATGGGCTCGGGCCTCCTCTTGCCTCCTCTTTCCGAGGTTACTAAGTCGTGTGCATTCGTGGCAGTTGGTGACTGGCCAACTGGCCGCGCTACTATTCTATCGATCCTGATGTGTCCGCAGGCAGTCAGGAGAATTGGGTGAGAAATGGAGGCTTTGAATTTAGCTTACGTAACATTTTTATTCTTTTATATGCCGTAAATTTACGACATGGGATCGACGGCTTTACTTCCCCTCCGAAGGAAGTTGTGCTCCGCATTTTTTATCACCCTTAAAAATCCATCGACCTCGGTCGGGATCGAACCCGCGAACCCTGGGTCCAGTGGCGAGCACGCTAACCACTAGTCCACCGAGGGCGACTATTAATATACTATTAAAGTTTTTTAATAGTGATTGTGCATCAAGTTGGTTGTTCTGAGTTATAAACTCAGCACAATGTCACTCTAAACCATTAAAATAATCAGTCCTTTTAATATAAATGTAATATTTATATAAATATACATCTTCATAATCAGGAGAAGAACAGGAATTCAAATAGATACTCTAAAATACAATTACGTCTGCACGACCACACAGCACACACTTGCATCTCTTTATATCAAATGACGACCTGAATACACACAATGATATACTGTACGAGCTCTCCCAACAGGGAGCATTTCCATGGAAACAAGCTGACCTCTTTCCATAAAACATGACAAAGTAAATTATGAAAATGTCACAGCCCAAGCCCCAGCTTAGCTACGAAGTAACAGTAATTCACCCGCTATTTATCCGCTTCCTCTCTTCCTGTCTTCTACCACAATTCTCTGAAAATCAAACTACTTTGCACCTGTTATAAACTATACGTAGCTAACAAAAACTTGAACAGGCAATCTAATTCTTAAAATAAATTCTGTACGACGTACTTTGCGATTCACATCTGTTGTAATAAAACAGTTCGTCTAAAGATTTGACCGAAATTCGTGATGTTTTGCCTTGTAACAAAACTGTTGTTTAATCCCTTGAAGCCCAGTGGTTACTATATGTACCACCATGTTTAACATTCACAAATTCTACGTTCTGCCCACAGTGTATTTATGTGTTTTGTGTGGATCTCAGAACAAACAGCGATTATTTCACTGTACAGCATTAACTGACTGGTTTGTATAACTGAGACGGAGTGTGTTTACTGCGCGGTACGGACTGTATTTATGTGTTTTGTGTGGATCTCAGAACAAACAGCGATTATTTGACTGTACAACATTAACTGACTGGTTTGTATAACTGAGACGGAGTGTGTTTACTGCGCGGTAGGGACTGTATTTATGTGTTTTGTGTGGATCTCAGAACAAACAGCGATTATTTCACTGTACAGCATTAACTGACTGGTTTGTATAACTGAGACGGAGTGTGTTTACTGCGCGGTACGGACTGTATTTATGTGTTTTGTGTGGATCTCAGAACAAACAGCGATTATTTCACTGTACAGCATTAACTGACTGGTTTGTATAACTGAGACGGAGTGTGTTTACTGCGCGGTACGGACTGTATTTATGTGTTTTGTGTGGATCTCAGAACAAACAGCGATTATTTCACTGTACAGCATTAACTGACTGGTTTGAATAACTGAGACGGAGTGTGTTTACTGCGCGGTACGGACTGTATTTATGTGTTTTGTGTGGATCTCAGAACAAACAGCGATTATTTCACTGTAAAGCATTAACTGACTGGTTTGTATAACTGAGACGGAGTGTGTTTACTGCGCGGTACGGACTGTATTTATGTGTTTTGTGTGGATCTCAGAACAAACAGCGATTATTTCACTGTACAACATTAACTGACTGGTTTGTATAACTGAGACGGAGTGTGTTTACTGCGCGGTACGGACTGTATTTATGTGTTTTGTGTGGATCTCAGAACAAACAGCGATTATTTCACTGTACAACATTAACTGACTGGTTTGTATAACTGAGACGGAGTGTGTTTACTGCGCGGTACGGACTGTATTTATGTGTTTTGTGTGGATCTCAGAACAAACAGCGATTATTTCACTGTACAGCATTAACTGACTGGTTTGTATAACTGAGACGGAGTGTGTTTACTGCGCGGTACGGACTGTATTTATGTGTTTTGTGTGGATCTCAGAACAAACAGCGATTATTTCACTGTACAGCATTAACTGACTGGTTTGTATAACTGAGACGGAGTGTGTTTACTGCGCGGTACGGACTGTATTTATGTGTTTTGTGTGGATCTCAGAACAAACAGCGATTATTTCACTGTACAACATTAACTGACTGGTTTGTATAACTGAGACGGAGTGTGTTTACTGCGCGGTACGGACTGTATTTATGTGTTTTGTGTGGATCTCAGAACAAACAGCGATTATTTCACTGTACAACATTAACTGACTGGTTTGTATAACTGAGACGGAGTGTGTTTACTGCGCGGTACGGACTGTATTTATGTGTTTTGTGTGGATCTCAGAACAAACAGCGATTATTTCACTGTACAACATTAACTGACTGGTTTGTATAACTGAGACGGAGTGTGTTTACTGCGCGGTACGGACTGTATTTATGTGTTTTGTGTGGATCTCAGAACAAACAGCGATTATTTCACTGTACAACATTAACCGACTGGTTTGTATAACTGAGACGGAAGAATTGTCATGGCTAAAGCAGCATTCAACAACAAGAAGAATCTTTTCACCAGCAAACTGGACTTAAATTTAAGGAAGAAACTAGTAAAGTGCTACATTTGGAGCATAGCTTTGTGTGGTGCTGAAACGTAGACACTTCGGAAAGTAGATCAGAAGTATCTGGAAAGTTTTGAAATGTGGTGCTGGAGAAGAATGGAGAAGATCAGTTGGACCGATCGTGTGAGAAATGAAGAAGTAGGAGAAGGAAGAGAGGAATATCGTACATACAATAAAAAGAAGAAAGGCTAACTGGATTGGTCACATCTTGCGTAGAAACTGCCTTCTGAAACATGTGATTGAAGGAAAGTTAGAGGGAAGGATAGAAATGACGGGAAGACGAGGGAGAAGACGTAAGCAGCTACTGGATGACCTTAAGGAAAAGAGAAGATACTGGAAATTGAAAGAGGAAGCACTAGATCGCCCCCTGTGGCGAACTCGCTTTGGAAGAGGCTACGGACCTGTCGTAAGACAGACTGCAGAATGAAATAAAATCCTATAATGTGTTAATTGTTTTAGGGTTTTCTGTGTCCTTGACCGTTACGTAAGGGGTGTGTTTTATTAGAACTGTCTTGTTTACCGCGTAGTGCTCTATTGCCAGGGTAGGGCAGTACCGACCAAGCTATGGGCTGGACGGGACATAGTTCGAATCCCAGTTGGAGGAGATTGTCTCATGACCCAACACGTTAATGCCGGCTCTGGAGCCCAACCAGCCTCCAGTTTGATGGATACCGAGATTCTTTCCCAGGCGTAAAGTAGCCGAATCGTGACGCTGACCACTCACCTCCGTCTAATGCCGAAGTAGAGATTAAATGTAGCTACTCCCCCTCTGTGGTTTCATAGCATGTACAGAACACCTGTTTGTTACCCTTTACTGTACGGCCAGTGTACATCTGTTCATGCATAAATGCTAACTTTGGACAGCCATTAATAGCAGGCTTGAGGATTTATGTGTAACAATGACAGCAGTGAATATCCATGTTTGTTTCGATATGTTTACGTTTTATATTCTCGCGGTAGCGTCCTTGAATCGGCGCTAAGCATCTTGCAGAAAGAATTTGAAAATTTCGTATGTATTTCACTTTAATACGTATTTAAATAATTATGTAAATCAAACGCCAGATGCGGCCCTAAACTTCCAGCGGCAACGAATTAACCGGTTAATATTTCAGTTTTTTTTTGTCGCTCTCTAAAAAAAATTAATGTTACTTCAAGCAAAATTACTTTTGGTGTTGCTAAAATGATTTTAGTGCTTTCTCGTTTCATTTCCCGTCGGCTGAAGAAGAATTTGTGTAGCTTTTAAAGGCAGAATAAATATTAACCTTATATCTGCTGGCGATATAGAATTTGTAAGGAGATTCTACGTTAATTACAGTGAGCAATGAGTAAGGCAATTCTATCCGGTCACGTTATTAGCTGTGCTTTAACGAAATTGTATTTTTTTGTGTTATTCTTACCGCGTACTTTTTTATTATTTTGGTTTTATTCGACAAATGTACAATTTTAGTTTCTATCATTAAATACATATATTACATTGAAAATGGTCCAACATGTTTCGAAACTTATATGAGGTTCATCTTCAGGAACATCTGTTTTAAATTACACCAGCTCTTCTTCAAAGGTACATGTTAGGTTATACACTATAAAATGTTGTCTTTGTTGTCTTGTGGTTACTATATATATCAGGTTGTACGTTCGCTTGTGGAACACAAATACAACCTGATATACAGGGCATACACAAAAGAATGGTGCGGTTTCAAAAGTGAATAACAAATTTATTTCTCACCTTACACGGGCACAACATACACCGTCAGCGGCGGCAACTGTCCAAGTTTCTCATTTGGTAATTACAATCCTTCAATGTGTGCACCCTTGGTCACACGACACACATCCACACGGTAATCAAACTCATCCCAGACCCGGTGTAGCATGTCCGCTGTAATGGCCTGCAGTGCATGCGTTATCCGATCACGAATTTCATGGATGGACGTGGGCAATGGTGGTACATAAACGCTGTCTTTAACGAACCCCCAAAGAAAGAAATCGCACGGTGTAAGATCTGGCGAACGGGGTGGCCAAGGGAGAAGGTTCTTGTCTCCATTTGCAGCAGCACGTCCGATCCAGCGATGTGGAAGAACACGATTGAGAAGCACTCGTACATTCCTGTGAAAATGAGGGGGGGGGAGCATGAGAAGCGAACTGCTGGTAGCGCATTAGAAACTTGGACAGTTGCCGCCGCTGACGGTGTATGTTGTGCCCGTGTAATGTGAGATATAAACTTTTTATTCACTTTTGAAACCGCACCATTCTTTTGTGTATGCCCTGTATATAGTAACCACAAGACAACAAATACAACATTTTATAGTGTATAACCTAACATGTACCTTTGCAGAAGGGCTGGTGTAATTTAAAAGAGATGTCCCTGAAGATGAACCTCATATAAGTTTCGAAACATGTTGGACCATCTTCAGTGAAATATATGTACTGAATAATAGAAAATAAAATTGTACGTTTGTCGAATAGAACCAAATAAATAACTGTATTCTTTCCTTAATTTCAGGCTTCCGCCGCGATGTTGATGTAATCTTTGGTCTTTTGGGTGATTACACGGATAAATAATTACCTCACGACGCCGTGTAATCACCAAAAAGACCACAGATTACAACTGTATTCTTTGCATGTATTGTTTTCTGTGTCAAACGACCACCTGCACGTCTCTACACAATCTGACTATTCTCACAACTTAATTCGCCCTTTGTTCTTTCAAGGTTATTGCATATGCGAGAAGCAGGACATAAGAATTGTGGTGTAATGAATGAATAATAGCGGTAGATTTATCCTTTTGAGTTTTGATGTTAGGTTTAAATTTTGAGTTAGGTATTTGGTTGAATGTTGCTGACATTGCCACTGGAGGTACTGCAGTGCAGTGAACGTTGGTTCACCGCACTTCGAAGTATGCTGAGGCGGGAATTACTTAATTGTTTATATAAGGAGATTCCGCGAGGCAAACGTCCTCATTCACGTTTCAGAAATTTTGTAAAGACGACATTAAGCTCCTGCAAGTTACTTCGGCGATGATGATAAATACTGGTTTATGGCTGTGCGTGCAAGGTAAGTGAGCTGTATTGAATTTTATATTTGCTTTGAAAACGATTACTGAAACGGAGCACTTTTGGTGTATTTATACTTTGGTGACAGAATTTGAAATTCTAAATTTGTTTAGCAACGCGGCGTTAAAATTCATTAAGAGGGCAAGCAGTTAATTTAACTTTTATGTGGCAATTTAACTGTGAAATTGTTAGCTAAGTTTTATTGTAAATTTATTTATTTTGTATATAATACAGGTTATGTTATCTAAACTTTAAATCGACTGTATTATTTCGATACGTTGACAATTACCTGTGGGGCGTATCGAGCAAGGTGTAGGCTACTGTTCGCCTACTGGTGGCAGCGAAATTAGAAATAGGGAATCCAGCGATTGCCTTATCGGTCGCTACCGATAGAACCTGCTTCAGAGAATTGAGCTGTACGGTAGCAACACTCTGGGGTAGGCACTACAGTGGCAATTTACCTTCTGTCTGTGACTTCCGTACTAAACCAATTTTTTCGCGGATGTTCACAAGAAAGATACAGAGGAATTGAGATCTGGTGAAGAGGGGGGGCCGGCCCCCCCCCCCCCCCCCGCCTCCAGGACGATGCAGCAATATTAATAACAGCAGTTATGTTACTTTGTCCACAAAATGAGCTGGACTGACTGCAGAATGGCGCGAAGATCAAATGGAGAGCTTAAACGGGAGAGTTCAATCAGCTCATAAAGAGAGTCAAATTTAGAACCTCAAAAAATTATAACTTTCATTATCACGGTATAATTACTTAAAATGAAAAATCGAACATCATGAAAGTCGTGGGATCTGCACGAGCCTAAATGTGGGGGGAAAAACTCAAACCTTTTCAAAGAGATTTTCAGTCAAAATTAATTTATAATTCAGATTGCATTATTGTGTCACATTGAAGCGTAGGATTACAGCTAAGTAGGTAAGAAAAAAGAATAAAAGGAGTTAGTTAGAAGGGAGAGAACATCTTAATGTGGTCAAGGAGGAAGAGATAATTTGCAAGAGTTAAGGGAAAGAAAAAGGAAAGAGAAAGAAAGAGAATATAAGCTTTGAAAAAACAGAATAGAAAGGGAAAAGAAGCAACAATGAAAGGACAGAAAAAGGAGAAACCCAGTAAAGATGATCTGAAATTGTCGAACAAAGTTCTAATGTCGCGACGTCATCAGCTATAATCACCGTTGTAAATGAATTCAGCACGAACGCTGATTGCTGCTGATGTGCTGACATCTCAACCTTCAATGCTTGGTCCTACTTATTGGTACAATAACCGCGTGCACACAGAATGCCTTTAAACAACGAACAACGCCATTAATTCCTCGTACTGCTAACTTGTCTTTCCGTCAATCTTAACATTCCGGCATATAAGGGTAATGTTAAATCAAAACATGTTTTAATTATAATATAAGGGTAATGTTAAATCAAAACATATTTTAATTATAATATAAGGGTAATGTTAAATCAAAACATGTTTTAATTATAATATAAGGGTAATGTTAAATCAAAACATGTTTTAATTATAATATAAGGGTAATGTTAAATCAAAACATGTTTTAATTATAATATAAGGGTAATGTTAAATCAAAACATGTTTTAATTATAATATAAGGGTAATGTTAAATCAAAACATGTTTTAATTATAATATAAGGGTAATGTTAAATAAAAACATGTTTTAATTATAATATAAGGGTAATGTTAAATCAAAACATGTTTTAATTATAATATAAGGGTAATGTTAAATCAAAACATGTTTTAATTATAATATAAGGGTAATGTTAAATAAAAACATGTTTTAATTTTAATATAAGGGTAATGTTAAATCAAAACATGTTTTAATTATAATATAAGGGTAATGTTAAATCAAAACATGTTTAATTATAATATAAGGGTAATGTTAAATCAAAACATGTTTTAATTACAATATAAGGGTAATGTTAAATCAAAACATGTTTTAATTATAATATAAGGGTAATGTTAAATCAAAACATGTTTTAATTATAATATAAGGGTAATGTTAAATCAAAACATGTTTAATTATAATATAAGGGTGATGTTAAATAAAAACATGTTTTAATTATAATATAAGGGTAATGTTAAATCAAAACATGTTTTAATTATAATATAAGGGTAATGTTAAATCAAAACATGTTTTAATTATAATATAAGGGTAATGTTAAATCAAAACATGTTTAATTATAATATAAGGGTAATGTTAAATCAAAACATGTTTTAATTATAATATAAGGGTAATGTTAAATCAAAACATGTTTTAATTATAATATAAGGGTAATGTTAAATCAAAACATATTTTAATTATAATATAAGGGTAATGTTAAATCAAAACATGTTTTAATTATAATATAAGGGTAATGTTAAATCAAAACATGTTTAATTATAATATAAGGGTAATGTTAAATCAAAACATGTTTTAATTATAATATAAGGGTAATGTTAAATCAAAACATGTTTTAATTATAATATAAGGGTAATGTTAAATCAAAACATATTTTAATTATAATATAAGGGTAATGTTAAATAAAAACATGTTTTAATTATAATATAAGGGTAATGTTAAATCAAAACATATTTTAATTATAATATAAGGGTAATGTTAAATCAAAACATGTTTAATTATAATATAAGGGTAATGTTAAATCAAAACATGTTTAATTATAATATAAGGGTAATGTTAAATCAAAACATGTTTTAATTATAATATAAGGGTAATGTTAAATAAAAACATGTTTTAATTATAATATAAGGGTAATGTTAAATCAAAACATGTTTTACTTATAATGCTTTACGTTTCTCTTGTCAGTCATTACAATTTTTAGACCTGTCATTAAGCCTCTCAGCAGCTACAGTATTAGGCTTGTAGTGATTATTATTATTATTATTATTATTATTATTATTATTTGTTATCGACTTTATACAGGGTGATTTCATGCTTCCGTCGCGATGTTGATGAGATCTGCGCTCTTCTGAGATATTACGCAGCGTCGTGTGGTAATTGTTTACCGACGTTTCGGGACAAAGCATCGGTCCCATCTTCAAGGGTCAAGAAGTGCAAGAAGAAAATATTTCCTTCTTGGGACTTAGACCCTTGAAGATGGGACCTATATGTTGTCTCGAAACGTCAGTAAACAATTACCACACGACGCTGCGTAATATCCCAGAAGAAAGCAGATCTCTTTATACAGGGTGTTTACAATTATATACCTGAAACAAACCGTGTTTCTACGGTACATAAAGTTGCAGCTGTTCTATAGTTACAATATACAGTATGTGTAAAGTTACTTCCCACGCTCAATGTTCTGTACTTTACACCAGTACTTCCCGCAGTATTGTGCAGTGTTCAATATGGCTGATGTCTGTAGTGCCTTGATGTCGTGCTTGCCAGGTATGTTGTTCAGGTATTTTGTGAATGGTTTGGAGATGGTTCCAGTTGCCCCTATTGTATTACAGGTAGGTCCCGTTTTACGACGGTCGATTTTACGACTTTTCACATTAACGACTCTTTCAAAATATTACCTTAAATATTAGTACATACTTGGAAAAATTTTAGGAATTTTCGAATCTATCTCATTCAATTACATTATATTTTGGTCTCGTTTTACGACTTTTCATTTTACGACCCTGTTTTGCTGTAACCAAAACCTGTCGTAAAACGGGTCCTATTTTGGTCTCGTTTTACGACTTTTCATTTTACGACCCTGTTTTGCTGTAACCAAAACCTGTCGTAAAACGGGTCCTATTTTGGTCTCGTTTTACGACTTTTCATTTTACGACCCAGTTTTGCTGTAACCAAAACCTCTCGTAAAACGGGTCCTATTTTGGTCTCGTTTTACGACTTTTCATTTTACGACCCTGTTTTGCTACAACTTAACCCTGTCGTAAAACGGGTCCTACCTGTACTGATATCACTTTTGCGTAAATACAGGACACGTGGAATGTAAAAACACAAGTTATTATAATAATAATATTATTATGGTTGATTTGATTATATAATTATAACGCCAAAATAGCTTAGAGAGGAGAGCAGATAAATCTTCGCATATTCCTAAGTTTGACATTAGGAGGCCCAAATTGTCACCTTCACGCCCTTACAGATTTAGCACCGATATCCATTATTCCTTTTCAAGTCATACAAAAATGACCTAAATCTCGGATTTTCTTCAATCGACCGGCTTTCCTACTGCCACTGATAAGAAAATTAGATGCCAGTGTTTTCCTCAATAGATGCAACTTAAACAGAAAGCCATTCTTATCACTTTCTGTTTGTTCGGGTCGCATTGCTCCAGTTGTCGTGTCCTGTTGCGAACATTTAATTAAGATAACAATATCGGAGAAGCTCTGCCAAGCCTCGCTCTCCACAAAAAGCACTGTAATCTCTCTGACATAAGAAAGCAGATATTCCAGTACTGAGGCACAAAAGAGAGCTTTGTAAGAGCCCAGATCTCTTCGAATGTAGTCTAACTACATCAGTGACTTGACTTTGTGTTCACCGTGCATCTTGATATTAACTTTCAATTTATTCAACCAACGAATGCACTTTTTATTTTCATATTTTGTTCAATTCACCCTACATATGTTTCGGCCTTGACCCTGCCATCATCAGGGATACATTGATAAGTTCACTTCACTATTCACTGCTCCATTTGGTATTATCACAGAACCGTCAATGTAAATAATAGCCTCAAACAGTGTAAAGGTTATGTGATAATACCAAATGGGCAGTGAACAGTGAAGTGAACTTATTGATGTACCGTGATGATGGCAGGGTCACGGCCGAAACATGTGTAGGGTGAATTGAACGGAAATACGGAAATAAAAAGTGTATTAGTTGGTTGAAGAAATTGAAAGTTACACCAGTGACATCACACTTGGTGCTGATCGCAATTTCGAAACCAGCCTCATGAAAGCGACGTTTCTTGTTTAAATAATCATGAATCATTACTCAGGCTGCCTAGTACTTAACATCCTATAAACATCCATAAGAGTAACGAAAGCTGTGCTATTTATATCCACCTATATCACAGCGAAACCCATAACTTTGTCCTCCGCAAATCCGACTGCAAAGGTCTTCTACCGGGTAAAAAGCCATAATGTTCTTTGTCCACGCCAGGAAGGCATATAGGGGGAGTAGAGATATAGTTCCACTAATTCTTGATCTCGAAACTAGATGGAGGTGTGTTCAGTTTCATGCTCCGGCCGATTTATCCTCGGGAAAGAACTCCTGTACACATTGAACAGCAGGTTAGGTGGACGCCAGAAGCGATCTGGAAGATATGTAGAAGAGTAAACCTTCTATCATGGACGTAACTGATTTGGAATTTGCGCTGATCTGATTTAGTTCGGCCGGACTAAGTGAATGTCCAGATTGTACTTAAAGTGTGCCACGACCACCTCCATGTCAACTCTTGTTACCTTGGATCCGCACTCATTTGTGAACTCTTATTTCTCTCGTCAGCGAAGTACATTGTTCCCTGTCGTTCCGTCTCCGAATGTGTATTTATGTATCTACTGATATACGGTTTATTTAACAACACGGCCAGTAACACAGAGCTTGTGGCTCAGAAGGATAGTAATTGGGCAGTAATGTAGAAAGGAAAGATCTTAGCCTATTTGCGGTAAAATCCCGGGATTCGCCTGGAGTTATTTAGAAAATTCGCAACGAAATTCCTCAGTCTGGGTCCCTGTCAAGATTCGAACCCGCGATCTCCTCGGACACACATCAGAAGCTGCAGCTAACAACGTCGAAACTGCTGTTTATTTCTATACACGTTTCATCCACAGTTGGGTGATACTTTGTGTGCTACTTTTTATTCCAAGTACTTTAAGACTGTCTTACAAGGTACGGCGAAATGTAAAAAAAAAGGTACTCGATTTAAAAATTGAAATACAGTTTTATAA